>JBAMJV010003173.1:0-32205 GCA_037951105.1 Echinarachnius parma
TGAAATGCTATTTCGTCGCAAGACAACAAAGTTAACAAGAACTGTTATATAATCATGATATGACAAAAGTAACACATCTTTACACTTTCAGCACTTTCTGAGCTCGATTAGAAAATGTGACATTCCGAAAGTGAATATGTTGAAGTCATTGTGACGCCATCAATCCCCCTCGCTCTCTCTCATTGTGACGTCATAATACAATCTATCTTACAGCGCGCGCCATGTAATATAACACCTGCCGGGTAACATACCAAAATATTATGGCAATCACGTGACGTGTTGAGCCAATCAATGACTCGTATTTGACTAAGGTCATATAATATATATGCAAATATCCCCCCCCCCCCAAAAAAAAAAAAAAATTGACTAAAACGTTTACAGGGCCATAACTACGGGGTACTGGGGGTAAGGGGATGGGTGCATGGGGGATGCATTTTTTTTAGCCCCCTTCCCCCCATAGAGCCCCCTTTGGTTTGGTTGGTGTTTTTTGTTGTGCTTGTCAAGTGAAACCTATGCCCCTCATGTAATGCAAACCCCTGATCCCCCCCCCCCCCCCCCCCCCCCCGTGAAAAATCATAGCAAAGCCACTAATTATGCTGATGATTGATTGATATGGATAATCCCTTTTCCTCAAATTTTGTTTGATTTTTGCAATCTCGCCAGCTGTCGATATTCTTTAATTCCCACACTTATCAGATAAACCCGCAATGATGTAACAGATAATAATAATTCATAGCAAGTATAGTATAGTAAAGTTGAAATGTGATTTAAAAAAAGAAGTGATTACAGTTTTTAATGTCTTTCCTATACATTAAAATAAAATGTATTTGACATAATTTGAAGATGAACTACTAGTATAAACACGGAGATACTTTCTTATAATGTACCTCCTTGGTATACAGAAAAGACTTGGAAAATGCACGCGCTTGTACGAGTTTAGTATAGTACGAACATGAAATCTAAATGCACACCCCCATGTCAAAATGATGAAACCCAAAGTCCTTGATGAACTGCTGAATATGCATGAGCATGATGCGTGCTGTTGCCCCCTGATTGGACGGCTATTTTTGGCTCCAAATGGCTATGCATACATAATGAGCTGATCAGCTTGTGCATATCTACCACGTATAAAATGCTCCATACGTTTTACGTGTAGTATGCATACAGCTAGTGCACTGCAATGCAATGCAATGCTAGCTCATCTAAATTCTGTACAAAGTATTGTGTGTGCATAGCGAATGTGTGATATTGAGGCTCTATTATGTATTTCCTGGCGTTTTTTTTTTTTTTTCCAATGAATAGTCCTCCTAATAATGCCGATTTTGTAAAGGGGTATATAGGGGGCAATTGACAATAGAATTATTTACTCACTCACTCACTCCAGCTTGTTGATTTATAATGAAACATAACAATAACAAATTGGTGAGTAGTTGAATTGAGGGTGTAGTGCAGTACAGTGAGGTGGAAGGGGGGGGGGGGGGGGGGGTAAGGGTAGCAGGAGATGCCCCCCTCCCCATGCCCCATGTGTGTATGTTCCCATGTGTCCACAAATAAATAACGATTGAAACAAACTATTTCACAAACACAAAATAATAATGTAAGATTACGAGGCACTAGTATAGGCCTACTGTTTAATTGAACCCCGGCTACTACTAGTGGCCACTATGAAACGACTACACATCAGTACGGGGGCTTAAATTAGGGCAATTTTATTAGCCCCCGAAATGTTGATCGCAAAGAGCCCCAGCCCTCCCCTTCCAATCGTAAAAGAGCCCCTGTAAATTGCATATAGGCACAAATGTTACGAGTGTTATTTTTGTGATGCATGTGATCGTGAAAAGTATATATATATGAAAATCAATTTTATTTCCCTGAGCTTATAATATACACACAGTTGATATACACATGGAAGTAGGAGTTTTACTTCCATGATATACAAGAGATAAAAGCAAATAATCCGATGGTGTAGATTCCCAATTAATAATGAAACCGATGAAAAGCATGAAATATGATCGTATATGATCGGTTTCAGTTGTACAAATTTACTCGTGAAATATGAGCGTACTTGGAGTACCAGTACTTAGTTTGTGAATAGTGAATAAAACAACGAACATATAGCCTACTCGAGGGGGGGGGGGAAACTTTACTGTGAACGGCCCTGAAGCCCCCATACCCGGCTTGGTTTTACCCCCCCCCCCCCCCCACTACTTAGTCCAAAAGAAACGGATCCTTTGATGGGGGGGGGGGCTCCAGGCTCCAGCCCCTAGTAGCCGCCATCCAATCGTTTGTCACTGTTATGTTAACTATTTACTTTTAAAAATATGTATGACCCCCAAAACACAAACATGTTTAGGCCTATAACTAGGTTATCGGCACGGGTGTGTGTGTGTGTGTATAGGGGAAACGTGGGGGGGGGGGGGGGGGCAGCTGCTGATACCTGCACCCATTTCTATATTGAGTTATAGACTAATTTTACTCATTCTCCAATGCCAGCTTTATAATGAAAGTTAACGCACATTTTTAAAAGATCCTCTGATAAAACAGTGTCCTTGTTTCTACTAATTGCTTAAATAACTTCATTAGCCTTCAGTGCTTTACGCTCATCTGAAAATCCTTGTCTTTTCAGGTCGCGTACTATAATTGTTAAATGAGTGTGCCCCAAAATTAGTCATCGCGCTATGTCACTGAGCGTGTGTGAAGTGGCGTACGTAGTGTGGTCGGACTGATGGGGGGGGGGGGGCAACACCTTTTGTATTTCTTTGATTTTTCAAGAATGTTCCCCTTTTTTACAAACTATTGGGGGGGGGGGGGGAGAGGGAGGCACCCCCAATTAGTCATCATGCTACGTACCTCACTGTTGGCGCACGTGAGCAGTGGCGTAGCGTGGTCAGACTGATTTGGGGGGGGGGGCATACCTTTTTGTATTCCTTTGTTTTTTCAAAAATGTTCCCCATATGTTTTTTGTTTTTTTACAAACTATCAGTGCTGTCCGAGTCCGAGTCGAGTCCGAGTCCGAGTCCCGGACTTCCGAGTCCCGAGTCCCGAACATCCGAGTCCGAGTCCCAATGGGAAAATCTTAAATTGCAATTATTTTTATGTCACATCAGTTCCATTATGATAAATGCCTTACAGTTAACTCTCTATAACATAAATAGACACCATCAAAGAAATGACAGAAGAGTTATCTGCAGAAATGATTTTGGGCAATGTCCAAGGTTATTATTACAGAGTATGAGACAAATTCAATTATTGATGTCTATGCAGGATAAAAAGTTCATAAAAAGTGTGACAGACGGGACAAGAATTTAGTTGATCTTTGTCACCCTTAAATTTCCCAAAAATACAGTGGATAAGGAACTGCTGCATATCTTTTCCTAAGGTTCACTGTCAAATGGATTAAGGGATATAACTTTATGTGCAAACAGTCAAGTTGCTGAAAAGTAATCATTGTTGAAGTTAAGCATGACTTTCGGCAATTTTCTAATCCTTTTAAGATCACAATTTTTAGCAAAAATATAAAATATCTGAAAATTCACGTTTTGTGCCATAAACTGTCAGTTATGATACTTGAACATTATATTTCTTGAAATTGGTGTGAATTATTCAGTCGCATGCATCTATCATGACCTGATTGAAGTTTGAAATTGAACTATGATTTTGTTATCAGATTGGATGGTTATATACTGCAATACAGGGTGGCCCCCAAAAAACGGAACGGGGGCACTTCCCAAAATATAGTAATAAAAATGATATGTCCGTAGGATATGGTATCTTTTCCAATGAAAAACGATACTTAGAACAGTCATTTTGGTCGAGTAGTTTTTGTTTCAGGGCGCGCTGAGTGACACCATGTCAGGTTCCCATTCTTGTCAATTGTTACCAAGTCAGTGCCTGATAAATCGCATTTACTGCTCGTCATATCATCAAACAACCATGCCCATTCTCTCAGCACACAGCTGAATGGACACTAACAATAGCGCGCGTATTGCTCGTTGTTCAATTTTAGTCACATCATATCAGGCTTTCGTAAATTAATTCACGTTCTGGCCGTAATACTTGACCGTGTCTTACGTGAACATAAAACGACTAATCTCAGCGTCTATTTAGGCATATAATAGCTTGTTGAGGCGATGTTACGATCATTTTCCAGAATGCCACACTCAAGCGAGCAAGGTTACGGCAGAACAACGGGTTTGTTTTTGCTTGCGCTGGGGTAATTTTATGAACTATAAATAAACGTGGGAAAACGGAAAAAATACCGGTCTCGTTGCCGGTCTCGGCCCGATTTTCGCCCGAGTCACGAGTCACCATTGGTCGAGTCCGAGTCCGAGACCGAGTCTTTGTGGCTCGAGTCCGAGTCCGAGTCTGAGTCCCGAGAAATACGGACTCGAGACCGGTCTCGAGTCCGAGTCCGTACTCGAGTCCTACAGCACTGCAAACTATTGGGGGCACATTCCCCCCCCCCCCCCCCTCCCCACCAGCTAAGCCACTACATGCATGCGTACATGTGTGGTACTTTAACACGTACTATAATCTATAGGCTATGAATTAAAATATTTTTCCGGTGCCGGGCTGATTCGAATCTGTTCATCAAAAATTGATCAAAATTAGAATTTGAGCATGGCTCCCAAATAAAGAAAATCATGAACAATTTTGTTGGGTTTTGTTTTATATTTGACATTAGTAATGGCAATCAGATTTTCTAATGTTTTTTTTGTCCTATTTATTATTAATAACATTAACAGGGACCATTGTTATAATGTTTTTGACTTTTTGCTTTTATTTGTTTTATTACAATTAAGGACCGTTGTTTTTATGTTTTTTGTTTCTATTTGTTTGATTACAGGGATCCAGAGGAGGACGGTGAGATCCTAGAGGATGGAGAGCTCAGTGAAGGAGACGGGGGCGAGGCGCAGGAGGAGGAGGAGGAGCAAGGAGGAGGGGAGATGGAGCCCATAGCGGGGGAGGGGGTACACATGATGGAAGAGCCGCCACCTGAAGAAGAAGGTAATGTAGTATGAAGTATAACAAAAATAGTACCAATCTGTAAAAAAAAATGTCTATATTTATCCTGGAAATCTGCCTCAAAATTGCATTAAAATTTTGTTATAGATAGAAATCACCTTGTCACAGTATGTTGAATATAATTGTTTATGATTTTGATCAAGTTATGAATATGCCTTGAAAGGATGTACAGCAGAAGTGGGATGAGGCGACATTGTGAGGTTGCGGAAGAAAATGAAAAGAGGAGGACAATGATAAAGGGGATAGGAGAAGGAAGAGGAAAGGAGAAAACAATTCATTCTTAATTCTTACAAATTTATTTTCAGCCTTTGAACACACTCCCCGAAAGGGCAGCAGTAGCAGTAGCAGAAGGCGGCGGCATTGACATTGCGAGGTCGAAGAAGAAAATGATCGAAGGAGAGGAGGAAGAGGAGAATGATAAAGAGAATGAAAATGGAACAGACAATACTTTACTTAAAGGAATAATCATAAATTACTTTCTTCTTACATATCTATTTTCAGCATATGAACACACTCCCCGAAAGGGTAGCAGTAGCAGCAGCAAAAGGCGGCGGCATCGGCATCGCAAGGTCGAAGAAGAAAATGTAGAACAGGAGGAGGAGGAGGAGGAGGAGGTGGAGGATGAGGATGAAATAGAAGGGGGAGAATTTCAATAAGAATAATCATTAACTTCTGTTTTACCTATCTATTTTCAGCATATGGACACACTCCCCGAAAGGGTAGCAGTAGCAGCAGCAAAAGGCAGCGGCATTGGCATCGCGAGGTCGAAGAAGAAAATGTAGGAGAACAGGAGGAGGAGGAGGAGGAGGAGGATGAGGATGAAATAGAAGGGGGACAATTCCAATAAGAATAATCATTAACTTCTGTTTTACCTATCTATTTTCAGCCCATGAACACACCCCGCGAAAGGGCAGGAGTAGCAGCAGTAGAAGGAAGAGGCATCGACATCGCGAAGTCGAGGAAGAAAATGTAGGAGAATTTCAGGGGGAGGAGGAGGAGGAGGATGAGGATGAAATAGAAGGGGGAGAATTCCAATAAGAATAATCAATAACTTCTGTTTTACCTGTCTATTTTTAGCCCATGAACACACCCCGCGAAAGGGCAGGAGTAGCAGCAGCAGAAGGAAGCGGCATCGACATCGCGAAGTCGAGGAAGAAATTGTAGGAGAAGTTCAGGGGGAGGAGGAGGAGAACGAGGAGGAGGAGGATGATGAGGAGAAGGAGAGAAGACGGAGGAGGAAGAGGAAGAAGGAGAAACACAGCAGCCGGCGGCACCGCCATCACAAAAGCTCCAAGAGAAGGAAAAGACACCATTCAAGTGAAGAAGAAGAAGAGGTATTAATAGAATTTTGATCATTTTTAAACACTGCTTACCTGTCGCAAAAACTGTTGGTAAATAGTCACAAAAACAAATGATAATCAGTTCTCCAAGAGAAGGAAAAGACACCATTCGAGTGAAGAAGAAGAGGAGGTATTAATATTATTTTGTTTATTTGATAATGCATACCCTTCACCAGGGCAGAACACTGTTGTGGTAGTGCATTTCATGGCGTTATAACTCTTTATCTAACTGTAATTAGTTGGAAGAAAATGTTAGTCGTAGAAATAATAACACTTGCATTCATTAGTTGTTGCTATGTGAGAGAAATCTTTCAGGCTGTAAATTAGATGATGCTTAAAATTTGAAATTGTTAGTAAACTCGTCGATTTTGTAAAACTCATAAAATTAATGAAAATATAACAAAATATGCTTCTCTGCTTTCAGAGCCAAGAAGAGATGGAAGGTGAGGACGGTGGTGGTGGTGGTGGCGGGCGATACCTCGAGCGCAGCTACCCTCCTCGCTCCAAACGACGCTCAAGGGAAAAGCGTCGCCCCCTAGACCCCGCCGACGCCGTAGAGCCGTGGTCCGACGAAGGATTACAGGGACCGGAAGACGGACCTGGGATGGCGTCGGGGAGGATGAGGGGACGTCTCGGGAAGAAGGGGGCGGCGGTGGCGATGGAGAGAGGGGGCGGAGGAGGCATGTGGGCGATGAGAGGGGAGGAGGAGCAGGAGGAAGGGAGAGGGTACGGCAGCTCGGGGGCCGACTCGTGGGAGGAGGAGATGAGGAAGTACAAGATGCATCAGGAAGGGTGAGGATGAAACGTTTTATTTTGAAATAAGAGGTACCGTATTTGCTGGTGTATTAACCGCACCTTAAAATTGTTTTTCAAAATTGGGGGTGCGGTTAATACACGGGTGCGGTTCATAGCATATTAACCGCACTTTTTTAATTTTATTTTTTTATTTATTTATTTTTTGCAAATATGGGGGTGCGGTTAATACACAGGTGCGGTTTATACACCGGCAAATACTGTAAACATTAATTTTGTGCTAGGCAACATACAACAAAATGTGTTTCCTTTGCAAGGAATAAGGAGAGGAGGAGTAGGGGGGGGGGGGGGGTGGGGCAAGTAGTGGAGAAGGAGGACTAGGAGAAGGATAAGGAGGGGAGTAGAGAGGAGGAGAAGCTAGGTTTCTTTAGCTAATTTTGTGTGCACTTCAAAGCACAAGCCAGTGTGTAGTACGCATTGTCCTGAAGGAGTAGCACAATTAGTTACCTACACATGTGTCATGTTGCAGGCACAATAGACCGCTTTGGTAATGTATGCAAATAATATGCGTATGACGTCAGACTCCTCGTCGGCAAGCTTAACAAAAGTAACCATGACGTCATACGCATAGTATTTGCATACATTACCGAAGCGGTCTATTCCACCTGTGCCTGTAGGACCCGTGCATTTCCTATTTTGTTGATGATACAGTGCCTTTAACGTTTTCCTACCCCCCTTTTTGGCACCAGGTTTGGGCAAGACGATCAGTCAGAAGAGG
The DNA here is from genome assembly GCA_037951105.1 of Echinarachnius parma. Classification (NCBI taxonomy): domain Eukaryota; kingdom Metazoa; phylum Echinodermata; class Echinoidea; order Clypeasteroida; family Echinarachniidae; genus Echinarachnius; species Echinarachnius parma. Next base: position 7,897 of record JBAMJV010003173.1, read on the forward strand.
AGCGTATGTACCCATCCAACCGTGGCGCTATGAGGGGCAGGGGGCGCGGGAGAGGGAGAGGAAGAGGGAGAGGCAAGGCAGCCGGACCACAGGTCAGAAATGTAAGTTGATTCTTCAAAGACCATGCATTTCAGCACCTCAGTGTTGCATTATCAACATTCTATGATATATAAGTTCATTTACTTGACTATTCAAGTCAAAATTCTTTGAGATCGTTAGAATTCACATACATCCAAATGTTTTGTGACATTGACCTAAAACACAAACTTGTTATTTTAATTGTGTTTTGTTTACAGAGTTAGATGGAAGAACAAGACTGCAGCCAAGATGAAAGAAAAATAGATGAGACAAGACAGCCCAAATTTTCTTGAAAATACAAAATTGACTTCTTGGACCCCTTTAAAAACCGGTTGTAGCTGACAACGGCAAGACATCCCATAAGTTGAGAATAAATCAGTAAATAAACAAACTATTATACTTATGCCATTATTTGTTTTTATACATATCATCTAAACAAAATGACTTAATTGTTTTGTGTCTTTTAATTACAGAGTATGATAGAAGAGAAATTGAAGGAGATTGCTAAAGCTGCCCAGATGAAGGGTAAAGGACGAGGCAAACCCAAAGCCCCCAGGCCCCCAATGGAGGGCGGCGGGCATGGTGGTGGAGGCGGAGGCGGCGGCGGCGGCAAGCGAGAAGATAAAATGATGCTGCATCTCATCTGTAAATTCTACCTGGAGGGACGATGCAAGAAGGTATGATGATGATGATGGTGGTGGTGATGGTGGTGGTGGTGGTGATGATGATGATGGTGATGAATGATGATGATGATGATGATGATGATGATGATGATGATGATGATGATGATGATGATGATGATGATGATGGTGGTGGTGGGGTTGGTGATAGTGTTAATAATTGTTATGAATATTATGATGACCAGTGTTGATGGTGATAATGATGATGGCGATGGTGATGATGGTGATGATAATAAAAATAAAATGTTGCTGCATCTCATCTGTAAATTCTACCTGGAGGGACGATGCAAGAAGGTACGATGGTGGTGGTGGTGGTGGTGGTGATGGTGATTGTGGTTGTGGTGGTGAAGATGATGGTAATGATTATGATGATGATTATGATGAAGGTGATGATGATGATGATGATGATGGTGATGATGATGATGATGATGATGGTGGTGGGGTTGGTGATAGTGTTAATAATTGTTATGAATATTATGATGACCAGTGTTGATGGTGATAATGATGATGGCGATGGTGATGATGGTGATAATAATAAAAATGATAAAATGTTGCTGCATCTCATCTGTAAATTCTACCTGGAGGGACGATGCAAGAAGGTACGATGGTGGTGGTGGTGGTGATGGTGATTGTGGTTGTGGTGGTGAAGATGATGGTAATGATTATGATGATGATGATTATGATGATGATGATGATGATGATGATGATGATGATGATGATGAAGGTGATGATGATGGTGGTGATGATGATGCTACAGCTGATGATGATGATGGTGATGATGATAATGAAGATGCTAATGATGGTGAGATGATGGTGATGGTGATGATGGTGGTGGTAGGTGGTTGTGATTATTATAGCAGTGCATGTGGTGGTGGTGATGATGATGATGATGACAGCAATGATCATAATGTTGATGGTTTATACAATTTTTGTCTTATTTTCTTAATCTCGTTTCAGGGGGAGAACTGTACATACAGCCATGACCTAACACAGCAGAGAAAGCAGGAGCTGTGCAAGTTCTACATCAGCGGTTTCTGCAACAAGGGCGACTCTTGCCTGTACATGCATGATATCCTTTACATTCTATTATTGAATTAATTTTAAAGTAATGGCAGGGGGGTGTTTCACAAAGATCCTAAGTTGAACTTAACTCTAAGTTGGACTTAAACATTATGGAAAGCCATTTGTATCCTTGAAATAAAATGTATTCAAAAGCAAAAATTTCAAGTATTTTAGACTTTTCATAAATTTTACATCAAGAACATGAAATCCCCTTGATAATAGAAAACATCAATGATTTGAATCATCATTTTATGCCTTTTAAAAGAAATTGTACAAAATTGTGTCAAAGAAACTAATGGCTTTCCATAGTTTCTAAGACCAACTTAGAGTTAAGTTCAACTTGGGATCTTTGTGAAACACACCCCTGGTCAGATATGACCGGATAACGTTAACGGAAGCCCAACGGATAGAACATTTTCAAAAATCAAATTATCCGGTGGTGAAAGTCGTCAACGTTGCTTCATAAACAAAACATTCCGTCGGATAGAACAGCGTATATCGCTTGACAAGAAGTGCGTACGAACGGAGACGAATGGATTGAAAATATTGCTCTCCGTCGGGCGTCCGTTTACGTTATCCAGCGATATGTGACCAGGCCTTAAACTAGAACATGGCATTTATCTTCTGTTGGTCTAATTGGGAAAGAAAATTAAAGCCCAGCGCACACAGAGCCTATACCCGACCCGATCCAATTGGTTTTCAGGCTAAATTTTAGCTCAATCAAACAGGGCTGATTCAACATGTTGAATTGGCCCCGACTGGCTCCCGACTGGCAAAATAGGAGTCGTGAGACATCGTGAGCTGTTCTATATAAAAACCAGTGGGATCAGGTCTAGTCGGCTCAGTGTGCGCTTTGCTTGAGACTTTTCTAAATTGCGTCCCTATAAGCCAGAACGTGATAGCCCTAAATCATAGAAAAACATTACAAGTTATAATTTATTTCGTTGTCCCTCCTTGCAAGTAACTTTTAGAATCAATTAAATTTATGAGCCATGTTTATACAAAAAATAATTACAAAATGAAAGGGAAAATATGACTAAATAAGTATTTTTTTTTTTAATGTAAAGTTTGATTGAATAGTTTTACAATTGAAATTCATGCAAGGAATGTGCGTAGCTTTGAGAATGTGAACCGGTCTATAATTATTATTATTTTAACTTTCATGTTGGATATGTTTTTTGGGGATTTGGTGTATTTCTTCTCTCATCTAGCAGCCATCAATGTCTCGTTGCTATGACCACCCCATGTCATTTGCAGCGAGACTGCCTAGCACGGAACTTGCCTCTCTCCAACTCAATCCGCTTCGTCAAATTCTACGTCAAATTTACAACTACATCATCAAATTCCGCATCAAAATCACAGATCTGATTTTGTCATCAATTTTCAAATGGACCTCCCTTATAAGCTCCCCTGCCCCCTGCCTGGGTTAGATCACTGATAGTCGTGCGCTAATTGAACTCACTGATAGGATCTTGGAAACATATTGTTTTGGGTACAATACGCAGTCTCGATAGAATCCAACTCTGGACGTCTTTAGCTCAATAGCTCATTTATCTAGTAATTTTGCTTCTTTTCCTCCAATGTGTAGGGTTTTTATTGCTCCGACGAAATAGGGGGCCAGAGGCCTATCGATTTTATTTGATGTCATCCTGAAAGAAGGTTTTTGCTCTGATGGCATGGCTATAAGGAGGGATGCAAGTTCCTTGTTATTTAGGCTGTCTAATTCAGATTTATTCCACCTTATCATTCACGACCTTACATCTGTCAAGAAGCAAATTATGATAAGGATCCAAATTGTTAAACATTTATCATTTAAATTCTAACCCTTATCAACAATACTCTTTCAAGACTAGAGATTTCATTTGAAATTCTTTCTGATAAAATAAAAGTAAAGATATTGGGGAATCTATCACTGGAGCGCTTCCTTAACTTACACTAGCTCTTTTGGTTTCGTTTCATTTTGGCTCCAGCCATGACCCCCCTGATAACGAGGAACTTGCAGAACAAGCCCTTGAAGCGTCTGGCTCAGGAAACGTACAACAGGAATTTGATGAGGATGGATTGAGCGTGGTGGGAGAGAGGCATGTTCACACGGAAGGCAAAGATGGAGAAAGTTGCATCCACATTAAAGACTCTGCTAGGGAAAGCCTGGTTCACACTAAGGGCCTAACTAGAGACAAACGGGTTCACTCGGGAGGCTACGATAGAGACGGTCACAGTCACACTAAGGGCAAAGTTAGGGACAAACGGGTTCACTCCGAAGACTTTGATAGAGACGGTCGCATTCACACTAAGGGCAAAGCTAGGGACAAACGTGTTCACTCGCATGACACTGATAAGCACAGTCGTGGTCACACTAAAAGTAAAACAAGGGACAAACGGGCTCACTCCATAGAGTTAGACTGCGATAGGGAAAGTCGTGGCCTAACTAAAGACCAAATGGGGGATAAACTGGATCTCACTAAAGAATTTGTTAGGGAAAATCGTGGCCTTACTAAAGACCAAATCAGAGAGAGACTAGAGCACTCAAAGGACATTGATAGAGACAGTCGTATTGAAACTAAACGGCTCGTTCCCACTGGAGATCTCGTATTAACAGACCGGGTTTTAACCGGACCCAAGATGGACTTGGTTCTCACTGGGTCTGACATGGACCTAGCGAGTGACTTGGACCAGGAGCCCTGGCCCGACCCCGGTCTGCCCCCTTGGGTCCCGCTCAAAGAGGACCTGGAACTAGAGAAGAGACTCTGGTGCTGGATGAAGCCAGAGCAACTCGCTAACGACTCTGGTCTAGGGCTAGACAACCTACCCTCTGTGGGGTCTTGGTTTAGGGTAGATAGCGACAATATGTACTCTGACGCTATCGCGTACGCCGAGTACTGGCTGCGCTACGAACTTAAAAAAATGGAAGCGGCTAAGCAAGAGGAAGTGGTGGAATGTCCAAAAGGAACCGGTATGGGTGATTGGGTCCCAATAAGCGGTCCACACCAACATGTACATGTAGATCCTAGTCCAGCCCTGAAGTTATACCTGGATGTAGACCCCGATAGACCAGGGCCCAGGTATCACTTCTACTCGTCCCCCGGTCCTGAAAATGTTCCCCTAAGCTGGGCGTACCTGCCCAAGGACGTCCTGCCGATTGTTCCTGATAAGATTTCCTTAACCCCTCCTCTACGTGAGTTCCCGTGCAAGTACTTCCACACCGGGGTCGACTGCTTCCAGGGCGATCACTGCCGCTTCTCACACGAGCCGCTCAACAACCACACCAGGATTCTCTTAGAAAAGGTGCGTATATACTGTACTCCTATTTTCTCTTCCCTCCTTCTCTTCCTGATCCTCCTCCTCCTCCTCCTCTTCCTTTCGCTTCTCGCACAAGCCGCTCAACAACCACATGGGCAAGTGTAACCGTAACGTCAGTTACCGACATGCCTTCAGTAAAGTTATCATAGCATAAAGGGAAATGGTGCAAATTATTCTATATTTTGGACATCTGTTCCTGGGTACCTAGGGAGGATGTCACATCAAACTCATCATTCTAGCAGGTCTGGGACATGAGATATTACACTTTGATTCAAGACCATCATTTTGCATGTCTTTTTTGCATGTCAGTTACCGAGACACTTTTGCTCGCTGTTCGATAAAAAATGCAGTTTGGGTGAAAAAATTTATACTTATTTCTTCACTCTTATCAACTATATACCTGTATCAAATTATATAATATGATGACGTCATAATGAAGGTAAATTGAGCATTCCCATTGGTTGATTACTGATGCTTAATCCGGTATAATCAATGGTAAAGTTATAATACATATGTATTATAACTTTTCAGTATGTACAAACTGACCATAGAGAGCCAAACGAGCTGCGCAGGGGATTGCCTTGGAGTGCGTAATGTGCTCTTGTGCGCTTGTTCTTGAATGGGGAAAATGTGCAGAGCGCGCAATTATTTCTAATACGCACTGGCACTTAACACAGTACGCAGGGCCGACAATGGCTGGAGAGAACACTCACAATTTGAGCAAGGTCAATTTGGGTTTATCAACATGATAACCATATCAGTTCCTCAAAATAATCATATTATATAACAAATAGTACATGCTTCTTGTCGTTAAATATTCCACAATAGACACCTCTACATTTTAAATTTCTCTCGTGCGATTATATTGCACTCGGCCTGCGGCCTCGATGCAATATAATCGCTCTCGAGAAATTAAAAATGTATCGTTGTCTATTCTGGTATATTCAACTCCAAACCATGCACTATTTGTATAATAACCCCCAGGTATCTTTATTTACATAACTACAATGAAAACAAAGTTGTAAAAATCCTACATTGTAACGTCAGTTACCGTGGAATTGCCCACATGAGGATCCTCTTAGAAAGGGTGCGTATACTCTCTTCCTCCTATTCTTTTTTGAGTTGAGTTTGATGTTTTATTATCCAAATAAAAAGTACATCAATATAACAATCAATGTCAATGTGTAACATAAATATTAAAAGGATAATTGGGACCAGAACATAGCATTAAATGCTAATCGTGTCTGGTACCATTAACACACATAAGTAGCACAACAATGAGAATATAATCAATAAATATGAATAACTGTTCAATACATACTTAAACTACAAGCTATTCTACATCTAGGCTAAAATATGTTCTGTGATTAAATACAAAGCTTTGGTATTTAACCCTATTAAGGCCGGGCTATTTGAGGTCTTCAGCAGGCCGGGGGGGGGGCCATTATGGCCCCCCCTAAGATCTCGGCCGCAGAGAGGCCGATCGCCGTAAAAATTTGCACGCGTGATAAGTGAAGTGTATAGAATACAATGGTAATTTTTAAAAATTTTGAAAAATTCATTAATTTGCATATTTATGGTAATTTATGCAAATAAGTTATGAAATTCATATTTTTACCCATAAATCATATATTCTTCATAATTAAACTCTGGTTTTCACTACATATATTCTTTAGAGCATTTGGAATGATACTACAACAAAAAAAAATTGGAAGAGCCCGGTTCTTCCTTTTGTTTTCTATTGTTTTATTAATTTCTTATGTATTTCTTTGTTTTTTTTAACTTATGTATTTTATTGTTTTTGTTGTTTATTTTATTTCGAACTATAATTTAACTGTTTTGAACCCCAAAACCAACATATAAAATGTAAACAACACCAAATATCTAATAATACACCTCATTTTATGAAAATTGATATTTCCATATGTTTTGTACACAAATCACGAAATTTAGCGATTTTCGGGCTGACATGCATAGACAAAAGGTCACGTGACTTTGTAACGGAGGGTCCGATTTTCGAAATTTTTGTTTTAAAACGTGCGCAAGACCCGAAAGAAAAAAGTCACCAAGCAGCGGCGCGTCATCTTGCAGCGTTTTGGAGCAATAAAAAAAAATCCGGAGGGGGGGGCCATTATGGCCCCCCCCCCCGGCCTTAATAGGGTTAACTAAAAAGATAAAGGATTATATAACGTAATATTTACAAAAAGGCAAGAACCTCGGTTAAAAGTTCAAAACAATTATTCTTCCTCCTCCTTCACTTCTCTCTAAAACCAAACAAGGGTTCTCTTAGAAAATGTGCATATATGTACTTAGTCTTCCTCTTAGTCTTCCTACTTCTCCATCTCCTACTTCTCCTCCTTTTCCTCCTCCACCTCCACTTTGCTTCTCATCTCCTCCTCCTCCTCATTTCGCTTCTCCCACAAACTGCTCAACAATCACACAAGGGTTCTCTTAGAAAAGGATCGTACATGTATTTACTTTGTTTCTCCTTTTCTAATGAGTCTTCCTACTGCTCCTCCATTTCTATTCCTCCTCATCTTCCTCCTTCTTTTCCTCTTCCTTTCCTCCTCCTCCTCATCCTTCTCCCTTCTCACTTCTCCCTATTAAAACCACTGAACAACCACACAAGAGTTCTCTTAGAAAAGGTGCGTATGTACTTTACTCCTCCTTTATTATTAGTCTTCTTACTGCTCCTTCATTTCTATTCCTCCTCATCTTCCTCCTACTCCTCTTCCTTTCCTCATCCTCATCCTCCTACTTCTCCTTCTCTTCCTCTTCCTACTCTCTCCTCCCCCCTTCCTCCTCCCTGCTTCTCCTCTATTCTTCCACCTCTTCTGTATTGTATTATTTGTATTTGTATTCTCCATCAAAAAAACTAAAGGTCTCCTGCCCAGTGCCCAAGTCTGCAGGCGAAACTAGTTACATCTCATCTCATCAACATTTTGTCAATTTTTTAATTTTTCAATAGTCTCTGGTCACGTTTGAAGGCGGTGGCGTTGGCGAGTTTGGCGACCGATCTCCGTCCAAAACCAAAGGTCTCCTTCCAACGCCAGGAGACACCAGTCACATCCCGTCCCTCCTGGACATCGATGTGGAGGCTCCCGTCCAGGAGATGACCTCGGCTCCCGGACCGTAAGTTTACTTCTTTTCTTGTTTGTGGTATTCTTATTATTTGTAGAAAGTTATACGTATATATGTAAAATGCAAGTACAATGTAGAGGTGTCAATTTCGGGAGTATTTCCCTCCCGGGACTCGCGATAATTTTTCGGCCGAGTCACGGGTACCCGAAATTTACCCATTTGTTGATTTCGCTATCGGCATGTCACGCCTCTGAGTGCATGAATACAAAAAGGACAGAAAAGAAAATGGGAGTGGGCAGATAACTCGGGCGTTCAAAGAGGGAAAAAGGAAAGAAAAGAAAATGAGAGTGAGCAGATAACTCGGTCTTTCAAAACGGGGACTTTTTTCTTTTTTTTCGGGATATCGAGTATCGATTTTTGCGCCCGGGACTCGACATTTTTCGGCGGGACCCGGGTACCCGTGACTCGTCAACAGCACTAGTACAATGACAAGTTTTGTAATCATTTCATTTTAGCATGTTGCAATGTTTTAAAGCACAACATTGTCACAAACTAATAAAAGTTTGCTAAAGGAGGAATGATTGTATTTTCTTTATAGGATGTCCTTTTATGGTGCGGAGAATCCAGACTACAGCGACCAACAGGGATCAAACAACTTCAGCGATGGGTACCAGGATAAAGACCAGTACCAAGGCGAGGACCAGTACCAGAGTAAAGGCCAGTTCCAAGGTGGGGACCAGTACCAGGGTAAAGGCCAGTTCCAGGGCGGGGACCAATACCAGGGAAAAGGCCAGTTCCAAGGTGGGGACCAGTACCAAGGTGGGAACCAGTACCAGGGTGGGAACCAGTACCAGGGTGGGAACCAGTACCAGGGTAGCAATCAGTACCAGAATCAGGGCCAGTACCAGGACCAGGGCCAGTATGAGCAGGACTATGATGATCCGTACCAGCAGGTGAACCAGTTTGTGTCCGTCAAGGAGTCCAGGACCTCAGAAGAGGACCAGCCCCAAGCCGAAGCCCAAGCTGTGATTACTGAGGCGTTGGGACAGATCCGAAGCCAGACTATGGGCCAGGACCAGTCTAGGACTGATGATGAGTCCCAGTCCCAGACCCAGGCCATAAGCCAGGCCATAGGCCAGATCCGGAGCCAGAGTATGGACGAAGACCGCAGCCAGACTACAGGTTATGATCAGAGCCAGGCTATGGACCAAGACCAAAGCCAGACAGTTGGTCAAGACCGGACCAAGGCTATGGGCCAAGAACAGGTCCAGAGTAGGACTGTCGATGAGGACCAGGCCTACCAGAGAGATGCAGACACTACACCCGTGCCAAGCTCACAAAGCGATGACAACTCCACCACTTCTGATAAAGGTGTGTAGTAAAATGGTGCTGTTATGATGATGATGGTAACGATGATGATGGTGATGATGATGATGGTGATGATGATGATGATGATGGTGATGATGATTGTGATATTGGTGATGATGATAATGATGATGATGATGGTGATGATGATTGTGATAATGGTGATGGTGGTAACGATGGTGACGATGATGGTGATGGTGAAGATGATGATGATGATGATGATGATGATGATGATAATGGTGATGATGATGATGGTGATGACGATGGTGCAGATGATGATGATGGTGACAATGGTGGTGATGATAATGGTGAAGATGATGATGATGATGGTGATGATGATGATAATCATGGTGATGGTGACAATGATGATAATGGTGATGATGATGGTGGTGGTAACGATGGTGACGATGATGATGGAGATGATGGTGATGATGATGGTGATGATGAAGGTGATGGAGATCATATGCAGTGAATTTGCTTAAAGTGATCCATTAACTTTGTCGAATGTAAGCAAAATCACTTACATGTATATTCTTTCACACCTATCATGTACCTTGTTATTTGGCTAATGGTAACGGAAGAATTAAATGGGTTTTTGAGTTTTTCATAATTTTTTTAATGGAGATATTTAAGATAAAATTAAAAAGCATTCTGGAACATTAATACTTATCCTGCTTTATACGAATGCAAAATATAATTATTTTTTTGTTTCCTAAGGCTAAGCTGAATGAACTATAATGTGTGAAATATGTGTGAAATATTATTGAAATATGTTTGTTTTGTTTTGTCTATTAAGATGTTCCCTCCAACGATCTCAAACTGCAAGTCCAGCAAAAGCCTGCTCCAGAACCGATGGAAGTCGGACCTGCCAGCTCCAGCGATGGCGGTCCGGACCCTACAACTCACGTCCCAGACTTCACCACCACAGTAATCAATGCAGACCAGCCCCCAACTACGGACGCATCGTCAGAAGCGACCAGACCCGATTCGTCGTCGTCTGCGGACGTCACGAAGCAAGAGGCGACGGCGGAGAAGCCTGCGCGAGCTCCCAAGATTCCCGCCAAGCAGAAGGCGCTGTACATGCGGATTCAGCAGAAGCAGCATAGCGGGCGGTCGGCGACGGAGACGAGCAACTCGGAGTCCGACGATAACGCCTCGAAGGGGAAGAACGGTCAGTTACTTAAAATTTCAAATTTATTCAACACTCCTCATGAAAATCAGTACACCATGCATGTGCATTCAATGAAGTGGTATTTCTTTATCAGAATTAAATATCATATGAGATAGGTAGGCTTCTATTTCTTATGTGAATTAGGCCTACCCTTGTACTCATAATGAGAGAATGAAACATACCCAATAAAAAAACCTATTTTTACCAAAAGGACCAAAGTTGCATTTACTGCTTTACTAATTATAATAGTTATTCAACATCAATTTATGTTTCATTAAAAAAACGAGTCTTGCTTGTTAAGATTTCAAGAGGTACACTGTTACGTGCGATATATTAAATGTCATATGAGGCTATGTGGCTGTACACAAATATTGCAGAAGCTATTGTATACAATTCTAGAAATCAAAATAGTGCCCACTCTTTTCCGTTGTCACTTTACACAGATTTAATAATTAAAATAATAATAAAGAAGGCTTCTAATGCGCCAATTCCACCTTTTTCAAGGTGCTCAGGGCACAGTTTACTCATCTTCACACATACACAAAAAAAACATGAACATTTGAACATAATTATAAACAACTTTGATACATAAACATATTAAAAACACACATAATGAAACTACTAGAAAGTACTGCATTTCTAATTCTTCTTTTGTCTCACTATTCACAGCTCGTGACGAGGAGAACTGGTATTCAAGTGAGGATGAGGATGGCACCAAGAAGCCATCGTCCCGGCAACAGAGGAAGGGATCAGCTCCACCCGCTCCGACGCCAGCACCGGACGCAGATGTTTCCGGTCTTACCAAGGACGCTATGAAGAAATTGTCCTCCATCCAGATCCCGTCCGCACTTGCCAATCTGTTCGCGGGGAAGAGTGCCACCACACCTCCGTCTTCGGGCAACCAGGTGACCTTCAACCTTCTTGACTTTGTGAAGAAGGGGCCGGCAGGGAAGCCGCAGGCGAGTCCGACGCCGCAAAGCGAAATCCTGGACTCGCCCATGTCGCCGACCAACGAGGAGTTCAGGTTGGTGGAGTGTATCCACGAGCCGGGGAGGAAAGACCCGCGCGCCGGACGAGAGAAGAAGGAAAAGACAGACATTCGTTACCGCCTCTTCCACTGGAAGGACAATAAGTACTCTATCAATGATCCGGACGACAGGCCCTCGCTCCCGCCCATTGAGCTCACGACCCCGACAGAACTCAAAACCCAGCCAAGTTTTCCCGCCAAGCCCAAACTGCCTGCGTTTGTTCCCGGAGGCCAAGGGGTGCTGGGTACTGGTATCCTGCCCCCGCAACAGCAAGCACCTGTTGATCCCAGAATGAGCCGGCCGCAGGATCCAAGGTTAGCCAAGATGCAGGGGTTGCAGGGGGAGGACGGCACCGGATCCACCCCCAAGGATCCCCGCATGAACAGAGACCCGCGCTCAATGGCACCCGGGATGTCGGACCTGGCGCAGACGGGAGACAGCGGGCCCAGCGCGCTGCTGCCGACTCCAGGTGAAGGCATCAGGTTTATGGGTCCCAGACCCAACATGAATGACGGACTCATGCCCTTCCCTCCACGGGGCCCCTTGCCACCATTGGGTCCTATGCCCCCTATGCCCGGTATGCCGCCTGGGCCACCTTTCATGGGTGGGCCAAGGATGAGGGGCATGGGACCACCCATGGGAGGGATGCATCCTGGGATGGGGGGTTTCCCGCCTGATATCCCTCCTCCCGATATGATTATGCCACCCCATGGATTTCCACATGGTCCCCCACGTGGGCCGGGACCTAGAACTCAAATGATACCAGGGCTTATGCAAGGTCCCCCATTCAACAGGGCACCGATGATCAGACAGATGTCCGATCCTGCAGGGCTTCCAAATTTCCCTGGTAACCAAGCGCCAGGAGATCCATCTGGTAACAGAATGAGGGGTCCAGTTCCGGGGGATCCAAGGAATATTCAGAGTGGTCCCAGAATGGCTGCCAAAGATCCAAGACAGGCGGCACTAGATCAGAGGCAAGCTCCAGTTTCGCAGGATCCAAGGCAAGCCTCTCGTGATCCGAGGCAATCTGCTCAGGATCCCAGGCAAGATCCAAGGGCTCTTGATCCCAGACAGGTAGCACAAGATCCAAGACAAGGAGGGCAAGATCCAAGACAATCCGCTCAGGATTCAAGACAATCCGCTATAGATCCAAGACAAGCGTTGCAAAATCAGAGACAAGGACCTCCAGATCCAAGACAAGCATTGCAAAATCCAAGACCAGGACTTTCAGATCCGAGACAGTCTGCTCCAAGTCTTGATCCGCGGCAAGCATTACAAAATCCAAGACAGTCACTTCCAGATCCGAGACAGTCTGCTCCAAGTCAGGATCCACGGCAAGCGTTGCAAAATCCGAGACAATCATTGCCGGATCCAAGAAATTTTGCTCTTGATCCGAGACAGGCAGCACAAGATCCCAGACAATCCGCTCAAGATCCGAGACAGTCTGCTCAAGATCCCAGACAATCCGCTCAAGATCCGAGACAGTCTGCTCAAGATCCCAGACAGTCCGCTCAGGATCCCAGACAATCCGCTCAAGATCCAAGGAGCCTCCGAGGTGCCAGTGATCCGAGACTTGCAAGACAACAGCAGGGTGGCGCACCTGGATCCGGCAGCCCCTCGCAGACCGCGTCGCTGCCACCCCAGGACATCGACGAGCGACTGAACGCCCCGAACCCCCCGCAAGACGTCGACCTGCGTCGCCCACCGCCCGACCAGAAACAGCGGTTGCAGGGATTCTCCATCCCGAAGCTGCAGAAGCGTCCCGACGTAGCGGAAGCGGACACGACGACCTCTGGCGACCCGGGCGGCAGCGGTGGGATCATGAGTCACCGGATGGTACCCAGTGCGCACCACAACCAGCCGCAGTCGATGTCATCGTTCGACGTCGGTACCAAGAGGGGGAATTTCCCTCTGGGTGATCAAAGAACTAGGATGATGGGTACGGGGAGAGATTCCCCCGAAGTGAAAGTGCAGGTGCAGATGCCGCGTAACGGCGAAGGGGATGGGGATATGGCGGCCGCTATTGCAGAGCTTGCGGAGGAACCCGAAATACACCTCAAGGACATGTTTAAGACGCAGGACCCGACTGCCTCGCCATTCTGTTGATGCGTTGCTTGCTAAATACTGTCAAACCTGTCTTAGTGGCCACATGTCTATAGCAGCTTACAAAACTGAAGCAAATATTGTGCGATGTATTTGAAGGCGGCATAAAAAAACAGCTTGTAATGAGGACCTTCTCAATCTAAATTTTGAGCTTTACTGACAAGTGCAGGATTTTGGTATATCTAGTCACAAATACTGTTCTCTATGTTGAGTTTTATTATGAGTTTTACTATGGCACGTTTATTTCTAAAGAACATTTGGGTAAGTGAATGAAATTAGAGTGGCTGCAACTAAGCTGCATTTAATGAGTAGTCTGAAATTCACCCCAAGGATGCATTTAATGCACTGGATCCCAATACCTTGCCATTTTGTTAGTGCCAACTAACTACTGCCATCTTTGGTCTATCGCATAAAATTCATGCTGTATTTCGGTTATTTTCGAGCACCGTAATCGTAACTGTGATTCGTTTTATAGGAGGTTGGTTAAACTGCAGTCTTTTCTGCAAAAGGACCTTTGAATATTTTTTAATGTGACACATATAGGTTTAAAAAAATGAAATACTTTATTTTTTGTCATTTTTGCTATGTTGATTATTTTCCCCGTATTTTGTAAAACAAATTTAATTTAAATTGATGTGTGTTAATTGTCAAAAAGTACTTTATAAACATAGATGTTAATGTTTCTCCTGACAGAATTTAAACTTAATCTCAAATTCTTATTGTGAGGTGTAATATTAACTATAGGTTAATTAAGTCCACCATAGGCTAAATTTAACATTCGATAATTAGTAATGTCAGATTTAGTCTGTGTGTTAAATTTGGTCCATGGATTACTGAAAATAATGTCATATGAAGCGATCTAGCCCTGGGTTGAAAGTTAAAAGTCGGGGAAAATGATCTCATTGGTCATGGAAAGTCTATAGAAAGTCTTTAAGACTTATTTCATTACAAAAAGTCAAAGAACCTTGCCTATGTATTGTAGGAAAAAGTCAATGAATCCTTGTCATGAGGTCATGGGATTAAGACATGGAATTTAAAGGGATAGTTGAGTATTGGTCAAACTTAACTTTAGTAACCAAAACCTGCACCATTACGGTACAAAGTAATAGTTATAATTTCACCATGCTTGAAAAGTATACATAATTACAAACGACCAAGTAAAACCCCTGTTATCATTCAAAAAGAGCCGTTACAACTCAAGAGGGCGCTATTTAAAAAAATCACTGGTTTTAGCCATTTTTCATACAAAATTGTGCATTTAATGTTTTGTTAAAATAATGATTCAATAGAGATATCATCAACGACTTTTAAAAAACCTATTCAGATTTTTTTCCAAGTAGTCTTTAAGCATTTTAAATTTTTTTCTAAAAAGTCTAAATATCCCCCGGTTATTGCCGGTGAAGAATCTTTTGAATAAAAATATACTTATGGATATTTCAGCCATTTCTGAACCGATTTTGATCAAATAAAGTTTATTCTGTCATTAAAATTGTATGTTCTTTCAAATTTGACAGTCAGTTTTTCATTATCTCACAAAAAAATATCGGGGGGCACTTCGGGAAATACCAATACTCAACGGTACCTCTTAAGTGTATAAACCCTGTAAAACTGACCAGAGAAAAGGTATGTCAGTGCAAGTGTGCGCAACCTAAAAGAGCTATTGATCATTGCTAAAATTATATTATAGCTTTTTAGTTTGGGGATTTGGGGTCTTACGTTATATACAGAATAAGTAGTGCTTTTTGGAGAAGTAAAAAAATCTCTGCATGAATTTAAGTTTGAAAAAGGGTTTGTGTCAGGTCTGGGGGTTGTTGCATAAAGAATTGGGATTATAATCGCAAGTCAGAAAACATGCGCACTTGACTTGCGATTAAACGCAACTCTGCGATTAATTGCAACTCTTTCTGCAATGCCCCCCCTGGCTGCATAATTTATTTATACTTTGAAATACTTTTTACATGAAAATTCACACACTTTCATTAGGTTGAGAAAATAATTTGTTTAAGCTGTTGTTATTTATCTATGCACATACAATCATCATTACAAAATTTCATGTGAAATTTAATTACAGCCAGGTTTTTTCATTAAACTTGATATTAAAAAAGTATTTCAATTTATTAGTGAAAGTAATATGTGTTCTGATCATCATTACAAAATTTCAAGTGAAATATGCCACCAGGTTTTTTTCTTTAAACTTAATTAATACAAAAAAAGTATTTTAATTTATGAAAGAAAATATGTTACGCTTGTGAATGTTGATAGAATATATGTATATATATTGATAACGGTTGCCAGTTGGCATACTAGTATGTTATATGTATATGTGTTACAAGCCGGCCGCTAAACCATGAAGTATTGCAAGCACTATACAGGGTGTGTTAAAAAAAAGTAATCCAACTTAAGTTTCTAGGAGTATCTAAAGTCAAACCTGTCATAGTGGCCACCTGTCTATAGCAGCCAACCTACCAATACAGTCAAACCTG
The DNA here is from genome assembly GCA_037951105.1 of Echinarachnius parma. NCBI lineage: Eukaryota > Metazoa > Echinodermata > Echinoidea > Clypeasteroida > Echinarachniidae > Echinarachnius > Echinarachnius parma. The sequence goes on from JBAMJV010003173.1 coordinate 24,248, forward strand.
TCATAGTGGCCACCTGTCTATAGCAGCCAACCTACCAATACAGTCAAACCTGTCATAGTGGCCACCTGTCTATAGCAGCCCATCTACCAATACAGTCAAACCTGTCATAGTGGCCACCTGTCTATAGCAGCCAACCTACCAATACAGTCAAACCTGTCATAGTGGCCACCTGTCTATAGCAGCCAACCTACCAATACAGTCAAACCTGTCAAAGTGGCCACCTGTCTATACCAGCCAATCTACCAATACAGTCAAACCTGTCATAGTGGCTACCTGTCTATAGCAGCCCATCTACCAATACAGTCAAACCTGTCATAGTGGCCACCTGTCTATACCAGCCAATCTACCAATACAGTCAAACCTGTCATAGTGGCCACCTGTCTATAGCAGCCAATCTACCAATACAGTCAAACATGTCATAGTGGCCACCTGTCTATAGCAGCCAACCTGCCTCTAGTGGCCAGCAAAAGTGATCCCCTTCAGAGAAAATGAATATTATGGAACCTGTCTATAGAGGTCACCTTTCTATAGTGACCACATTCCTTGTTTAAAATAAATGACTACATATTGTGGTTCAACATATATGTTTCAATATATCACCCTTGTTTTCTTCAAATTTTAGCCAAAGTTGGAATACCTTTTTTTTATACACCCTGTATATTTGTTCTTCTCCTGTTACAGAGAAAATATGCAAGTTTTGTACTGTGTTTTTGTACCCCGAATTTACTAAATAGTATTGTTGTTGTTTTTGTTGTTGCAGCTTCCAAAAGGGCCTATTGCATAAAGAGTAGCAAATGAAAATGAATGTCACTATACAAGATATTCAAATGCAACTTTGTGTTTAAACAGAAATCAATTGTGTCAAATTTGAATTTGATTCACAAATTAACAGTATGTACATGTACCTTGGTGAATTTCCAACTTGCGATAAAATAAAGTTGCATTCAATTGCCAAGTTGCGTTCAATTGTAAAAGTGCATTCAAATGCAACTCATTTTACGTGAAGAAAAGTTGAGTTTTAGTGCTAAATTGCATTTAATTAATGCAATTGGTTGACAAAAACTCAATGCAATAAAGAGTTTTGTGTTTAAATTGCCAAGGTGCGCTCAAATTTAACAAGCTGAACTCACTTTATGCAATCGAGCTATGTTACATTTGAACACAAAGTTGCAATCAACTTAAGCTCAAAGAATTATGCAATAGGCCCCTAACCACGTTCATAGAAAAGTAATGTACTAAGTAATGTACTTTTTACTTTATCATTTGTGAATGTGATAGCAGGTAATTATTATCAAACTGTTATGAAAAAAGAGAATAATAATGATATATTTGATCTGATTTGTGATCTTCATGTGAGATATAATGAAATAAAAGTGTTATTAACCTTGCCAAAGTATATATATGGTTATGAAAACTTCTTATTATTTTATATGTTGTTTAATGCACACAAAAATGATGAATGGTTGACTGTTAACTGATATGTCCACTGGGTATTGTGAGAAAATTTCAAAATTAAATGAGCGTTATGTGGCCGAGTAATGAGCAAAATGAGAAATAATGAAACAAAAGAGTTATTGACCTTGCCAAAAGTATATAATGGTTATGATCACTTATTATTTTGTTGAAATGATTTTACATAGATTACAACTACACTGTAGAGTGAGGGAAAATATGCTCAGTGAAACCTGGTTACAGCCAAACCTGTCTTAGCGGCCACCTGTCTATAGCAGTCAACCTGTCTATAGTGGCCACCATAAGTGATTCTCTGCACATAAAAACAGTGATATAGAATCTGTCTATAGAGGTCACCTGTGTACAGTAGCCACTTTTCTTGTTGGTCACTATACAGTGCATATTAAAAAAAACGTTACACTTTTGAAAAATCTGTCAAAATTACATTTCAAAATATTTAGAAGATTTGTTCATGTCGATAGATGCCCAATAGTCTCATCTATCAAGTGCCACTAACGAAACAAATTTTCGTTCACGCTTGGGTGAACACTGACAGTTTTTGTCCAGAGTGTGAAAAATGACTTGCGCCAAATTGAAAGAAGAGGGAAAATTAAACCAGCAGTCCGAATAAGTACTCCCATTCAAACAAATTGCTCTTTGCCATAATTTTAATGATTTCATTGCTTTATGCCAGAAAATTCCTAGACTATCATAACATAATCCTAAATTTATGCAAAAGAGCAATTTGTTTGAATGGGAGTACTTATTCAGATTGGCGCAAGTCATTTTTCACACATTCTGGACAAAAACGGTCAGTGCTCACCCAAGCCTGAACAAAAATTTGTTTTGTTAGTGGCACTTGATAGAAGAGACTATTGGGCATCTATCAACATGAACAAAATCTTCTATACATTTTGAAATGTAATTGTGACAAATTTTTCAAAAGTGTTTTTTTTTTTATACGCACGGTACACAGGTTTGACTGTACTATGTTATGGAACCTGTCTATAGAGGTCACCTGTATACAGTAGCCACTTTTCTTGCTTCCCTTAGATGGTCACTATACACAGGTTTGACTGTACTATGTTACCGAACCTGTCTATAGAGGTCACCTGTCTACAGTAGCCACTTTTCTTACTTCCCTTCGCTGGTCACTATACAAAGGTTTGACTGTACTATGTTACGGAACCTGTCTATAGAGGTCACCTGTCTACAGTAGCCACTTTTCTTACTTTCCTTCGGTGGTCACTATACAAAGGTATGACTGTACTATGTTACGGAACCTGTCTATAGAGGTCACCTGTCTACAGTAGCCTCTTTTCTTGCTTCCTTAAGGTGGTCACTATACAAAGGTTTGACTGTACTATGTTACAGAAGTAGCAACAAAAATACATTGGGGCGGTGGCGAATTCGCCCCCGAAATGCCCAAAAGAGCCCCCGAAAGAAAAAAAGTAGCCCCCGAAATATTTTTTTTTTTGGGGGGGGGGGGGGGTATTTTGAGGATTTTTTTTTGGATTTTCTGTTTGAATCGTGATCAAATGCTTATAAGATGATCACTTACAGCATTAGAGCTTAATAGTAGCCCCTGAAATTCGAAAAAGAGCCCGGAAATTTGTAGCCCCTGAGATGATAAAAGTAGCCCCCGAAAGTTGGAAAAGTAGCCCCCGAAAAGGAGCCCCCGAAATAAAAATATTAATTTTTTCAGAGGCCAACTATCTACAGTAGCGACTTTCCTTGCTTCCCCTAGATGGTCACTGTACACAGGTTGTATAAAGAGCTCTGCTATAACAAAACTCTTTTATAACAAGGTGACAGAATATACTGGTATGAACTCTTTTATTTTTTTTTTTTATCATGAACAAGTAATTCAACAATTGCTTCAAAATAGGTGTCCTAATACATGGCTTCTATTTTGAATTATATTCGTTTGAATTATGTCCATATCTCACCTTATGGGTTATTTTAAATTCATGATATATTATTATTTAAAATAATAATTCCCTAATGATCCCTTTAAAGTATCATAGAATAATGAAATTGCTTAAATATTCCCGATGATCCCTCTAAATTAAGTATCATTCTGTAGCTGTCCATAATACATGGTTTCCTTTTTTATTTGAGTTTCAGTGATTTTTTATCTCGCCATATGGAATATTGAGCATTATTATTTCAACAAATCCAAAACAATTATTGCTTCAAAACCTTGGGGGCGTTTCACAAAGATTCTAAGTTGAACTTTACTCTAAATTTGACCTAACTATTATGGAAAGCCATTTGTAGCCTTGGAATAAAACATATTCAAAAGCAAGAATGCAAGTATTTTAGACTTTTCATAACTTTTACATCAAGAACATGAAATTTCCTTGATAGTAAAACATATTAATGATTTGAATCAATATCGTGTTATGCATTTTAAAATAACTTTGTCATTGTTTTTTTTCTTCAAAGAAACTAACGGTTTTCCATAATTTTAAAGTTCAACTTAGGATTTTTGTGAACCCCCCCCCCCCCCCCCCCCCCCCCCCCCCCACACACGATCTCTCAGAAGGTGCCTTATTTTAGTATTTTTATATATCTATCTCTCTGTATATTATTCAATACAGCATATCATTTAGAAGAGTCTAAAATAATAATTGTTCCTTGAAAATCCTGATGATCCCTTTAAAGTATCATTCAGTAGCTGCCCGTAATACATGGCTTCCGTTTTTATTTGAGTTTTGGTTTATACGTCACCTTATTGGCTATTGACCTATTGTTTATTAAATATTATCAAAGCGCATCCAAATAACAATCGTTCCTTTAAAGTATCATATAATGATAATTGCTTCTTGAAAATCCTGATGTTCCCTTTAAAGTATCATTCAGTAGCTGCCCGTAATACATGGCTTCCGTTAAGCCCCCACACCACACTGACTCATGCCAACAGGGGGAAAGGGGGCTGGCACAACAGGTACAGAGTTTAGTCTCCCGTGCTCTTGTAACTTCGTGCACACACTGTACTCACACTCTTTTTCTTTAGATGGGTACAGTGTATTCCGTATATCACTTTTTGTATGTATTCATTGTTATAAGCACAATTTACAATGCGAGGAAAGGCGGGCGGGGAGGGGGGGGTGGGGGGGGGGTGTGACCGGGGTCTAAGGGGTCCAGTTGTTACTTTGGGTCATTATTTGGGGGAGGGGGGGGGGGGATACCTCATATTCGGTCAAACGTTATTGGCAAAAAAAAAAACAACCACATAATTAAAGGGGACCACCAGGCAAAGATATTAAACCAACAACGGCAGCTGCTCCATGGCTAAATATTGTCCTACTCTACCCGATCCGACTCGTTTTCAGTCGGTTCAGCTCAGTCACTCCTTTTTTGCCGGTCAAGAGCTGCCAGTCGGAGATCATTCGAGGCCGATTCAACATGTTGAATCGGCTCCGACTGAGTGAAACCGACTCTAGCCTGACTGAAAACCAGTCAGATCGGGACGAGTCGGTTCTGTGTGCAGAGTGCTTAGTCATATGGGGATGGATATCAACTTTCAAATTGCAGGAGTAGGCATAATAAACCCTAAACACAAAATAATGATGAAAAATATTGTTTAAATTGTTTTTGATGATCTCTCTTATGAATAATTATTTTAACCACGCGTCACATTCACATTTCTTTTCAAAATTTTAATTTCATTTAAAAATGGTTGAAACTTGAGGTGTGTGGAAGGCGCCCTCTTGTGTTATCGGTTGCTTTTTTAATAAAAAAAAAAACAGCCCTGTAACTTAGCCGTATACATGTATATGTTTTGTTTTCTGCCAATCAAGCATCACTGAATTTCAACTGTTAGTTTTTTAATTATAACTTACAAGTTTTAGTTACTCAAATTATGTTTGACCAGGGGGTGTTTCACAAAGATTCAAAGTTGAACTTAAAGGTACCGTTGAGTACTGGTATTTTTTTTGTGAGATAATGAAAAACTGACTGTCAAATCTGAAAGAACATACAATTTTAATGACGGATTAAACTTTATTTGATCAAAATAGGTTCAGAAACGGCTGAAATATCCATAAGTATATTTTTATTCAAAAGATTCTTCACTGGCAATCAACGGGGTATATTTAGACTTTTTAGAAAAAGAAAAAAAATGCTTAAAGACTACATGTACTACATGAAATCAGTGATATTTGTTATTATCAAGGATCCTTGGAGTTATTGCTATAAATATTTGTTGGAAGTTTCAAATACTTGGACTTTTTTACTTTTGAATAATTATGTTTTATTTATTCCAAAGCCAAACTACTTGTTAGGTCCAACTTAAAATCAGTTAAAAAATTTTTGTGTGTGTGAAACACCCCAGAACTGCAGTACTAGGTATCCCTTTCAGTGGAACGCGGCAGAAAATATACACTATATAACGTTTTCATTAGTCTGACATCTCTGACATATCGTATCAACCTTATTATGAAACCGCAGGAAACGGGAATCAGACATTCGTGTTTTGGTTAATACCGTTGCCATGGCAATACTTTCCCACGCTTTGGCCTTTGTAACATGCACGTTGGATATGGTTTCCGACTTGGTTTGAACAGTTGTTTTGAATAAAAATTCGCATCTGCACATTTCATACACAGGCTAGCCATGGGCCCCGTTCAAAGTCATACAACTTGCCTAATTGCTGTAAATGTCCACTAATATTGTAACACTCATCAGCCAATCAGCATGCAGCATGCAGCTGTTACTATGGTAGTTATAATAATTGGACACTTTTACAACAATTATTGAAACAGTATTATGAAACGGGGCCCTAATCTTCATTTTCAAAATGATATAAATGCCTAACAAAACCGAACATAATTATATACTTGCAAAATCATATACTAGTATCTATCAATCCATCTATCTATCTATATATCTATCTATCTATATATCTATCAATCTATCTATCATTATATCTATCTATCTATCTATCTATCTATCTATATATCTATATATATATATATATATATATCTATCTATCTATCTATCTATCTATCTATCTATCTATCTATCTATCTATATGTATATATCCATCAATCGAAATCGATCTATTAGACGGCTACTTAAAAAAGTGCACAAAATGTGTTTTCACGATTATGATGATAGATCAAAAGCATTTACTCTTTAAATGCTACATTATGGAAGTACAATATAACAAATATATCTGATCTATCTGATTATCCATCTGTATCTCTCTATATCCATCCATCTATTTATATATTTATTTAGTATAGATCGACGACAACAGACTACACTTAGAAAAGTGCACAAAATGTATTGTCATGATAAATATGATATATCAAAAGCATTAACCTTTAACTGCCACATTATGACGGGACAATAGACTTATTACAGGCATAATGCACTGTTAGGATTTCTGAGTTAAGGCCTGTTCACATATCACCGAATAGCGTAAACGAATGCCCAATGGAAAGCAACATTTTCAATCCGTTCGTCTCCGTTCGTATGCGTTTCTTGTCCGTTCCTTGTCAGGCGAAGTTCGTTGTTCTATCCGGTGGAAAGTTTTGTGCATGAAGGCTGAAGCAAGGAGACGACTTGTAAATCAACAACGGATGATTTGATTTCGCACGTTTTCTATTCGTCGGGCATCCGTTTAGGCTATCCGGTGATATGTGACCGGGCCTTAAAGGGATCTAGTAACTTTGTTGACATATGCAATAAGTGATGAGTGGTTGATACAATGTATATTGCTGTTATCTGATATGTCCCCTGGGTGATGTGTGAACATTTCAAGTTAAATGGATGTTATGTATGGCCGAGTAATGAGCAAAAATGCAAAGGGATATTCACTAACTCATTGCACTCACTTTGTACATGGTTTTCTCGGTCCAGTGGATAATTTAACATCTGAACACTTCAATCGTAAATATCTTTTTAACGAAAGGGAAATTTGAAAAACCGAAACCTGTCCCATGCTTGTATTGTTAATACAAATACAAGGTATGAGGGAACCGCTAGAATTCCAACTGGATTTTGAGGATTTGGACAATGTTACTGATGTCCCTTTAAGTTGCGCATCACGTTTTATATGTTTGTCAGCCAGCAGACGAACAGAAATTACCAGCGGAACACTGAATTAGCCCCCTTGCCAATAATACAGACACGGGGTATGAATGCACAAACTGCTAAACCATAGTGGACCTGAGCTGGAAGTTGACAAGTACTCCATGGTGATTGGTCAAAAGGCGACCCTTGGCACTATCCGATCAACCTGATCATGTGCAACTTGTCACCGTGCAATGGGCCCCCGAAATCACGGACGACTGGATCATGTCCTCGAAAGTTGCAACATTATTGTACAACGTCACCAAGAAAACATTTTCCAACTGAAATAAACAGCTTCATAGAAAGAAACTATATATAAAAACGGCCAATTTATTTGAACATTTACAAATGACTGTTTGACTGAACAGCAACTAACTCTTGACGTATATTGGAGCGGCAATTTCGCGAGGTTTGTGCGATCA
>JBAMJV010003174.1:0-61450 GCA_037951105.1 Echinarachnius parma
CCCAAGTGGGTTTGTTTTTCTGGGCCAATATGCATCGAGTAGAAATTGTGTGCGTCCGACACAGACATTTCCAAAATGGGACCAAGATGGATAGTGATAGATGGTACCCAAGTGTTTTTTTTTTCTATTTTGTTTTATTATTTATTAACGTTTTATTTCAACAGGGTTGCCCTTTCAGTTAAACAACTGATCTACCAAGGAGCCCTGCATACAATTAAAAACAATACAATGAACAATTTTGAACACAAACAAAACAATGAAAATCAATAAAAATGAATTACAAAGATATAAATAAAACAATTAAGAAATCAGAAATAACGAACAACTACTTTCATCCTAAACAAAATTTGTAAAAAGACAGAACAAAATTAACTATTACTCAAACTGGGAACTGTGGTAGTGTGTGATATACAAGAAAGTAAATAATGTTAATTAGATGCGATCAATTAATTATAATAATTTACATTGCCTTTTAAAAGAGGCAATGTGGTATTTCTAATACAAGTGGGAGATTATTCCAAATTATCGAACTTAAATACTGAAACGACCTTTTCATATATTCTTTGTTTGGCTTAGTTTATTATAAAGACTTATCAATGGCATATCTAGTAAATATATGCGGAGTTCTAAAGATTATCAAAACCTTCAAATAATCTGGTGAAAGTCCATGTATAACTATAAACATATACACACAAAGTTGATATTTAATATAAGACAGATTGCCAATTTAACTGTATCAACATTAACAAATGAGGTGTAAGAAAATTTGCACTCAGAATCAAACGAGAGTATCTATTTTTAAGACGCTGTATTTTAAAAATCAAAAACTTATCTGAGTTTCCCCATATTATCAAACCATTATCAATGTGTGGGAGAATTAAACCATTATATAGCAGAATCAAAACTTTTCTCGGTAAATATTTCTTAATTTGTCTAGTGTACCCGATAGTTCAAGCTTGTTTTGCACATATCAAATCAATGTGTTTATCAAACTGAGAGTATTATCAAGTATGACCCCTAAATACTTAAATTGCTTAATTTACCTGTCTGGACGGAGATATCTCGACCGTTAAAAAATAGGGCCGCGTCATCAGCACAGAGACTCAATTTAGTTTGGTCAGAGACAACAAGCAACAATGGACCCAAAATTGACCCCTGTGGGATTCCCATTTTAATGTTTCGAAAGCTTGATAGTCTTCCATTATAACAAACACACTGATTTATGTCCGATAAGTAATTGGTGAACCATGCTAATTCAGAACCACATAATACATAACTAATTTATTCAATAAGATGATGTGATTCACAGAATAAAACGCTCTTTTAAAACCAAGAAATAGAGCTCCAGTTACATACCCATTTTTAATATTATTCAATAAATGGTCATTAACATCAATCAAACCTGTTGTAGTTGAATGTAAGTTTAATGTAAACATGGTAAATGCACGAAGTAAGAAGTTATGTAGGCCCAACATGGGTATTTTTTAAATGGGCCCCTGATGGGCAAATACCTAAGACCCAACTAAGTAAGCAAAATATCTGAGGCACATTTGGGAATTATGTGGGTTTATCTGGGATTCAAAATAGGACCCATGGGCTTAATATGGTATATGGGCCCCATTTAGCCCACATGGGGCCCATAGCCCATTCAGTCGAATCAGTATTCTCTTATTCTTTTCAAGCTATAATGCCCGATTCGGAGCTTTTACTAGACCAGTTTTACTTTCAGTTTTACCGTTCCCAGATAGCAAATGATATGGGTACCATCTTGTCATGTCAGGTCAGGTCAGATGATCTCTCTTGCTACCGGTAAACATGTAACCCGGTACCACCTGCCACATGGTCGACACCTTGGCGACTAAACCGAGGCCCTCCTCTGAAACAATGGCCCCAGCATGAGGAGGGGGTGCTGGACCTCCTGTTAGAAGAAAAAAAATCTGACTTAAGAGCTCCTTTAGATCCGACAGGAGACCAAGGAGCTCATTCAGCCTCTACCAATTCACCTTGCCAGTGCGGCAGTGTAGGCAATTATCCTTCATCAACATGGAAACGAGACAAAGAAGAGGTCGTAATGCCCAAGGCCAAAACGGGCCCAGCTCTACAGGTACTGGTAGAGCTAGGAAACCGGTGAATGGTGATCCTTCTGGTGCCAAGCCAAAGTATGACGAGTTGGGTCCAAAGCCGCAAGGACGAGTCAGCTCTGAGAAAGGTATCATCAGGAACCACACAGATTTATGTATTTGCACTTACAATGTGATAACACTGAGATCAGAAGGAGACCTAGACACCCTCCTTGAAGAAATAGAGAATGTGAAGTGGCATATTATAGGACTCGCAGAAACAAGACCACCAAACCTCATTAAGTTAAATAGGTGTGGCCACACATTGTTTACTACCTCTGCAACCAAAAGAGGAAATAATGGAGTAGGATTTCTGGTTAATAGAACATTGAAAGTTATATATTGGAGTATAAAGAAATATCAGACCGAATGGCATATTTGAAATTACAAATTAATAAGCAACACACAATGAAGATTATTCAAGTCTATGCACCCACTTCAGCTCACGACGACGAAACAGTATTCGATTTATACACTGGCATAGACCGGATAATGGCAACGGAAACTACATCCTTCACTATACTCATGGGATACTTAAATGCAAAGATAGGAGTGAGAGAGGATCAGGAAGAGAATGGTGTAGGTCCATTTGGGATAGGTGACCGGAACGAGAGAGGAGAAAGGCTTCTAGAATATGTTGCAAGCAGAAACATTGGTGATTGGCAATACATGCTTTAAGAAACCAAAGGACAGATATTGGACATGGGAAAGTCATAATGCAGCAACCCATAATATGATTGATTACATCATTACGGACCACAAGAGAATATTGATGGATGTAGAGGTTATACCGAAGGTCGACACAGGCAGTGATCATAGATTTGTTAGAGCAAAAGTAAGGATAAACAAGAAGATGGAAAGGATAAGGAGAATGAAGATAGCAGGAAAAGACATATTGACTTGGGAAAGCTTTCAGAAAAAACAACACCAATTCCAACTTGAATTAGAGAACAGATTCTCACTTCTAGAAGACTTTGTAGGCGATGAGCCACTTGATGATGCATTTGAACAAGTAACAAATACGATTATGGAGGAAGCAGAGAAGCTAGCTAAAGGTAAAAAAGAGATAGTAAACACAAACAATAGCGGCGCGGAAGATATTCGAAAAAATGAACGAAAAGAGAAAAGCTCTCAAACCCTTCAGACAGACATCTGCACAAAACCAGATCGAGTATACAGAACTAAACAAGACAATCCGCAAGATGAGAAGGCAGCAAAAAACACAGGACCGAGATGGTGAAAGAGGTGCTGGAAAGCAATAAAGGGCCCAAAATCATCAATACAAAACTGGAGGGAGGAAAAAAGCTCTTATCATCACTGAAAACAAAAGATGGGACAGTAGTTAACGACAAAGACAAAATCACAGAAACCATTGAGGAATTCTATAGAGAACTGTATGATACAGATAGACCAGATTGGAGAACAGAAGAAAATTGGAATGAAAAAGCGGACAGCGTACCACCCATTGAGAAAGACGAAGTGCAGAAAGCTCTAGATCACATGAAGATTGGAAAGGCTCCTGGAGAGGACCAGTTAACCGCTGACATATTAAAGCTGGGAGGAAAGAGTACTGTCGACATCATGACAAAATTGTTCAACAGGATCCTTCAACTGGAACAAGTTCCTACTCAGTGGAATGAATCTAAAGTTATCATACTGTTTAAAAAAAGGAGATACAAAAGACATAAAGAATTACAGACCTATTAGTTTACTACCTCACATGTACAAGGTTTTCACAAAAATTATTCTTGCAAGAATCCAAAGACAGCTAGATGAAAATCAGCCAAGAGAACAGGCAGGCTTTCGAGCAGGATTCAGAACATCAGACCATCTACACACTTTAAGTCAGATCATATCATTGAAAAGGCGAATGAATATCGTTTGGACATTTGTCTTGGATTCGTAGATTACGAGAAAGCCTTCGATAGTTTAGACCACCAGTCACTATTAGATGCTCTACAGAAACAGATAAACGATGAGAAATACATCCGCCTCATCAAAGCTATATACAAAGACCCTAGCGCCAAAATTCATCTAGAGAATACTACTACTAGGTGTAACAAAATAACTGTTATGTTTTTAATCTGTAATAACTCAGTCGCTTATGAATGGAATTAAATTAAAACCAAGTTTTCAAAATCCTAAAAGGTGTCAGACAGGGTGATCCAATCTCTCCGAAACTATTTACAGCAGCCATGGAAAACGTCTTTAGAAACCTGGATTGGCAATCGAGAGGAATTATAATAAATGGGGAATATTTGAATCATTTAAGATTTGCAGATGACATTCTGCTTGTTAGTCATGATCCTCTGGAACTACAGACGATGATCCAGGAGTTGAGTGTAGAGAGTAAAAAGGCAGGACTCAAAATGAACATTAAAAAGACCAAAGTAATGATGAGCAACCAGCTACAAGACCATACCATTGCAGTTGATGGCATGACAATTGAGAAGGTGGATAGTTACATATACCTTGGTAAAAACATTACTCTTGAAAATGAAACAGCAGGAGAAGTGCGACGAAGAATACAGCTAGCTTGAGAATCTTCCAATCTCCCTCAAAAGACAAATTTTCAATCAATGCATAATTTCGGAACTATCCTACGGGGCAGAGACTTGGGCAACAACTTAGAAATTGGAAAAGAAGCTTAGAGAGTCACAGAAAGAGCAATGGAGAGGATTATGGTAGGAGTTACAAGAAGAGACAAGGTCAGAAATGAGGACTTACGAAAGAAAACAAATGCCAGGGATATCATACAGGAAATAAAAACAAAGAAATGGAGACGGGCAGGCCACCTTGTAAGACGTAAAGATAATAGATGGACACATAATATAACTAATTGGACACCAAGAACACAAACCAGACGAAGAGGCAGACAGAGTAGACGTTGGATGGATGACATCAAAGAATTTGGGGGTGTTACATGGATGCGACTAGCACAAGATAGAAGAAGATGGAATGGTGATGAAGAGGCCTTCCTTCTGCAGTGGAGAGACATAGGCTAGATAGATAGATGGGTACCATATGGTGCATATGGGCCCCATATTTGGCCCATCTGGGTGCCATATGGGCAGCCTATATGCTAGTTCCATAATCGATCCCCACGCTACCACTATCGGGGAATTCATGATCGATTATGAACAATTGTATTAGTGAAATCTAAAATATACAATTTCTTTCTTTCTATTTGTAAACATTTCTATTGGAAATATTGTTATCATGTCCTTCAGCATGTTGAACAACATCTGTGTTGTCTTTTTTGCTGCCTTCTCATCTTGCGGATTGCTTGTTTAGTTCTGTATACTCGATCTGGTTTTGTGCAGATGTCTGTCTGAAGGGTTTGAGAGCTTTTCTCTTTTCGTTCATTTTTCGAATATCTTCCGCGCCGCTATTGTTTGTGTTTACTATCATGTTGAATATAATTTATAGAAATATAAATATGACCTGTTTATAGTGATATGAATAACTATTTCAGAATCAACTCTCTGCAAATACTAACCATTAACAAACACACATATTAAGAAGATGTGTATATATATCGTACTGATTATGAATGTTAGTAGCTAGGATAATAAGATGATAGGATGATGGGATTATAGGTTGATAGGTTGATAGGTTTAGGATAGGATTCGGATTAAGATTAGGAATAGGATAAGGTTACAGGCTGTTAAATTGCAATGAAAAATTGTAAATTGTATAGCAAAACATGAAAATCATGCAGTTTACAAAATTTATTTTGGCCCATATGGGCCCCAGGATGGACCCATATGGGCCATCTGGGCTCGCCCATATGGGTCCCATATGAATCTTGGGTGCAAAATCTTAGGGGGCCCATATTGGCCTAGCCATGTGGGACCCATAATGGAACCCCCAGCTAATGCCCATGTGGGATCGCCCATATGGGTCCCATATGAATCTTGGGTGCAAAATCTTAGGGGGCCCACATTGGTCTACCCATGTGGGACCCATATTGGAACCCATATGGGACCCATATGCGCCCCATATGGGCATAGAGATGGCCCCATATGGGCCTAGAGATGGCCCCATATGGGCATAGAGATGGCCCCATATGGGCATACAGATGGGCCCCAGGGTGAACCCATATTGGCCATCTGTGATAACCCATATGGGTCCCATGTAAATCTTGGGTGCAAAATCTTAAGGGGCCCATATATTGCCCTACCCATGTGGGACCCATAATGGAACCCCCAGCTAATGCCCATGTAGGATCGCCCATATGGGTCCCATATGAATCTTGGGTGCAAAATCTTAGGGGCCCATATTGGCCTACCCATGTGGGACCCATAATGGAACCCCCAGCTAATGCCCATGTGGGATCGCCCATATGGGTCCCATATGAATCTTGGGTGCAAAATCTTAGGGGGCCCACATTGGTCTACCCATGTGGGACCCATGTTGGAACCCATATGGGACCCATATGCGCCCCATATGGGCATAGAGATGGCCCCATATAGGCATACAGATGGGCCCCAGGGTGAACCCATATTGGCCATCTGTGATAACCCATATGGGTCCCATGTAAATCTTGGGTGCAAAATCTTAAGGGGCCCATATATTGCCCTACCCATGTGGGACCCATAATGGAACCCCCAGCTAATGCCCATGTAGGATCGCCCATATGGGTCCCATATGAATCTTGGGTGCAAAATCTTAGGGGCCCATATTGGCCTACCCATGTGGGACCCATAATGGAACCCCCACCTAATGCCCATGTGGGATCGCCCATATGGGTCCCATATGAATCTTGGGTGCAAAATCTTAGGGGGCCCACATTGGTCTACCCATGTGGGACCCATGTTGGAACCCATATGGGACCCATATGCGCCCCATATGGGCATAGAGATGGCCCCATATAGGCATACAGATGGGCCCCAGGGTGAACCCATATTGGCCATCTGTGATAACCCATATGGGTCCCATGTAAATCTTGGGTGCAAAATCTTAAGGGGCCCATATTGGCCTACCCATGTGGGACCCATAATGGAACCCCCAGCTAATGCCCATGTAGGATCGCCCATATGGGTCCCATATGAATCTTGGGTGCAACATCTTAGGGGGCCTATATTGGTCTACCCATGTGGGACCAATAATGGAACCCCCAGTTAATGCCCATGTGGCATAACCCACACTTTGCCCACATATTTCCCACATGAACTACCCACATGGGCCCCAGGGTGAACCCATATGGGCCATCTGGGTCCCATATAAATATTGGGTGCAAAATCCTAGGGGGCCCATATTGGTCTATCCATGTGGGACCCATATTGGAACCCAGATGGGACCCTTATGCGCCCCATACGGGCATGCTACCTGGACTACCCCCCCCCCCCCCCCCTCCCTGGGTAGTGTGAGTTATGAGTGATATTCTGTATAGATTTGTGTTCATAAGTTGATATTGATAACGCAAGTAAACCGGGATTTCAGTAACTATTGTAATACTGTTTTTTGTTGGGGAATGTTTATGTTTACATGATGCATTGTTTTAAATGGCCAATACTAAGGCAAAAGTATGGCTTAAAGTGGGATTATTGTTTTAAAAATAAATTTATTTAACTAAATCGAAATCGTACATACTTAGGATAAAATTACACGTATAAACCTTTCGCCGCTAGCAAATTTTAAAGCAAACATAAAGCAAAAATACCTATCATAGTTATCATGTAACTATGCTCATGCATAGCTTTTTAATCATAAGTCCTTAAATCTACATTTTTTAATACTCACTTTGCAGGAAGTGGCTGACAACAATAATTCCGACGACAGGAAAATCAATCTTCACCTGAGAGACGTCTCTTTCACGGTGAAGAAGGGACAACTTCTGGCAGTTGTCGGGCCGGTGGGAGCAGGAAAGGTAGTGTAACCAGTTATGGAAAATGGTAGCTTCAAGTAATTGTATCAGTTAATAGATCTGGAGAAAACAGCGGGGATCAAACCGTAATAAGTGAATGACAATGTCAAGAGTAAACAAACAAAACAGAAACTTTTGCAGCAACATCACCACCACCATCACAACCACAACCACAACCACAACCACCACCACCTCCAACAACAATGACAAAGTTAAATTTAAAGTATATTTAAATTAATACCAGTATCGTAAAATATGTTATGTGATTAATAACAATCGCTGTTATTTAGTAATGAGTAACATAAATGTTTATTACAACAAAATTAAATTAATTCAATAAATGATGCCCCCTTTTCGTTTCGTCACAGTCCTCGCTGCTGATGGCGCTCCTCGGCGAGCTGCCCTCCTTACGGGGCGAGGTCGGGCTAAGTGGCCGGGTGGCCTTCGCTTCACAGCAGCCCTGGGTATACGGGGCGACAGTCCGAGACAACATCACGTTTGGCCGACCCTTCGTAGAGAAGAAATATCAGAGCATCGTTAGGGTGTGCTCTCTTGTTCAGGTAAGTTTGTTTGGTGGCGACTCATTTCGTTCGTTCGTTCGTTCGTTTGTTCGTTCGTTCGTTAGTCCATTCATTCATTTATTTATTCATTCATTCATTCATTCATTCATTCATTCATTCATTCATTCATTCATTCATTTATTTATTAATAAATTAATTAAGTTAACTGACGGGGATCAGATGGTGATCGCGGAGTGGGGCGTAAAGTTAAAGAGGGAGTCAGAAGGCTCGGATCAACCTTGCGAAGATGCTATGCGTTGATGGTGATGCCATCTGTACGACTTCCTCTCTTTAATTTTTAATCTCATATCTCAAATAACCTCGGGATATTAACCAGTTGCAGGACGGAGATCAAAGAAGCATCAAAAGCCTCTGATCAACCTTGCAAGGGCGTTCTACGGAATTGCTGAGACGTCTAGCTATCGATTAACTTCATTAATGAAATCCTGAATATTACGACTCTATCGCTTTTCATCTAGGATATCAACCAGCTGCCCGACGGGGATCAGACGGTAATCGGGGAACGCGGCGTTACGCTAAGCGGAGGTCAGAAGGCTCGGATCAACCTTGCCAGGGCCCTCTACGATGACGCCGACGTCTACCTCCTCGATGACCCGCTCAGCGCCGTCGACTCCGAAGTCAGTAGACAAATCTATGAGAAGTAAGAGTGTAATCAAACAAACACACAATCCAAATAAATGATCAAATGTATTACTAATATCAATAACAAATATGAACAATTCTACCCAAATTTAAATTAATTCATCTTCAATTCAATACAATTAACATTTATTCGGCATCATAAAATATAATACATATACAAAAATGGTGAGTCATAAAATATACATATACATACATATGCCGGGGTAGCTCTGAAGTAGAAACTTGTATATCAGCAGCCCCTTAAACTAAAAACTAAAAACTAGAAACTAAAACAATACTTTAAATTACTTATATTCTAACTTAAACAGCTAAACTATAACTAAAAGTGTCTATCTATATACACTAAGAAAAAGAACATCATTTTAATTAATATATAATTCTTAATTTTAAAATGCTAATTTTTAAAAAGTCTCGAGTATCGCTTGTTTATTTTTTAAAAGGTTGTAGCTCTTTTCACCCTTCAATACATCATTTAGTGATTTCCAAATTACAGGTCCCTGAAATCTAATTGATTTATGTTGCATAAATCTTGGTAAGTAGAAATTATCTCTATTCCGGGTATGTTAAATAAATGTACATCAAAATGTAAACAAAAGTGATCATTAAAGATGGGTGGTAACATAGCATGCTTAAACTTATACATAAATAACGAGGTATTGTGGGAAATAACATCTGGCAGTTTGAGCGATTTTAGAGATTTAAACATATGAGAGGTATGCGACCTGTATTGTGCGTTACAGCATAGCCGTATGGCACGTTTCTGTAGTATAAATAGTGGCTTCAAAAATTTGTCAAATGTTCTTCCCCACACTAAGTTACAATATGATAGATATGGATATATAATTGCATTATACAAAGTAACCAATGACTTCTGCGGTAGAACACTTCGTAATTCACACATGACACCAATATTAGAACTGACCCTTTTAGAGATTGACTCAATGTGTTTTCCCCATGTCAATTTATTATCAATAGTGACTCCAAGAAATTTTGCATACCGTAGAACACCGTCGTCAAGCACCCCCCATGCACCTATATGCATCTTGCTTTTAGGTGACTTTTCCATGAGATTCACCTCCATTATCATCTCTATGAATATTCCTCACCATTATTTGCATACTTGATTAACGTTTCCCTTTTGGACAAAGAGCAGGCGCTCTTTAAAAGCAAGATGCGTATAGGTGATTGGGGGTGCTTGACGATGGTGTTCTACGGTATTGAACTTGTTCAACATCAATTTCATCTAGTTTCAAATTAACATCATAAAGTATATTTTTACATCTGTCCTTAAAATTAAAAATCATGAATTTTGTTTTTGATTGATTGACTCGCAACTTATTCGCATAAAACCATTTAAAAACTGTATCTAATTATTGATTTACTTGATACATCAATTCATCAATATCAGTATGTGAAAGAAATACATTGGTGTCATCGGCGTATAAAATAAAATGTAACATTTTAGAAGACTTAACAGTATCGTTAATAAAAGTAATGGACCCAGAATGCTCCCCTGTGGAACCCCTTGCCCTATCTGCATTATATCAGAATGTACCCCATTATACTCAACGAACTGCCTTCTATTTGACAAATAACTTTTAAACCAGTTTAGTGGGTTACCCCTAATTCCATAGAAATTCAATTTGCGTAATAAAATCTGGTGGTCTAAACAATCAAAAGCTTTACTAAGATCAATGTAAACACCCACGGCAATTTCTTTACATTGAGAAAATTTATAAAGCAATTCAGATGTATAGAGTAAGGCTGACTCGGTTGAATAATTTGGTCTAAATCCAAACTGTTCAGGTATTAAAACTGAATATTTCTGCAAATATATATATAACCGGTTGTACATTAGTCGCTCCAATATCTTAGAAAATGATGATAATAACGAGATGGGCCGATAATTAGATACATCATGAATATCACCTTTTTTTGTGTACAGGGATAACCTTAGAAACTTTCATGTCATCGGGAAATACACCAAGTGAAAATGACAAATTAAAAATATGGGTCAAGGGTTCAATGATACAATGAATAACCTTCTTTACAAAAAACGGAGAGATCCCATCGACTCCACACGAATGTTTACTTTTCAATTGCTTAACAACTTTCAACATTTCATATCCATCAGTTGGTAGTAGGAAAAATGAGTGAATATTACCTGTAGTTAAATAGTCAAAGAAAGATCCAACTGATTGGGAATTACTAAAACATCCAGAATTTACAAAATAAGAATTAAACACATTGGCTATGGTTTTGGGCTCTTCAACCTTCGTATTATCCATTTTTATAAAAGTGGGTAATTTAGACCGACATTTTCCAAGCAGGTCATTCAAGATCTTCCATGTACATTTAAGATTATTAAAGTTCAACTCAAGTTTGTGTACAAAATGAGCCTTTCGAGATTCGCGTATTGTTGATTGATTGAAAATGGTTTATTGAATAAAAGTACATGGCAGCTAGAAAGCTGAATTGCGTACAATTTTACAAAGTCATAAAAACAAATTAATATATACTGTAAATATAAAATTTGGTATACAAAGACATAAACATATTAATACTGCTTTACTTTAAAACGTCAACTTCCAGGATGGCATAATCAGCCAGTAAAAATGAATTTAAATTGATATAATATCTGCACGATTGTCGTGAAACTAAATCAATCAGAAAGTGTGATCGAAAGCTTAATCGAAATATATTTTAATTGTTATGATTGCGTAGAATATATTACTACCATTGCACGCAATACTAATATGCATATTAACGATTAAGCATGAGTATAAACATTCAATCATCAATTAATATATCAATCTTAATCAATTTGGCGTTAATGTAATTATTGAGATAAATGATAGTGCATAAAGATTTGTCAATCATAATTAAGTTAAATTGGGTATACAAATTAATTTTCCATGAGTAAAACATTTTTCATAAATACCTTATAAAATGAGCTATATTATGCACTACAAAGCAATCAACTTATTAAAGCATTAATGTATGGAATTGCCAAAACATGTGTATAAACATAATACTTATACTGCACAAAAGATACAGTGATTCAATTGAAATTTTGGGTACTATATCAAAGTAATTATTACAAAAGTATTATATTAATGCATGTAATTATACAAAAATATATACATAACCAAAATCTGGGTATTGCAATAAAAAAAAAGAGACAAAGAGTAGTCGTTGTAGTGGGATTCACACATTTCGGTATGGTATATTAAATAATAATAATTCAATGGGTTATACTATTATTGCATATAATTTCAAAAATAAGCTCATCATGCAGATATATAAAACTAATCATATATTACACAAAAAATACAGTGGTTCAATTGGAATTTTGGGTGCGATATTAATAATTACTACAAAAGTATTATATTAATGCATGTAATTGTAAACAAAAATATATATATAACACAAATCTGGGTATTGCAATTAAAATTACGAGTAGTCATTGTAGCGGGATTCACACATTTGGTATGGTATATTAAATATTAAATATTAAATAATGATAGTTCAATGGGCCATAATATTATCGCGTATAATTTCAAAAATAAGCTCATCATGGAAGTATTTAAAAATAATCATATGAGTTTTTTCCCCATGATACATATTACTCAGACATGCCATTGCGTAAGATGCCCGATCTCTTACTAAATATGCCCGATCTCTTACTAAACATTTAACAGTCGTACCATGAATGGCATGGGACTATTTCTGCACCGTTCAGTTCTGCATCTCAATTCAGTGAACGCTTCTCGGTTGCGCAAATTGCGACCATGGACAGCTTCTCTCTTTACCGGAAGCAGCTCGTTTAGACATGACTGGGGTTCCATCATTCTTTTTTGCAAATTTGCGACAGAGAGAGAGACGTCGTTCACTGAGCATGAGCAGTATACATGTTTGGAGGGCGTTTTGATAGTTCTGGTAACCTAGGCCGAGCATGAGACGACATGCCCTTTTCTGGATCGCTTCGATCTTGTCACTCTGGGTCGAAGTTAACCCAGAATGCCATACCACTGCACAATATTCCAGTACTGGACGTATAAAAGAACAGTATACAGTGGTGAGATCGTCGACACTCAGTCCGAAACTCTTCAAAATCCTCAACAGATGAAGTCTCATGCTCGCTCTTCGGAGTATGTCTTGAACATGGGAATGCCATTTCAAATCTGACTGGATTGTGACACCTAATATTTTCAAAGAGTCCACACATCGAATGCTGACATCTCCAATTACAATATCGGGAGGTTGTTGGAGGTTGCGTGCAAAGGATATGTTCATCACTGAGCATTTCTTGGGGTTGAGTTTCATATGGTTGTCATCAGACCACTTGCACAGCTGATCCACGGATGCCTGGACGGTAGATTCATGTTGTGTTTTTCGGCATTCGGCTATTGTTAAATCGTCAACATACTTCCAGTGTGGGAGAGGGTCATCCTTGCAAGCATCATTAATCATTGCAAGGAATATGACAGGTCCAAGTCGTGTTCCCTGAGGTGCTCCTGTTTCGAATGGCAACCAATCGGATAGCTCACCGCGGTACTTTACACATTGAACACGATCACTCAGGAAGTTGCTGATCCACGCCACAACACTTTCTCGTACCTTCATCTGTAGTAGCTTTGGAATGGCTATGTTGTGGACTATTCTGTCAAATGCTTTACTGTAATCAGTAGTTACTAAGGTGCAGGTGGTTTGCGGCTTGTCAGAATTTGAATGGATGGTATGTAGGAGACTTATCAGGTAATGGGAAGTGGAGATATCTTTTTGATTGCCAAATTGCGAGCTATCAACACAGATCTTCATATCTTGGACTGCCCACTGAGCGATGAATTTTTCTGCGATTTTAGCGAAATGATCGGTAATTGAAATGGGTCTGAGTTGATCCACTGATGGGGGGCTAGAGTTAGGAATGGGTGTTACAACTGCGCGTTTCCACATGTCCGGGATGACAGCTTGCTGGAATGATGCGTTTAGTATGTCAGCCAGCGGAGTACTCAGCTCAAGCGCGAACTCTTTTACGATGCGAGCTGGAATTCCGTCGGGCCCAGGTGATGTGTTACTATAATGGAATTGAGTTTATATCTAAAAGTAGCATACTTCTTCTTTTGGGATGGAGTCTCCGACTTTAAAAAGGTCCTGTATAGGCGTTTCTTTTTATTTATAGACTTAAGTATAGCCTTTGTAATCCAGGGGGTGTATTCTGAAAATCGTCTTATCTTTTGTATTATCTTTTGTCATAAGTCCATAAGATAATACACCGCTAAAATCGTCATAAATCGGTATTCTGAAAATCGTCTTAAGGGCATCATATCTTTCCATAACCACGCCCATTAGTGCTGAGTTAGCCAATCAAAATTGTTGTTACAAAATGTTTATATGCCCCCTGAGCCAATCAAAATGGGTTAAATTGCGTATGCGTCGCATTTTCTTTAAATGCGCGCATCTAACTAGCTTTGCGCACACATAGAATTTCCAATCAAAGTTCAAGAAATTTATATATTTTGGTCAAAGAGTATTTTTGTAAGAATGGGATTTTCATATGGTTAGATTTTCAATGGAATTTTCTCCCCCTCACTCTTATTTTCTAACTTTTTCGCACGTACACACACCTATACACACAACAAACATAGGGAGCTCTTTAAAATCTCAAATAATTGTCTTTAAATATGTTTAAACAAGATATAACAAAAGGAAAATACTGCCCCATAGCTGTCTCGGCATATGAGTACAATTTATGATAATTTCATGATGAGATAAAAGATAAGAGAGTTTTCAGAATACACATTTTCCACCTCTGCTTGCGCGAACGCGCTTATCAATAATGCGTGGCAAAGCGCGCCAGCTAATAGAGGTAAACAAACTTTCAGAGATAATACAAAAGATATGAGAGTTTTCAGAATACCGGTTTTGTCATAAGCCTAAGATAATACGATATTAGGGAAAAGACGATTTTCAGAATACACCCCCAGGGCTTTTTTGGAGTTCTACTTTTTTTTTTTCTTTTTTGAATGGGGCAATTTTCTAGAGTGCTTATCAATAATCTCCTGTAAGCTCCCAAAAAACATACTATAAGCCTCATCAACATGGTTGGTAGTAAGAATGGACCAGTCTTTTGCAGCTAATTCCTATATTAAAGCATTAAAGTCAACTTGCAATTGTAAATGACTTTTACTATATAAATGGGCGTGGTACTTTGGAGGCATAGAATATGTAATCTGGAATACAGGGAAGTGGTCTGAAAGATCAGAATAAAGAATACCTGGCAAAATCGGTTTATCCAGGACATTTGTAAAGATGTTATCAATGCATGTAGAGGATCGTGTTGTTACACGGGTTGGTTTTGTGATAAGGGGGAAGAAGGAGAACGAGTACATATATAGTATTAATGAATTCATTGGTATCAGAATGCAAAGAGTGATTAATCAAATCAAAATTAAAGTCTCCTGTTATATAACACTGCTTATTTTCTTTACCAATTTTACATAGACATTGTTCAAGAATGTCGTTAAACTTCTTTCCACAAGTATCAGGGGATTTATATACAGTTCCAACAATTATATTCTTCCCTTCTTCAACAATTTCAATAAAAAGTGTATCAATCGTTAAAGTGATTCAGGTAAAGTGTCCAAATCCACGAAAATGACTTGGAGCTTCCTCGTTTCTCTTCTACCGTGTTGTTTAGCTTATGGTAAGAGAGGAATAAAATAGGGTTCGATTTTTTCAAATGTCCCTTTAGTATGAAGATAATTATCATTTAAATCTTTTATTTCTAAAGCGTTAATCAACGTCTTTGGTGACCTTTGACCTTGTCGTGCCTGCTATATTGTGTCCGATCCCCGCCCGGCTATATTGCATATAGTCATAGACGTACGTTCGTAGAGAGCCGTACGTAATACGTGTACGATACGCGTACAGCTACAGCGGTAGTGAGCGAAGTACTGTGCATATTTGCATTGTGTACTAAATACCACTAGCAAATTTGTTGAAGAAACGGTTTGAGAATCTACAAATAAAATGCGAATGAGAATGCGGCCTGGGAGGAGATCTAGAGGTTCATCAAGAAGAAAAAACAACAATTTGGTTGATAATTGAGATGCATGCAGTCTGCAGAGCTGAGTCTGAGAAGCTGCAGGTGATCGAAGACGGTCATGCACGGCCGGGACACTCAGCGCCGATCGAAGCCCCGGGCTAAGGTACGTAGATCACCCTCCCAAGTCAGAATCAGCAATTCAAGTTTGAGTGTAGATCGACAAATCTATCGCTTTCATGGTCTCTTTGACATTATTATTGTCTTTTTCACTGTGAAAATGACAATGATAATCATGTCAAAGAGGCCATGAAAGCAATAGATTTGCCGATCTAGTTATGTTGATATCTCTTTTGTTATGACTTACGATTATGAAATGATGGGCCTTCTCAAATTTGATATAGAATGGGTAATCCGTTTTTTTTGTTTTTTTATCGATGCTCATTTTTGATAATGTTAGGTCTATGGTCTGGAATGCACTGTGTCTGTGTAGTACTCGGTCTAACTCAAAAGACAAAAGTGAAATGTTGCAAAATAAAAAAATTATTGTCATTGTGAATTGTGGTGGTCAGGTGGTGCATTGGGTGGATTGATCCACCTCCCAATTTCAAATTTTTACTGGTCCGAGATGATACTTTAGCGGTCTTGACCTCGTAAAGTACGAAGAACCGTGGTCTCGGCCTCGAAAATGTCGACAATTTTAAACCAATACTAAATCATACTCTCGGCTTCGGAAATGTTGTACGACTACGTCAAATATGTCAAACTTTCTGTACCGGCCCGCCGCCCATGTTGTTGCCGTACAAAGCCGCATAGCTCTGCTCCCTTGTGTGACCCACCTCACCCCCCCCCCCCCCCCCCCCCTCCGCCTCCATGGAAAATTCCGGCTAATCTGCAAATCTCTTACTTCAGGACAAGTTTTTTTCATTAGATATTAGGCTTGGCAATCAAAAACCTTGGATGATCAGTGTTTTCTTTTTGTCTTACATAAGGCAATTGACTTTCCATACCAATTGCCATCATTAAGCAACTTTTTGATTTTTATCCTCATTTTATAGCATTGGATGTGGCTGTTCTCTTCGACATTATACATAGAGGATTTCCGAGTACCGATAGAATGGACGTGCAATCTGCATGCTGACACGACTCACACGATTTGTGCTGGTGGTGACCCCGATTGACTTATGGTTAAGGTAATTCATTGAGAACCTTTTTCTTGGACTGTGGACAGAGATAAATGATAGATCTGTGTTCTGAAACTAGAATTTCATCTTCAAATTAGCAGGCAAAATCAATGAGAGTTTATTTTGGCATACCATTGTGTGTCAATTGCTATACTTGCACAAAGTGATCTCACTGGGATTCGAAACTGGGAAAACAACACAGATAAATGTCAGAGGAGGAAAGAATGTGCATTGAGCGCATATTTTGAAAACTTATCATGGGCTTGATTGTTATGTTATATAACAGAAAATCTCAATAAACAAGGGCCGACATTACTGGACATGAGAAAAGATTCACAATGCATTGTAGAATTTGCATTCCCTTACACCATTTTCAGAATGATGAAAATTATTTTAGCATGATTTTATTTTGTATCTCTGCAATATTTTCAGAATGTGGACCTTAGATTTATTATTTTGCTTATTAGAGACAAATGCATTAGGCATACTGTATACTGTATACTGTATACCGATTGAAAAACAGATGAAAACTGCTACTGAAAAATTGACAATGGAATAAAATTAGAGTCAATAATTATAGTGTAGCTTTCGATCCTAACAGCTGAATAACAAACTGAAGGGAAAATAACAAATTTGGTCCATGTTGATTAGAAATCAAATCCTATTTTTACTACATGAATACATGTTTGTGGTTCATTTTGTGCAATAAGTGCACATGACTTACACATTACTATTTATCTGATTGCATTCCTTTTTTCACAAATCTCACCCTCTCTATAGATTTCTTCAAGACCCATCAAGATTCTACACACCCACTATACCACACCACCCAGAACAAATAACCAGGCCGCCAACACCCAATTTCTCGCAGACCCTTCAGTCGCCATGCTCATACCCTGCGGGAAACGGACCCACAACGTCCATTAGCAAGGAACTAAGCTAGCAGGTTTTTGCAAACGGGGAATCCTGCAGTTCGTGTGCAAAATCAAGAACTTCCTACAGTAACAGCGGGCCGACCATTCTTGGGTTTAAATCTGCGACACACTTTGGTCAGAATTATTCCGGTTATTATGCGACGGCACGATACAGCTCTATGGTCAACCAATCAACATGCTTGTAGCGAGGTAAACATTCAGCACATTGCTATCATGTGTAGTACATAGACAATTAGTTGGCGTGTTAACAATACAAGCCAGCCATGCGTTGTCTATACATTGCTTGTGACAACGAGATGTGACGTCATGCAGTCTACGAATGAACGTCCGCCTGCACCAAATTAGCGAAACTGCTTGTCAACGAAAGTTATTTGAGCGCGGTGAACGGGGCAATAGATCGCTCCCTGCGTCGTTGAAAGCTCTGTACGTCGCTGAGCGAAAACACCATAATATTGGAGCAGGACTTCTAGCGTATGAGACATGTTAGATGTGGACGTCGACCGTGGGAAGTGGCAGGGATGTTCGGCCAGTGATTGCCCACAGATCCCTCACCATACTGATGCCAAATTAACCCGTTCCCTACGAGTTTATGAAATCCCCATAGACTTTGTACACAACCCACTTGGTTCCTGTGGTCAAGGGGTTAAGGCCCTACCGATAAGGCCTTCAAATTGATATACAGGGTGGCCCAAAAAAAACGGAACGGGGCACTTCCCAAATTATAGTAACAAATGTATTGTGTCCATCGGATAGGGTGTCTTTTCAAATGAACAACGATACCAAGAACAGTCAATTTGGTCGTGTAGTTTTTGTGTTATGGTGCTGTGAGTGACACCATGTCAGGTTCTCTTTTTTGTCAATTTTTACCGAGCCACTGCATGATAGATCGCACGTACCGCCTTTCATATCGTTCAACGAGGCGCGCCATTGTTAGTGTGCACTCATCCGTGTGCCGAGAGAATGGGCGTGTTCGTTGAATGGTATTACGGGCAGGGAGTGCAATTTAACTGGCATTGACTGGTTACAAATTGACAAAAATAGGCACCTGACATGGTCTCACTCACAGCGTCCTAAAACAAAAACTACACGACCAAAATTACTGTTCTTGGTATCGTTTTTCATTGGAAAAGACGCCCTATCAAATGGTCATAAATATGTTGGTACTTTATTTTGGGAAGTGCCCCGTTCCGTTTTTTTTGGGCCACCCTGTATAGCATAAACAGTTCATTTCTCAAATACAACTCTTTAGCATGGAATTATTCACGCACACATTTTGGCAAAAATTAACAAAACCTTATTATAACAAGCACCTCGGGCACAATTGGATTGAATACCTTATGTCGGGTATCTTGTGTCTGGGCTTAAAAATAATAAAATACAAAGATCCTTGACGTGTAAAATTATCATCGCTGTATCCGGTACCTCTTGTTAGGAGGTTCCACTGTATCAACAAAGATAAGTTTTGTTGCGGGAAGTAACAATGACCGAATAGTGCTCATAGCAACAATCTGTTATCTTTTTCAAATTCAATCAAAATAAATTTGATAATATATCTTTCATGTCTTCCCTATTACATGTGATAAAGGTAATTATGATTTAATGAAAAAGGATGTTTTTAATTTGTAGTTCAAATCAGTGGGCAGTACGGTACCTCGTTATAAGCGAGCTAAACGGGGTTTCCCTGTATGACATAAATTTATCATTTTTTAAAACTCAAACAAACCATTGTTTTTCTCAGATGAAATACTAATAAATAATATGATTCAGAATAATTGTACAAGGTTATTGATATAATGTATGATTGAAGTTGCTAATAACACCCATGAAGAAATGTGAGTGTGTATCACTATGCCAATTGTCCTTTTAACTTTCCTTTTGCTTGGATTCACAGAGGCTTCCCCTATTATGTGCAGGGTATTGAAGGGTCGGCCAACTCAATTGTATTTTTCATAGATCAGGATCAACCAAATGGCTAGGTGGACATGACACAATTATGCACAATGATCTGATATTTATTCTTTGTGTAATGTAGCTTTGTTTATTTTATAGTGATTTAGTTTTGTAAATTTTGTTCCAATTCATTCAAATTCGAATGTAACAATTTGTGTGCTGGATTGAGTGCAGTGTGTATCCGATGACCGGGGTAATAATAGTAATGCGCCGCGAGCGTCGAAAGACGGAACGTGCGCTATATAAGTAGCCACCATTATTATTATTTATTATTATTAATTGCTATATTGTATTGTTTATACTATGTATGTTTTGATGTTCAATGTACACTGATCCTTTCAGCACTGCTGCTGATCAGTTTGAAATGTATACCAAAATAAATAAATAAATAAATAAATAAATAAATTCACAGAGACACTACATGATCTGCACACATCCAAAAGTTGAATCAATCACCCAGTATTTCATTTTTTGTAACAGTTGCTTCTGCATTTATTGAAAAATTAAATACAAAGTATCCAAATAACAATAATCGCATATTGTTATATAATTGATTTTCATAAAATGTGAAAATGCTGTGTAAATACACAAGTTATTCAACCATTTGCATTGCTTCAAATTTCAGGAATGTAAATCCTACTTCAAAAAAGTACAATTTACCAGCATACACAAACAGGCGATTTTGTTAGTTTGAAATGTAAAAAATGCACACATAGTACCAGGTAAAGGGGGAAAACGGCTAGAAGCATGAAAATGTACAGTCAAACCTGTGTACCATGACTTCCAATCAAAGTGGCCACTGTAGAAAGGTGATCACTATAGACAGGTTCCATTACATTCCTTTTCTCTGCAAGGGATCATGTTTGGTGGCCATTATAGGCAGGTTTGCTGCTATAAAAAGGTGGCTGCTATAACAGGTTTGACTGTACTTGAATGTAAATGTGGGCTCTGTGTAGTGATGTATCCGCAGAGTATGTGTGAGTGTGGGTGTGTGTGTGTGTGTGTGCGCATGTTAGATACTAACACAAAACAGACTTGTAGTTATTTGCAACTGGTTGACATAAAAGATAAATAATGTGCTCACACTGTCTGAAAATCTATATCTTTCATTCACTGTGTTATTAAAAAATAAGGAGTACATGGGGAGCAACCTCTACATGCAGTGATGTTGCCTGGGGGCGCATCCCCCCTAATAATTTGCCATAAAAATACAAAACATCACATGAATAGATTGGGGGTATGACAGGGTGAAGGGTGGGGGATATCTCTCCTTTGCATAACTAGCATACTTCTAAAGATATACATACAAATAATCTACCCACATACCCTCCCCAAATGTCGCCTATATATAGACATGCATATAAACATCACAGGAATAGATTGGGGGTATGACAGGGTGAATGGTGGGGGATATCTATCCTTTGCACAACTAGCATACTTCCGAGGTGATACATACAAAAAGTCTACCCACATACCCTCCCCAAATGTAGCCTATATATTATAGACATGCATGTAGGGTGTATGCCTGTTTCTATAATGGTTTCAATCATGTGGTCCCGAGGTCATGCTTTCTTGAATTCTAGTATATTCCAAGGTAAGGAACACACTGCACATTTTTTCGAGTGAAAAGTTGCAAAAGCTCCCTACTGTGGGAGGGTCGATAGTGCGATACCCCTCCCACACCATCCCTGCTCCCTTCCACGACCCCACCCCCACTTTTCAAAATAGTCATGCCACTGCAAGAAAGCCAATAATGTATTATACAGGGGGAACATTCTGTAGACAAAAATATACGGTGTGCCCCCTTTCAGTCTGACCCGCTATTCCATTGTCTCCATGAAAAATGAATACACAATATGGCGGATGTTGCCTACTATATGAGAGAGGGAGAGTGAGTAATTATATAAGAAACTTTGAAAGAGAACAATGGAAATTCAGAATATGCGTACGTGGAGTTGCTTTTATTTGGTAGCTACGGTAGCTGTAGTTATTACGTTCACGCCCAGGCAACCCGGCGGGCGCGCAACGGGCAACGCGATCACGGGCTGAACCTCCCAGATAGACACGGCAGCGCAATTCAACGAGTCGATGTACCCGCGACTGTTGAGCTGAGCCGATGTGTACATGTACGGGTGCGCATATCAACGGCCGGACCATCATTCCTGTGACAAATTTACGGTAAGCCATCAGTTTTCGGTGATAAAATATGAAATCAATATTCCCTTTTTTCACGAGGTAAACGGTTTTCGTTTTCTTTCAAACTTTCACAAATCTTTCAATTCTATTTTACAATGATATTGATATAGGATTGAAGTCTCAAATGTCATTTTGTGCAATATCTGACACTTTACCTGAATCACTTTAATGTACAAAAGTCAAGATCCGGCCTCGGCCTAAAAGATGCACTGTTCGTGACATACATACACACACCTCCACCAACTGGGTTTAATCGATGTTTTTGTACTAGTGTATAATTTGGAAGATTAAAGAATGAATGAGGTTCTTCTCTATACCAAGTTTCAGTAAAAGCGTATATTGTAAACTCATGATCGAGTGTGTGTATATAGTCTTGAACATTCAGAAATTTTGATGACAGACTTCGTGCATTTAGATGAAACAAAGAAAAAAAAAATTGTCATTAAAATGCAGTTTTTCACTAAAAGAATCACTAAAATAATATTTACGTTCAGAGATGTGGTTATCTAATGGGGGACACTGCGCATTTTCAAATTTTAAGGCACTTGTACTTGAATTATTTATGTGAAAAAAAGAACGAAGGGTTAATTTAAACTGAGTATCGTCGACAATGCCATTAAACGGTATTGTGCTCGCTAAACAATTCTTGCATATCCAGGGTGTAGAGATTACATTATCTTCAATACATATTGCATGACACAATGATCCACATGAGCAAATATATTTCAATTGATTCTTTTTTACACTTTTTAAACACAAATTGCACTTCATCTATAAAATATTAGCACATCATAAAAAGGTTCTACAATCAAGACAAATCAACAATAAATATTCACGATTTCAATGTACATTTAAATACAAATTTGAGTGTTTAAAAAAAAAGTTCTTTTACAGTTTTAAGAAAGTTTGAAAGTTTCAAAAGTCTAAATCAGTCAGCCTAGATAAATGGCTTTCTCGGGTTACCTTGATGCGTCCGCCGCTGGGTGTCTTAACGACAACGACACCATCCTGGGTCCAGACTTGATGTTCAGTGTTCTTGGTTGCCTTCCTGCTTTTCCAGAACAGATTTGTTCTGGCTTTAGTGAGGTTTTCATTGATGAACACTCGGTGAGTGGATGTTGCGTCCTTGAGCCTTTTACGAGCAGCGTAGATTCGCTCACGAACGCCATAGTTCGTGAACTTGATGATGATGTTTCTCGCCTTCGTTGATCTCCTGTCCTGAAGTAGTCTTTAGTTAGTATTTAGCTGAAATATCTTTCAAGAGAAGAAAACCCAAGGAAAAAAAAACTGTCTAAATAACAAACAAATAATAATCTAACAAACAAACATTAATAAAGAAAGTAGAGAAACGAACATCAGATAGAACATGTAACAAAGAAAAGAAAAAACCGAGTTTCATTATTTCGTTATTAACATAATTCACCCCATACTTGGAGTGATCGTCGAACCATCGATAATTTACTCTAGTCCTTTGGTTTTCCAGGTGCATCAAGGAATATCTTGCTGACAAACCGAGGATACTGGTCACACATCAACTGCAGTTCTTACACGATGCCGACCAGATCTTGGCTCTCAAAGAGGTTAGATCTTTTAAGGAAGGGTAACCACAATTTGCTCTGAAACAGGCTAAATTTTACGATGTCTTAACTTAAAGTGATACAGGTAAAGTGTCTAACTCCACGAAAAATACTTGGAGCTTCCTCGTTTCTCTTCTGCCGTGTTGTTTAGCTTATGGTAAGAGAAGAATAATATAGGGTTAGATTTTTTCAAATGTCCCTTTATAGTATGAAGATATTTATCATTGAAAATCATTATTTCAAAAGCGTTGCTAACGCTTTTGATAAAAAGTACAATTGCCGTAGCTGAACACGTCCGGCCAGCGCGCGTGGGAAACCTTCCCGACCCGACTGTTGAGCTGAGCGCGCGCACATTCCATGAATTCCGTACCCTATGTATACACGGGTGCGGATCAAACAAGATCAAACAGATGATTATTACTGCGACAAATCTACGGCAGGCCATCAGTATTCGGTGATAAAATATGAACTCAATATTCGTTTTTTCACTAGGTAAACAGTGTTCGTTTTCTTTCAAACTTTCACAAATCTTTCAATTGTATTTTACAATGATATTGATATAGGATTGAAGTCTCAAATGTCATTTTGTGCAATATCTGACACTTTACAGGGATCACTTTAAGCAAAGTATTTAGTCCGAATGTCACATTTCTTGTTTCCAACCTGGTACTGACGGCAACTTCGAAACATTCAAAAAGTTCCCCGAAATAAATTATTTTTATTCCGAAGTTTATACATATTTTGCACCAATATGAAATTATAATATGAGATTCTGAAATTATATAATTAATAGATGATTAATTCGTCGATTCGGAAGATATAAGCTAAAATTCCCCCAAATATTGGCGCTGGGGGATGTGTGGGGTAGCTTACAAATCCGCCTCGTACGGGTATGATTTTCATGAATGTTACGATATCACCTACGAGGGGGTACAAATACTGCCAGGTTAACTTCGTGAATACACGTATAATTATAAGCCATGCAAAGTGGCTTTATGATTTCTCGATGTATTATGAAATGACTAATAAGTCATGGTAATCTTAATTGAAGGGTCATGTGGAGGGTCTGGGGACCCTCGATGAGCTGCAAGCCAGGGGAATCGAGTTCTCATCCACCATGCATCGCGACGAGAGCGACGACGAAGATGAAGATGGGATCGACGACGATGACGATGATGATGACGACAAAAACGAAATGCTATTGCGGTTAGCTTCGGGTTCGCGCCGGAAGAGGGCTACCTCGATCAGAAGGTTGCAAAGACGAGATAAGGTGAGTATAAATAATCGGTATAACTTTTTCAAAATCTTTTTATCTTGATCAAAATATTGTATGGAAGAATCAATCACAAACTAGTTTATTACTAAATTGGTTGATCGATTGATTAATTTATTGATAAGTAATAAGGATGTGTTCGATAAGGATGATGATAATTTGATTGTACATATTATACATGATAGAGAACAAGGATATTATACGGTAAATTCATATTCAAAAAGATTGATCATTGAATTGTCATTTTCAAAACTAAGTGACTACGTTTTTAAATAATGCGCAATTTGAAAAATAACAATTCAATTCTTTTACTCATTATCTTGCGGACATTTCTTTTGTTAACTATGTAGGGTGGAGTGAGTTCTGGCAAGTCTGCGTTCGAGAAAGAAGGGGTGAACCAGGGGAACGTACACGCGTCGACCTATATCCAGTACTTCCGGGCCGGGGGAGGCGCTCTGACATTATTCTCTATGGTTCTTTTTCTTCTCGGAGCGCAGGTGAGAAAAACGGGAGATATAGTATATTTATATGTTATTTTCAGACACATACACACGTGCACAAACAGTGAACCCATATTAAAGGGATCTAGTAACTTTGTTGGCAACCCTGTCATTTGGATTCTACGAATAAAAACTATATATCGGCCAATAAATGTATTTATCTGATTTAGCATAATATTACAACAATATTGCAGTTATTCTTGTAAAGGAATTTTGTATAGACGACATTTTTAAACATATGTCACGAAGAAGGTCTCGAAATGGCGAATATACAATTACATAGTAAGTTTTACGTGTCTTAGTTATTTTTGTTTAGTATTCGCTTACGCCGTTGTTCGATCACAATCTGTGCGCGGTTCACACACAGCCACGGGAGACTCGCAGAAATGTGCCGGGCAGGTATGGTGAGCTAAATTTTGCACGGGCGAAGACTTGTAATGCATTAAAAACGACGGTCCGTCGCTTTTAGTTTTTTGAGGTTTATAATTCCACGAAATTGAGATTCCAAGCCCTAATTTTTTCGTATCTGAAATGTTCAGGTTCTGTTCCTAATGTCCGACTGGTGGCTGGCGTACTGGGCTGATACGGAGGAAGCTAATGCCCGGAACATTACGGTAATAATTGAGTTTATTATGTTATCTGATAAATAATGATTCATCATAAGGTGACCACTTTATTCATGTAAACCATTTATGACCAGTCATTAAATAATCGGGCTCGGAAAGAAGAAGGGAAAGATAATAATAAGACAATGACATATAGTTGAATGGAATGATAACGGTCATTTTGTTTCGTAATATAACAGGGGATGTATTCTGAAAATTGTCTTATGTATTGTATTATCTTATGTCATATGTCCATAAGATAATACACCGCTAAAATTGTCATAAAGCGGTATTTTGAAAATTGTCTTCTTTTCTTTCACACAGGCTTATTTAGCGCGATTTGCATCGCGATCAAAATTATTTTCTGTTGACCGTTATAAACGAGTTGGTTTGTTTATTCATAATTCTATATACCGCTCACACACGCAGCGCGCCACATAATCACGATAAATCCAAATAACCCCTTATTTTTTCGTATCTGAAATGTTCAGGTTCTGTTCCTATATGTCCGACTGGTGGCTGGCGTACTGGGTTGATACGGCTGGATAAGTCCAAATAATCGCGTTGATTTCTGAAAAATCGCTGATCCTCATCCCGATTATTTTTAAAATTGTATGTCCACACGGCAACAAATTTCGAAATTCGGATCGCGATGCAAATTTCGAAATTTGCATCGCGATTATTTACGCCAGTGAGAACCGGCCTATACAAAATTTATGAGAGTTTTCAGAATACGTATTTTGTCATAAGCCTAAGATAATACAGTTTTCGAGAAAAGACAATGTTCAGAATACACCCCCTGAATACCCAAACGCTTCCAGATGTGTCATGATAACCATGAATCCGTTCTTCTTTACTGCTTATAACTTATAACATATCACGAGATAGCGTATAAACGGACGCCCCTATGAATGGAAAATTTGCGAAATCATATTATCCGATTGTGAATGTCGTCTCCGTTGCTCCATGCACAAAATATTCCGCCGGATAGAACAACGTACATCGCCTGACAAGGAACGGACAAGAAACGGATTGAACATTTTGCTCTCGGTCGGGCATCCGTTTACGCTTTCCGGTGATATGTGACCGGGCCTTACTCAGACATTATGGTGATCCTTTATAATCATTCAGGTGACGGGTTACAAGTTTCTCTCTCGACTGGACCTGACGACGGAGGCTTCAGCGGGCGTGTACGGCGGCCTGATCGGCAGCCTCATCGTAGTCGGTTTGGTGCGCGCGGTCATCGCCTTCCACGTTATGATCACCTCTTCCAAGATCCTGCACGATCGGATGTTCGCCGCCGTGGTGCGATCACCGATTCGTTTCTTTGATACAACACCCACAGGTACGATAATGATTGTACAAACAAAAAACCACAACAACCATCAATTAATCGACAAAGGACCACATAAAGAACTAAACGATTTTGTTTTCTTTGTGCAAATGAACAAACAAACCAACCATGAGAAATCAATAAACAAAACAAAAAAATCTTGCAAAGAAAGTGGTTAAGAAATTTATATTAAAAAAAAAAAAAAGTAACCAGTACTAGACACGAATGGTGCAAAGAAAATCACAATAGACGTCTTTACATTTTGTTTATTAGATAATAACTTTTTTGATATACAACTGCAGATTGTATGTTAAGTAATTCGTTGAAGATTGTCATATTGCATGTATCTTCATCATTTTGCGACATAAAACATAATGCTGCATGCGTTATTATGTTTTTTAAATGTTTGTTTTATCTACTCCAGGGAGAATCCAGAATAGGTTCACGAAGGACATCGGTATCATGGATGACCAGCTACCAAACACATTCATCGACTTCTTGCAGGTGAGGAAAAACCGCATTAATATCAACATCAACAACAATAACACCACTAGCATCAACATCGACAATGACAACAATGATAACGACATTATCAACAATAATGATGACGAAGATAAAAGCGGCAATAACAGCAACGACAACAACAACACCACCACCACCACCAACAAAAATGCAACATCAACAAATACAACAACAAATACATCAGCAACAACAAAAACAACAACTAATACAACAACTATAAAGGTAACTAGGACATCGACGTTGGCAACAACAAAATAATACAATTTGCTTTCACATTTATTATTTTATATCCACCCGTCCAACTTTCCCTTCGTCCAGCTCTGTCTGAAGGTTATAGGGACGGTCCTGATCACGTGCATCGTGAGCTACTTCACCGTGATCATCGCGGTCCCCCTCTTCATATTCCTCATCATCATCACACGGTACTCGATGCACACGACAACGGCTGTCAAGCGACTCGACGGAGTCAGTGAGTAACATTAAATTCATTTTTTTCGGCAAATAAAAACACAGGAATAAAACAAATAACGTTCAATATAAATTATAGATCATAGCTGGGACCTCGGAGAAGCAGCATGTGCCTGTGTTTGCTAAAATCACAATGCAGTAAATTATATACCATTAAATGACATAAAAAGTTAATGATACATTTCATGTATAGCAGCAGCTTACAAGATACATTGCACTCATAGACGAGAGAAAACATAGATGAGATAAAAGGAGGAGGAGATCAAGTCAGTCATGGATGAATAATTATCATCATCATCAATCATCAATCATCATCATCATCATCATCATCATCATCATCATCATCATCAGTATTGTAATCGCTATCATCATCATCAGTATCATCATCATCGTCGTCGTCAAAATGATAATCATGTCCATCGTCATAATGATAAATCATGTTTATCGTCCCTAATGATAATCGTCATTATCACCAGCAATATTTTGTCTTCACCGTGATATAATTTCAATACATTGACACATTGACATTTTAGACATTGGCACACATGAAAGCTATCTTCGTTAGATATAGACGTAGTCATTAAATAGCAAGACCGTGGTCCCGTTGCAGAAAGACTTGCAATCGATTGTAAAGTTGCAGTTTATTGCAAGACAGAAAATTTGCGCTTTTGAACTTATCAGATATGCGTATTTTATTCACGTGATCGGACAGTTAATTGTAAATTTACATCGATTGCATTTCTTTCTGCAACGGGCCCCATGCGTTTCTTAGTAGAAGAAGACAAAAGTCTCCCAAACGTCCTGGTTTTTTATACATCGAATGGCCTTTTTAGGCCCACTAAATGTTTTTGCATACACACATAAATGTACAGTCAAACCTGCCCTTGCGACCACCTGTGTTTAAAAACCACCTGTCTACAATAGAGACCACTTATCACGACTCCTTGACTATGTTGAATGCAGTCTCCATTGGGTGGTCTTTACAAACAGGGTTGATTGTTTTTTTTTTTTTAGAACTATTTAAAACGCAAATACACATAAGCAGATTAAATTTCATAACGTTCAGTTCATCTTTTTGTTTAATCAATGTGAAAAACATTCCCATATAATTTTTTCAGCGCGCAGTCCCGTCTTCTCCCATACAACCACCTCGCTACACGGCTTATGGACAATCCGCGCGTATGGGAAGGAACGAGCTTTCATCTCCGAGTTCGACTATAGGCAAGATCGCCACACCGAGGCCTGGTTCATGTATATCGCCACCAGTTTCTGGTTCGGCCTCCGTCTCGACCTCATGGTGTTTGTGTTTGTCGCCGTTGTTGCGTTTTCCTGCGTCTTACTTGCAGACAGTAGGTTTCATGCTTCAACGTAGTTCTAATAAAAGTTAATACCTTTGCATATCTCATTCCATTACTGTGCAGAACCTTCAGGGAGATAATTCATTTGTTCTAAATAAAGGTATTTTCCATTCACACATTGCAGTAGTACTTATTTAATAACATATTATGCAATAGGAAATATGTTACAACGTATTTTTTTAGATGAAAAGTAATTATCACTACAATCTGATCTACATGTATAAGAAACCTGTATATTATGTAAATGCCAGATCAATTAACAAATATAACTTCAACTAAAATGTACCAGAGGTGATTTCATATTTACGGTATATAATTCTCCTTTTTACTTGAATTATAACGTTTGGACGTCAATAAATTACAGTATTAAAGCGCTCTTCAAGCGCTCAGCGTCTTGAAATGTAGGCTCATCCGCTCAAGTAATGAAAAGATATGTCATTGCATTTTGCCAGTATTTTGTGTTGGTATATAGAAAGTTATTGACTACAAAAAACTTGTTTTCACTCTTAAGGCCATGAAAAATAAATTGTTGGATTGGCGTAACCCGCCAGACCCGAAAATTACCGCCGACCGTAGAGGTTTTTCTGATTTTTTTTTAATTTTTTTTTTTATTTAACCCTAACCCTAACCCAACAAAAAAAAAAAAAATCCAATAGCGATATGTGTTATGTGTGTGTTATATGTGTGTTTTTGTGTATTTGTGCGAATCCTGAAAAAAAAAAAAAAAAGGAAGAAAAAAACCCTACCTACCTACCCTAATTTTTGGTTGCCCGTTACTCCAATCCAAATTTATTCTTTTTGGCCTAAGGCGTTGCTCTAATTAAGCGCAATCGGGCTCTCAATTGACGATTTGCTGAAGAACACACACGTATATAATTATATTCAACACTGAATGTGGTTATGTCATGTAAATTATATACTAGGTTTGGATGCCGGTAAAGTCGGTCTAATCCTGACAAACTCCGTGTCGCTCGGTGGTATGTTCCAGTACTGTGTGCGCCAAAGTGCTCTCCTCGAAAACCAGGTACATAATTAAGATATGTAGAGCTGAATTCCAAAATGCGCTAAATCCACTTCTCAACTTTGGAGAGAAACAAGTTTCTTTGTACAAATTTGTAAACTTTCCATATTTTTATTTTTATTGTTTAATTTTTCCTAAAATGTGAATTTCTAGATAGCTAAGTAGCTTATCGTTTACTCAATTGTTATGGCAAGTGGATTTAGCTCCTTTTGGAATAAGCTCTTCATAAGTATATATATACATGTGAGTTAACCCTTTATGCCGAGTACGCTCCAAATAGTGTGTGCAGGGCGAATAAATTATATACACAGAGGAATGTAAGTATCATTTGTATTCGTATGAATTGTAAGGAATTCTAGTCATGTATTATTTATTCGACATAAGTAGTACATCATAATTGATAGTTTACTTGCAAATTGTGAAAACAGGAAACAATTATTTACTTGTGTATATAAAAGAATTATCTTATTATATTATATTCTTACGTTCGATGATGACAGATGACGTCCGTAGAACGTGTGCTTGAATACATGCACCTAGCGCCGGAACGCGCACTCGAAAATGACGCGCATCCGCCTCCAAAACATTGGCCGCGAGAGGGGGCAATCACTTTCGACAACCTGTCTCTGTCCTACTCCAGGGACTCGCCTCAGGTACTGAAAGACATCTTATGTGAGATCCGACCCAAAGAAAAGGTTCGTGTATAACGGGTGATCAGAGAGAGCTAATAAGAGGGACAATTAATACTAATGTCACCCCTTTTATTCTTTGTATACGAATTTCATGCGGTCCCTCCTTTGTAGCCTTCTTCATGGTCAAAATGTATTTTGAATAAACACTGCTATCATAACGTCATTTTTTTCACCAAAGTTGATTTTAAAAAATATCTTTTGTAACAAGAAATGCGCCAGAATGACCAAAATCAAAGATATCAATGCTTGTTTATAACATAATTAAACCAGAACGTCAATGACGTAGCGCTCATCCGGCATCTCGCAACATCAAATATCGCAAATTTCATGTGGTACACTTTTCAACTGGTCAAAAAATAGAAATTTGATGCCCTGGAAGGGACATAAAAAAAAATAAAATAAAAAAATTAGAGTGAAAAAAATATAAATTTGACGCCCCGGAAGGGACATGGAAAAAAAAAAAAATAAATAAAAAAATAATAATAATAATAAATTAATTAATTAAAATAAAAAAAATAAAAAAAAAATATATATAAAAAAAATAAATAAATAAATAAACAAAATTTAAAAAAAATAAATAAAAAAAAAAAAACAAAAAACAAAAAAAAATAAAAATAAAAATAAAAATAAAAATAAAATAAAAAAAATAAAAAAATAAAAAAATTAAAAAATTAAAAATTACCATAATTAATGAATGGAGAAAAATTTCAAAATTCTGTGTAGAAGTTTAGTGTACCAAAGTTAGCTCTACCAGATAAAGCAAACCAAATCAAAATTGGTTGAGAAATGAAGGAGAAGAAGCATTTTTTGTGATTTCGAATAAATTTGCATAAATTACCATAGATAATGAATTTCACGATTCTGTGTAGAAGTTTTAAATCCCCCTCCTAGCCCTATCTTATGAAACAATCAGAATCAAAATCGGTTGAAAAATAACGAAGAAGAAGCATTTTGAAAACTGTGGACGGACGGACGGACGGTCGGACGGACGGAAGGACGGACGGAAGGACGGACGGACGACGGACGCAACGGCATGGCATAAGCTCATCGGGCCCTTCGGGCCGGATGAGCTAAAAACGATGGTGAGGGAGAATAAGAAGTTAACTATATTATTTTAAACAAAAATGTATTTTTATTTGACTATACAGTGCGTTTGATAAAAAGGAAAGGAGCTTTTCAGGGTCATAACGTTGCTAGAATACTATCGTTACTGTTAATAGCTAGTGACACTCTAGCTAGTTAAGATAATCAACATTTAATGCTACTGAGGTAGTATCATCTTTTCATTTCTTAACAGATCGGCATCGTTGGTCGCACGGGAGCCGGTAAGAGCTCGCTAATATCGGCCCTCTTCAGACTGTCAGACATCACCGGGGGACTCCTGGTCGATGACATCGACACGGCAACCCTACGACTGCACGACGTCCGACGAAAAGTGTCCATCATTCCCCAGGTTCTTTCTTTAAATTAACAAGACATCTTCCGATGATTCTGCTCAAGAGCAGGTCTATCCTGTCTATAACACCATCACACCTCTCTTCTCATTGCTCTTCTTTTGAAATCTCCTTACGGGCCATTTTTGATGGGGTCCAACATCAAGATGCGTTTCCTTCCTCTTGATCTCTTCACTCTTATTATTCCTTCTATAATAATAATAATAATAATGGTATTTATTTCAACAAAATGTCACATTCACAGCTACAAGCTGAATTGCAGAATAATTTGCAACAATATTTACATTTACATTTTCTAGTACCATTCTCAACAATCGATGCGGTGTCTGATGCTGTGTGACACCCATTTCCTCTTTTTGCTATGTCTACTGAGAAATTTTGTTTGTTAGATGCACACTACTTCCAGTAAATAATTATATATGTATGTAATAGGCGTCGATAAAACCGCAATCGGTTAAAAAAAATGGAAGGCCTATCGTCGAGGAGAAAACCACTTAAATTTATCATAAAGATCTCCCTTTCATTTTTTTTAAACAGGATCCAATTATTTTCACTGGCTCTCTCCGACGCAACCTTGATCCCTTTAACGAGCAAGATGATGTCACATTGTGGAATGCTCTCCAAGACGTAAGCCATTAGACATTTTGTTTGTATTTCGACGATATGAACGTTACAATATGTTTTCACAGTGATCAAATTAATGCATATTTTACTCATATCCATTCACATCAATAGATGTTTTACTTTCATATATGAATACGTAACCCCCCCCCCCCCCCCAACAAAAAAACAAACAAACAAGAAGAAGAAGAAGGAGAAGAAAATCTATTACAAATGTTTTGTCCGACATAAAGGTGATTGTGATCGAAATGTGTTGGTTTTGCCCGAATTTGAGCTGATTTTCACCCGAATATTGGTGTGTTCATTTTTGTCGAAATTCTTGAGGGATTGCTGCAGCCTACCCGACCGCGTGTACCTCCATATGAGGGGGGTTATGTATATATGTAGGCCCCCTTACACAGTGCCACCCTGTTCTTATAATAGCTTGGTTTAATGATCTATATGAGGTTCGTCTTGATACAGATTCTTGCTTAATTTCATGATCAATATCAGTTTCGTCGTGATACAAATTATTGCTTTATTGTATAGGTCCGGCTTGACTCGATGGTGAGAGAGAACCCGGGCAAGCTGGACATGGAGGTAGGAGAGGGCGGGTCCAGCTTCAGCGTGGGCCAGCGACAACTTGTCTGTCTGGCCCGGGCTATCCTCAAGAGGAACAGGATCCTGGTCCTGGACGAGGCTACTGCAAACGTCGATCCCAGGTATAGATTGTCAAATAATTGTTGGTGGGATGACCATCAGCAAACTAGTAATTAATCGAGGAGAGGTCAATCCTGCTGAAAGTCTGGTGTGTCTGGCTGTTGCTTGGCGAGAGTCGATCCCAGATATATAGAACTCCTAATGCAATTCACACTGGTCCGTGCAACTATATCATGTATATATTCTGATGTAACATAATCCAAGGAATTGACCCTCTGATCACAAACATGTCTATAAAGATCGGAGTCTAATCACTGAATTTGAGCTTGGAATATCTGTCTTGATCATAGTATTTAGAATACAATCATTCCTTAATGTAACATTTTGTTCTCATTAAATGAACAGAACGGACGCCCTGATTCAGGAGACGATTCGGACCAAGTTCCGAGACTGCACCGTCCTCACCATCGCTCACAGACTGCACACCATCATCGACTCGGACCGCATCATGGTGAGTTACTTTAAATATCATCATCATCATCGTCATCGTAGTTGTCGTTTTCATCATTATCATCATCATCGTCATCGTCATCATCGCCATCGCCATCATCAT
The DNA here is from genome assembly GCA_037951105.1 of Echinarachnius parma. Taxonomy (NCBI): domain Eukaryota; kingdom Metazoa; phylum Echinodermata; class Echinoidea; order Clypeasteroida; family Echinarachniidae; genus Echinarachnius; species Echinarachnius parma. The sequence continues at coordinate 35,199 of JBAMJV010003174.1, forward strand.
CACCATCATCATCACCATCATCATCATCAGCATCATCATTTCGTATCATCACACAACTTCCTGCTAATGGCGGGCAAATTTGAGAGCATTATGTTAGAAATAACTTGCGAGAGCTGCATATAAATCTTCTCAATCAAAACTATATCACCCTCAAGTCAACCACAATATTGGAATGTATTTTATACAGATAGATAGAAAGAGGGGGGGGGGAGAGATGTTGCTAATGGAGAAGGGGGACTTCCAAGCCAGAGGGAACTTTCTTTTGTCCCTGTATACCTGCCGATGTTGTCACATGTCTATGGATAATTCAAATAGTCTTCTCCCAGTCAACAGTTAGTGGCGTAGCCTTGAATTTTGCGGGGGTGGGGGTGGGGTGCTCCAACATGCGAGAGCGTAAGCGCGAGCCGCTTTGGTTGCATGGTCCTGCCTCTGGGACGCTTTCTTTGGGTCCTGCCTCCCCGAAGTTATTTTAGCTATTCAAAGCCCCCAAATCAAAGTTAACAAGCAACAAAAAGAGTTACTTTGAATGGGATACATCATACATTATGTCAAATAATAATAGTTGAATTCGTCTAATTTACTTGTATCCATGATATAAGGTTTTAGATGCTGGTTGTCTTGTCGAGTTCGACACTCCACACGCACTGTTGAGTGACGGTGCTAGTCTTTTCAGCAGACTAATAGAGCAGACGGGCAAGGCTACGGCGGCTAGGCTGAGAGAAGCGGCCCGGGAGAGTCTGGACCAATACCACAGGTGAATGATGTTGCCCGCTTTAAAGGGATTTGGTCACAACCTCTGGGAGGGCGTGTAGGGAACCCATAGGATGATCACATTGTCTGTCAGTTTCGTTTTAAATCAAAATGTCAGAAAAATTATGCTTCAGTGAAGTGACGGAAGTCAATACCTTATTGATAACTAAATCAATTGGGATATAAACGCATTTTTAAGATACACAAATAATTCAGTATGTATATTAATTAGTTTTCCAATGTTCACTAAAGTCTTTATAAACAACACTATTATACATGTATGATTTTTACAAGTTGTATAACTCCATCCAAATTGAGTAAAATGTTGTATTTTCTTTACCCAACAGGTTTCAAAGATTAAGTAAGGTAAGTATCTCCGACTATATCTTGATAATTATGTAATGTATCATTGTTATGTACATGCCATGTCTTTATTGTTATCTTCTGGCTAGATAGAAAACCATAGAACAATAAGATGTTCATACTTGACATAGCCTACAAGAAAATACATATTGGCCACATTAATGTCACAAAAAGATCTAACGTGTCAAGTGCATAGAAGTATGATTCCAACTAACAAGTCTAACCTAATATATACGCCATTCGTCTATAGAAGTAGTAGCAGTAGTAGTAGTAGTAGTATTAGTAGTAGTAGTAGTAGTAGCAGTATTAGTAGTAGTAGTAGTAGTAGTAGTAGTAGTAGTAGTAGTAGCAGTAGTAATATTATTATTATTAGTAGTAGTAGTAGTAGTAGTAGTAGTAGTAGTAATAGTAATAGTAGTAGTAGTAGTAGTAGTAGTAGTAGTAGTAGTAGTAGTAGTAGTAGTAGTAGTAGTAGTAGTAGTAGTAGTAGGAATAGTAGACGAAATATACGTATGAAGCATTCAAGTTTTTGCAGTATTATTTACATTAATTTTATGTATAAAAACGTTCTCCGTTAGTCTGGTTATGAAAGCCAAGTCTATCAACAATGAACAAACCATGTTGTAATATGTTGATTAATTTGAATTAACGGAATTATAATCTCACCGCAACGTATCTACTTATGCAATTTAAAACTAACTTTCTTTTTCTTCGTAGGATATGTCAAGTGATTTCTTATTCGTCATTCTTCGTCCAACACCAAGCGGGTATGGATTCCAAATCGAAGAGAGGGAAGCTGCGCAAAGGAGTGACAATAATAATGATAGTTATCATAGCGGTGTGTTTGTGAAGGTTGTTCAGAACTCGGATGATGATCAGCAAAGCTTAATGGTAAGTATTCAGACCCTTGACCCTTAAAGGGACTTAGTAACATTGTCCAAATCCTTAAAAACTTACTTGGAACTCTAGTGGTTCTCTCATACCTTATCATATTCATTACCAATAAAAGCACGGGGCAGGTTTCGGTTGTTCAAATTTCCATTTGGTTCAAAAGATATTTACGATTGAAGTGTTCCGATGTTAAATTGTGTACGGGATAATTAAGCCGTGTATAAAGTAAGTGCAATGAGTTAGTGAATATCACTTTGCATTTTTGCTCATATCTCAGCCAAAAAAACATCCAATTAACGTGAAATGTTCACACATTAATTTGTGGACATATCAGATCATTCATCACTTTTTGTACTTATCAACAAAGTTACTAGATCCCTTTAATAGGAAGGGGGTAGGGGTGATTTCTTGCTCCCTCGATAATTTGAGAAAAAATACAGAACGAAGAGCTCCGTCAGTTATTTCAAATAAGCTAAGTGCTAGACGATTTTCTTTGGAAAATGATCTTTAATTTTGAATGTGAATGTAGAGATATCGAAAAACAGTTTAACATGTATTATGTCTCAAATTTTAGGACAAATTACACAATCAAAATCAATAATATGGAACGTTCCATTTTCATATTTCCATAGGCATGTGTAAAAAGTTGGGCTAAGGAATATATTTTTCTCGAAAGTTGAAAAATTGGATTTAGCACATTTGCTCTTATTATACTTTACAGCCGCACGATGAGATCTTATCGGTTAATGGGAGGAGCGTGCACGATCTCACGCATGCGCAGATCGAAGACCTTCTAGCAACTACTGGCGGGAAAGATGAGTTGATGCTGATCATCAGAAGGGATCAAAGTCAAACCAAAGAGGGTGGAATTCAAAAGTGCAATGTTAATAATAACTTGCCAGAGAATGGAAACCACGTGTATGGGAACGGTGCATACGAGGTAAATATGTATTTTGTTAATGAGTCTAAATTCCGTTGACGTTGATATTCCAATACATCTACGGTAAGTGGTTTAGTAGAATATGCATTTTGACACTAAAACTGTTCAATGTATTATTATAATTTTAATAATATTATTATCATTATTTGTATTAGTAGTAATATATATGTATTATTTCTATATTTATTATTTCTAGTAGTAGTAGCGGTAGTTGTAGTAGTAGTAGTAGTAGTAGTCGTTATTTTCTTATACCTCCTTGGTAGTAGTAGTAGTAGTAGTAGTAGTAGTAGTAGTAGTAGTAGTAGTAAGATAATAATTGTTATCAACAATTGGTAGTATTATTAATAAATCTGTATTATTTTCATAATTATCATTATTCTATATATGATAACTATAAGTGGCATTGATATTACAATGATCATTGTTCTATAAAGGTCGCACCAGATTTGGATGATGCAGATTCGTTTGTCGTCGGAGATGGATCAAGTATTGAAATGAGCCACCTGAAAGTCCAAATGTCGACAGGAAAGCGAGACGAACTCCCAAAACAGTGGAACCTCTCATTCTGATGACAACGAAAGAGCGTCTGAAGTCAGTGGCAAAGCTATTTAGGGGGGCAGCACGTGCCCAAAGAAAACTGCCCTCCTCCCCCGCCAAAGTAAAACAGAGAGAAAACAACGTGAAGAGGTGGTCTGGTCTTCGCACTAATCTGTCCGCGGGTTCGAACCCTGGCTGCGTCTATGACGATAAATTGGCGTACCAAGGAAGAATGACTGTTTTAGGTATTCAAACACACCCCAACTACGCCACTGAATGAAGTTAAAAACACCCTTGACAAAAATCTGGGTACGACTATGGTCCCAGATGTGAATAATCATAATTTATTGAATGCGTCTTGGCGGAACGCAAGGAGTGACGACCTTTTCAAGAAGCCGTGCACGAGCAACCCAATTAGATATCGAACTGCGTAAACTGGAAATTGAAAACAGTAATTGTACAGCATAGTGTGTGCATTTGCGTACGTAGAGCTCTGCAGTATATTGTATAAAAAATCCGATATAAAAGTAAACCCCATTTAGAGAGGGTATATTTCTGACTATATTTCGATATGACTCTACTTGTCGTGTTATGTTTCTTTTTTTACGTTTGAGCATTTTAACTTTTGAATATATTATATGAATAAACATGTCTTTATACATGTATTACATTTTCATGAAGAAATATGAAATGTGCCTTTTTATTCATTGTTATTTAGATATATGTAACATTTGTATTATAAAACTGAAATTTAACACATTACACATCGATCAACATAATATGTTGATCGATGTGTAATGTGTTAAATTTTATCAAGCATTGTATCAATGCAGTTCCGCAAATAATGTAACCAATCAATCAATTAACCAATCAATCAATTAATCAAACATTACATTAATCAATCAATTAATCAATCAATCAATCAAACAGACATTCAATTAATCAATCAATCAAATATTCAATCAATCATCCCATCGATTCACTTGATATAAATAATGTAGTTAAATCATTTAATCAATAACCGGCCATTCAGCATACCATCAATTGATCAATTAACGAATAATCGGGTCCTCAAATAAAACAATGAAAGTTACACAATGTTGCCAAAGTTATTATTTAGTCGTTTTTATTGAGATAAATGTATTGAAAACAACTTGACAATACTCTAGTACAGTATAGTAAAATGTCACGCGTATCATTTCGTACAAGATAATCTTTTTTAATCATTCGCGTGTTATGTTTCTCCTTTTACTATGTAAACTGTTTTAACGTTTGATATGTTATGAATAACATGTTTTATATTAAATTTTCAAAAAGTGATACCGTATGAAATGTACCCTTTTATTCATTGCTGTTTAGATAGATGTCAAATTTGTATTATAAAACTGAAATTTAACACATCACACATCAATTAACCAATCAACCAACATACCAATCAATGTATCAATACACCGTTCCGCAAATAATGCAACTAATCAATAAATCAATCAATCAATCGATCAATCACTCAAATATGCAATCAATCAATCAATCAATCAATTCACTCATTTACTTAATATAAATAGTCAAATCATTTTATCAATTGATAAACCATTCAGCATACAATCAATTTATCAATTAACGAATAATCGGGTCCTTAAAGGGACTTAGTAACATTGTCCAAATCCTCAAAATAAAATTCTAATTCTAGCGGTTCCCTTATACCTTGTTGTATTCGTATTAACAATAAAATCACGGGACAGGTTTCGGTTTTTCAAATTTCCCTTTCGTTACAAAGATATGTATGATTGAAGTATTCAGATAAGAAAAACTCCGGGCGAGTTTTTCTTCTGTGTACAAAGTGAGTGCAGTGAGTTACTGAATATCACTTTGCATTATCGCTCATTACTTGGCCATACAATGTCCATTTGACTTGAAATTTTCACACAATACCTTGTGGACATATGAGATAACAACAATATACATTGCATCAACCATTCATCACTTTTTGCACATGTCAACAAAGTTATTAGATCCCTTTAAATAAAACATTGAAGTTACACGATGTTGCCAAAGTTATATTTAGTCGTTTTTTATTGAGATAAATGTATTGAAAACAACTTGACAATACTCTAGTACAGTTTATATAGTAAAATGTCACGCAATATACACATCTACTTGTATCATTTTCGTACAAGATAATATTCTATTTAATTTCTACAATATGTATTCTACTCTACCTCTCAGAATAACCGAAGACATTCAGCCTGATTTGTTTATATTATTTTTAGGCTAAATGTGATAAATACTAGTCACACAAAACTAAACTCACTGCAAACAGAAGCATTGTTTAAAGTCATTCGACTCAATACGACTTATCGATCAGATAATGTTTTGTATTCAAGTTTTAACCTTTGATAAACTTCCCTAATGAAACTAGAAGGTCATGACATGTTGTATGTAATACAAGTTTAAATCGTCAACTTATTATTAATATGGTATTAAAATAAGGGTGCAATATTGTCATAGCGGGGTCGGGCTGATTTAGGGGGGGGGGGGGCACACCTTATGTATCTTTAATTTTTTTCAAATATGTTCCCCTTATGTGTTCCCCTTACATGTCCCGTAGCTTCGCAATCGCAATCTTGGTGAACAGCTATTTTAAAACTGTTTCATCAACTTGTATGTTTGTTTGTAACAGAAATACTACAATTTTATGAAACAAAATATTGATAACCAATCAAGATCAAGTGCATATAAATATCAATAATTTTAGCAAATTTTTTATAGTTTTTCTTAGAATAATCTTAGGTATGTATTAAGGATGTTCACATTCAAAACATGCAACACATTTATACAATAAATACAGTGACTGTTAAACAACATCCGCAAAAACAAGGAAATTATTTTTGTTTATCCTGAGCATTTTTAAGAAAGGTCATTTTTCTAGTTCAATAATTACAAACGTTTTACTAGCCTTTTAACAAGACATAATATATTGTCATTGCTTCTGACATTCAGGCGTGAAGCTAAGACTTCTCAATAAAATGTACTGTATGTTATCATTTACCACCGGAATATTAGTACACTGTATTCATTTATCAGAGCTATCCGGCATGGAAATTCAACAATCAGGAAGATTTAGGGACTTTTCATCAGAAATCAGGGAACTTTCAATCAAACGCATACAACCTAATGACAATAGTCTCCCAATAGTCGGGTAGATTTGCTGATGGGATGACGATCTAAAACATTAATCTTGGTCTATTTTCAGGGTGTCTCCTGCAAAATCAGGGAGACTTGGCAGCTCTGATTGCTTGATACAAATAAATCCTCCAAATGAGGCGGATCAAATATTACACAATAAAAATGTACTGTTCATCTGAAGTATATTTCAAAATGGAATGTATAGTTCATTGAAAACTTGATATACATGTAATATATAACATCCTATTTGTATCCCAGAACGTAATGGCAAGAAATTAATAATAGTTTTAAATGTAATACTGTACATTTGAGAAGTTCTACTGGCAGCGAGATATTAAATCTTGGATAAATACAGGTTAAATGTTGAAAAAGAAACTCTGTAGCTGCAAAAAAGAAAAGAACACAATATTATTACAGAGAACATGTAAAAGTACTATACATGTATTTGAAAATACATCTAGAAATAGTGAAACATACTCACATCCACACTGCATGCAAAAGTCCCACACAAAAAAATAAATGCATGCACACCAATAAATATTTTGTATTCACTCTACTACTAACATTTTACAACTTCAATTTCTATTCAAACATTATCTGCCTTTTACAGGAAAAATGAGTTGTATAATGTAAAATCAAGACAACCATGTTATCATGTTATGTAACATTCCTGTTCATGATTTCTGTGTGTGTGTTTAGCGATGTCAAATACATTAAAAACAAACTTAAATATTTCATTGATTGATGTACCATAATCCAGGTGGACTTTGGATACAAATCACAAAATTTGTTTTACATTTGTATTTTATTTCTTATTTATTCATATCTTTATAAACAAATTATGAAAAGGATACATCGACATCAATTTGTCCTGAATACTGATAAAAATTAATACTAAATGAATACTGAGTTTTACACAACTTTACAGAATTACACCACTACCACCATACCTGGCCAATAGGATGTAGCTGGGACAAATATTCAAATATTATTTGAATAATTCAAATAGCTTATCACCTGTTGGTTTTCGAATATACATGTATGACTATTTTGACTATCACGATATCAGAATACTAGAAAGAAAGAAAAAAAAAACACTTTATCATTAACTTTATTTATATTTCTAAATAAAAATTTTGCTGGCAAGAAATAAAGGCTTTTTTTTTTTTTTTACAGCAATGAATAATTAATAACTTTCTATTCAAATAAAGATTGAGTTAAATGTGAATTCACCAACAAATTAGTGGCTGAATCGGTCTTATCCCACTTGTATCCTTTTTTCACTGCAATACAAAATACATGTTAATGTATACCAAAGAACTATTTGGGGAAAGACTGGGAATTTTTGGTTCAGATTTTGCTAACTCAATTGTTTTTTTCTCCTACTAATTGGACCAATTACATAGTTTCTGCAATTTTTCTAACACTCGGCAATTCAGCTTGAACCTGTATACATGTAGATAGTGTAGACAATCGTAACTACACTCGGCAATTCAGCTTGAACCTGTATACATGTAGATAGTGTAGACAATCGTAACTACACTCGGCAATTCAGCTTGAACCTGTATACATGTAGATAGTGTAGACAATCATAACTACACTCGGCAATTCAGCTTGAACCTGTATACATGTAGATAGTGTAGACAATCGTAACTACTGCAGAACGATTCAGGACTCATTTAGACTCACCATTCATTCCTCATATTGTTTGAATGCTTCATTCACGCCAGACTACTATTGCTGAATAAAATCTGCATACAAGGAAATACTTTTGTAGAACATGCATTCCTTTTCATCTCAAGAATAGTTTTCAACTTTTCATTCCAATAAGGTGATCAGGTATACTACAAACATTTCCAAAACTGAATGTTTGAAAGACAATTCCCTGACATCCATTTACATACCAGGTGAAAATTTGACTTTATTTATTGAAAGTATCTTTTGTATTTTTAATTTTTTTTGAGTGAATGTAAAACTGGTAAAAAATCACACTTTTTAATTGGACTTTATAAAAACTATAAATCAAAGAGCAATCAAACATGAAGGTTATGCTCTAAAGCTTTCATGCTTATAACGCTACAAACACAAATATCGTCCAGTTGAAAGTGAGAAGGGTTTTACATAATGCTGTAACTGATCATTGGATCGGCATGCCGATCACGATCGGACCCTTTTTGCCGATTTCCGATCATGCAGAAAAAATCGGAAGATCGGATCGGCAAAAAAAAAAAAAAAAAAAAAAAATCCGTTTTTTTTTCTTTGGAAAATGATCCCCAAAAACATATTTTGGGAATATAAATGAATACCAAAGCAACATATATCCATATGAATAAGCCCAAGGTAATCTTGTATGGGTATGCTTTCATTTAAAACTGATTACCTCTCCTTTTACAAAATTTTTACAAAATTATCTGCTAATCTGTGTTAGCCGCATACCATCTTTTAGGTCCGAGCCATCTCTATTTGATGCCAAGTTTTCAGATAAGAATTACTTCAAATTTTGGGAATATTAATCCAAAATAAAATAGAACTACAAAATCTGTTTTTTACGGGGTGTCTAGATTTTCAACATAATTATCTTTGAGCACCCTTCTCTTTCTGAGAGAAGCTGATGATGTAATCTACTAACAACACCCCCCCCCCCCCCCCCCCCCCCCCCCCCCCCGGTATTGCAGGAAATACACACACACATACACTTCTGGATAGGAAAACACATAATTGAATCCAGTTCTTACATGACTGAACAGATCGCCGATTGCACAACGTGAGTGTCCCTCTTCGTCACATCACTGCCCTCGTGCTGAACGGTGACCGCTTCGTTGCCATAGCGACTGTACCGGCTGGTCGACGGTCCCGCTCTGTCCGTCTCATCCCTGGCAGCGGCGTGAGGAGGACGCCGGGAAGCGGAATACTCCTCCTTGAAGCGCTTCTGATGATCCTTGAAGATCACTACGGCCGTGTCCTGGTAACGCTCATGGATGAAGTGTTTGGACTCCGGGTCGACCGTCCGCCGGATGAAGAAATTCCTCGCCACCTTTCCTGCTTTCCAGCCGTAATTTCAGGAGATGCAAGAACGGTTGATGTTGTTTACTACTGCCGCTGGAAATCAGTTGTTTGTGTAATGTTCAACAGTCATTTGATGTCTAATCATCTCAGAAATCTCCACATCTACCCCAGGTCGTCTGATCTCTAGATTAGCTTTCTACTGCTATCAGTTCAGGTTAGACTGAAATAAAAACATAAATAGAAATATTGAAAGATTTACAAATCAATACCTTTGTGTGAAACAAAATAGGAATGCCAACAAAATAAGAAATTATAAGTTCTATTTGCCGGTAATGAATTCTTGGGTAGTTTTACTCTTTGGTTTGGCAAGATTGGTAGAGCAAACTTTGGTTTTCTCTCTCGCATTTGTATTAATTTAAATTAAATTTATTTGTTTTATTATGCCTTGGCTTCTTTGCCTTTGCCTTTGGCGCCTTTGACTTTGTCATTGGATTTTGACTGTATTTTAAATTTAAGCAACAACTTGAACAAGTCAAATTCAAAAGCAAAAAAAAGGGCAATCTTACTTCTTAGAAGTTATGTTAAAATTAACATAATAAACATCTCACTCGAATGACTAAGTTATTCTCTTATAATTATTTTTATTATGATCTCGAACTTCATTTCACATTTGCTCCTCCCCGACACCTCTCAAACTACAATACAGTCACACTCAATTACTAATAATAGGATTTTAACCAAACACTAAAAGCTAGGGGTGGGACTGGGGCTAAAATTTGTCAAAGCCAATCCCCCGAATAAATGCATTAAATATAGCATTTAACGAAATGTTTTATATTGAAATAAAATACAACAACTTCAAAATCAAACAAACTTACCTTCTGAACCTTTTTAAACATTTTAAAACAGCTATTTTCGCCCCATTTTTGGCACAACATCGCCTAGATTTTGCCCTCGTAGAGAAAAACAGATGCATCCAACGTACGTAGATGGCGCTATTCTTTTTTGCAGAGAATTTTGCGAGCGAGTTGATTATGATCAGATTGCTATGATCAACGCGCTGGGTTTTGTTTTTGTCGCAGAGCCGTCTATTATTTTTTTATCGTATCCAAAATGAATAGATAAAATAAATCAATTAATAATTATGTTACATTAATTTTTGACTCATGAAATATAGATGTTGCTACTACCAGTAACTAGCCTACTAATACTAATAATCAGTAATGAGTGTAATTTTAAGTTTGTTTATTAATAATTGATTTATGTTTGTTGTAAAGCTTTTCTTTGTAACCATAATTATATAAAAATTAAAAAAATACAATCATGATAGAGATTATGATAGAGTGATTATGGATAAGTAGTCGGAATTAGGGGATAACTGCCAATAATTTCATTTTGCTTGAATTGTTTGAGGAAAATGGAAATTCCAAATAACAGTGTTTTTATTATCCGGCGTGCATGGAGGGCACACCATTTCTTTATTATTAAACAGATTTCCCCCTAGTAGGCCTATGTTTTTGTATTGTTTGTAAATCTTTTTTTTTTGGGGGGGGGGGGGGAGTACGTGCACCCCCGTGCCCCGCCACTGAGGGGCCGAGGCGGGAAATTGTAGCCCCTATAGCCACCCGATGACCCCTTCTCGATATTTCACTTCCCCCCTTTTCTCCCAATCCAAAGGCGCCACTAATAATGTTGTAACCATATTTTTACAAGACACCACGGCAGATTTACAATAATTATGTACTTGCAGACTCTTTGTAAAAAGTCATGGTCTAAAACCACTTGTGAGCATGGTGAGTATAATCTTATTACTTGACAAATTATTAGTTGTTTTTAACTTTTAGGATTTTGCGAGAAAGGCCCGTAATATAAGCTTGGTACACTTGTGTTTAAATGTGCTTATTAATAGTATTACCTAACCTCTACAAACGCACGTAGGCTATTGTTCTGAACGTTGGGGAGCTTAAAGGGACCTAGAAACTTTGTTGGCATGTGCAGAAAGTGCTGAATGGTTGGTAAAATGTGTAGTTTTGTGATTTGATAGGCTTATGTCCTCTGAGGTTTGTTTTAAAAATCAAGTTAAATGGATGTAATTATGGCCGATTTATAAGCAGAAATGCAAATGATATTTCATAACTCATTGCACTGACTTTTTACACGGTTATGACTATCCAGTGGATAGTTACAAATCCGAACACTTCAATCGTAAATATTTTGTTTTACGAAAGGAAAGTTCGAAAACCAAAACCTATTCCATGCTTCTTTTAGTAACGGATATTGGATTTGGACAATGTTACTATAGATCCCTAGATTGTCCAAATCCTCAAAATCCAATTGGAGTTATAGCGGTTTCCTCATACCTTGTTATAATCGTAAACTCGTAATAACAATAAAAGCATGGGACATGTTTCGGTTTTTCAAATTTCCCTTTCGTTAAAAAGATATAACGATTGAAGTGTTCAGATGATAAATTATCCATTGGACCACGAAAACCGTGTACAAAGTGAATGCAATGAGTTAGTGAATATCACTTTGCATTTTGCTCATTACTCGGCCATAACGTCCATTTGCACACAACACCCAGTGGACATATCAGATAACAACAATATAATTACATTGTATCAACCACTCATAATTTTACACATGTCATCAAAGTTACTGCAAGACGAACAATTGTACCATGCAGACCACTTGTGATCATAATTTTGCTTTGACTCTGTGAATCGTGCATATGAGCTCACCTAAATAAAAAGACGGGTATAAAACCACTTGTTATTTTCCCCTTAACCCATCGTCTCCTACATGTTGCGATTCACGCAGAGTAAATGCATGGTTATTACTGCTTCCTAGGAAGATTAAAGTAAATATATAAATGAGTCATGCTTGATATTGTTGTATAATGCTGTGATTATTCCACATTTTGATTATGGAGATGTTGTCTGGTCCTCTGCGACTAAAACGCAATTGGATATACTACAGAAAATACAAAATAGAGCAGGTAGAATAATATTAAAGATAACTGTATTAGAACATAGATCTGTTCATGAAATACATGATATTCTTAATTGGAAGACATTGCAGATTCGTCAAACAAGACACATTCATTCGTTAATTTATAAAATTGTGCATAATATGGCACCGGTGTACTTACAAGAAAAATTCACTTTTAAAATAACAGGATATGGTTTAAGACAAAAGGATAAATTGTCTCTCCCAAAACCGAACACAGAGAATTGTAGACGTACTTTTTATTATCGAGGTTGTACATTGTACCATGATTTACCTGTGGATACACGTAATTTGAATACATTAAATTCATTCAATACAGAAATTAAAAGGATTACATAAATAAATGATTTTTAGTAGATAAAGAGCTTGGTAACCCCATTATCATTCATTATATGTATTATGTTTAATTATACATTATATTATATCATATTATAGATTTACTATGACCCGCTTGTTGTAAGGTTGGGTGGTTGGGATTGGGTGTTTGGGATGGGGGTCTTAGAGTGAGGATGTGGTGGGGGGGGGGGGGGGGGGGTGGGGGGTGGGGGTGTTAGAGGGTAGGGCTAGAGTACTGTAATTGATAAGAAAATGCGTGACTTTTTACTATGTATGTTATATGCACCATATATATATTTTTAATAGGACCCCGTGGAAGAACAGATCCATCATAATGATGGATCTGAAACGGGCCATCCTACCAATATTATTATTTATATATACCAACATACAAATAGAATATTTTAATTAAGAATTGTAATTACTTTTGTGTACAAATTGTGTATATTATGTCCTATGTTATGTTCTGACTTTTGATGTATTTTTAAATATTGATTTGGAAATAAAAACAAACAAACAACAAACAAACTGCTTCTCGCAGGCAATGAATATAATAAAAAATATTGGTTTGGTGAGATATTGATTAATTATCTTTAGGACAAGAATCACATTATGCTTTTGATTTGTAATAATGACTAATCATTGTTTTTCCACGTCCTCCATTGACCTACATCGATCGCAGGCTCAAGGTCATTTCATCAAAATGGTTTAACAGTAGGTATTGGGAAACGCTCCACACACAAAATGAAAAATACGCCTTTATCACCTATATCATATATTATCAATGATTATATACCATGTGAAAGAATATACATATTGTATTATATTGCAGAAAGAGATACAATCGATTTAAGTTACATTCAATTGTAAGTTAGAACATTTGCGTGTTTCAACCAATAAGATTTGAGCATGTAGAACACCGTGTGATCTGACTTATACAATTAATATTGTAACTTACAATTGATTATAATTATCTCTTTCTGTAGAAATTTGGACAAAACTGCTTTGAAATTGACTACTTGAGCAATAAAATGTTCGAATTAAAAACAATCTTATATACCATAGATTCAATTCAAACGCATTATATACGGTGCATGCAAAAGTTATGCATGCGCACGTACGTAAGTATAGAGTGTGGGCTTGTCGACCGTATTATGTAGCCACCAATATACCCAGCCTGGCGGAGAGGGGCGAACGGGCAGTGAATTTAGACCAAATCTGAGCGGCGTGCTGGAGGCGTGCATCGAAGTTTCAACTGATATCTTCTGCATTTGACGATACTTAGGTTCGGATTTTACCACACGAACCCATTTTTTAAATTCTATTTCAAAAATATTGATCAATAATTACTGTAGGTTGGCCAATATAAATGCTTTCGGTATTAAACTTTCCCGATACTGTTATATGGCTTAATAAACGCGATGTTTCACCATTCGTTTCTGATATTCATGCGCGAGGCATTGCCATAAGGGCCATGATCAAAGCCATGGGTGTAGGAGCACATTTTTTTTCTCCGAGGGGGGCTGAGGTCTTTAATTGCACGAATACCATCTTCCCCATTATCACCGCCCGAAAACTATGTACTTTTGATGACTTTTCCCGAATATGACGTGATTTTGCCTGAATACAACATGCTTTTGCCTAAATATGACATGATTTTGCCCGAAGGTTGGGTGCATTTTGCCCGAATATGACCGATTTCAAAACTCCAGGGGGGGGGGGGGGGGGGCTGCAGCCCCCTCAGCCCCCTCAGCCCCCCCCCCCCCCCCCCCCCGCCTCCTACGCCTATGATCAAAGCCATGCAAGGCAAACGAAACCTAATATTATTGATCAGTATACTTCAGGCAATTCTTTTGTTCTTTTCTTCAGATTATGATTGTGAATTACCAGACACATTAAAGGGGTAGTTTAGTTTTGGTAGAGAGGGCGCTGCACATCACAATTTTTTTGTGAGGTAATGAAAAACTGAGTGTCGAATTTGAGAGAACATGTAATTTTAATGGCAGAATAAACTTTATTTGGTCAAAATCGGTCCAGAAACGGCTGAAATATCAATAAATATATCTGATCTTATAATTATTTGGGGCCCAAATAATTAGATGATTTTTTCAAAAAATTCAAAAAATGCTTACACTTTTTCAAAAATGTTCAAAAGCGTTTTTTAAATAGTTGTTGATGATCTATCTACCTCATCATTATTTCAATAAAAGATCACATGCATAATTTTGTATGAAAAATGGTTTAAACCAATGCCTTTTTAGAGAGCGCCCTCTTGTGTTTTAATGGCTCTTTTTGAATGATAACGGGCGTTTTACATAGTCGTTTGTAATTTTGTATACCTTTCGAGCATGGTGGAGTAATAACTATTAGTTTATAACGTTACTGTCCCGGTTTGGGGTACTAAAGTTCAGCCTTACCAAAACTAAACTACCCCTTTAACAAAGTAACAAATTAAACAGGTGGTAATGGTATTAAATAAGTTCAACAAAAATAATAGTTAAATGGAAAAATAATAATTTTCGAGATAAATCTGTAAAGAAAATCCAGTTGTTTATACCTGCGTAATTGATGACGAAATAGGGTCAAAGGCGTACTTGTGTACGTTTGGGCGGTAATCCTATATTATCAAGCACCACTTGACTAACCCTTGCACGAGGCGTTAACCTCGACCAACTCCCATCTGTTCGCCTATACACGCACCTAAAAGTCCAGCTCGGTTAAAGACTCAGCGTCGTCTTGCAAGATGGCGCTTTACAAAAAGTTTAAGTACAGGGAGGCGCCAAGGCATGTTGAACGTGCGCAACGCCATGGGGGTTTTTTTTCCCGCGCGCAGAGGACTTTATCGCTTTCATGCGCTAAAGAGTAATGTTGATGAGTAAGTGTCGTGCTCATACACAATTTCGCTTGCTTCTAAACAGATATGGCGCCATCCTATGTGCATTCCCGAAAATAATTAATAACCCATGCAGTCACGCACTCTAAGAAGACGAAAATAGGGGTCAAGAGCGTATTTGTGCGAGCTCGGACGGTAATCCTAATTATACCACTTAACTTACAATTGCACGAGGCATTTGCCTTGACCAGCTCCTCTCATTTGGCCTACCACGCACTGTTTAAGTCCAGTTTGGTTAAAGACGGACTACGTCGTCTTGCAAGAGGGCGTTTTGCTAAACGCGCAGCGCTCTCTATCCCTTTAATCGATATTCATAACGGTGTTTTATACAGTACACGCTATAAAGTGTTGATGGGTGAATGTCGCGCACACGTCAGATTCCGCACGATTTTGAAGACATGGCGCTTCCCTATTCATGCGCAATCCCAACATTGACAACCCAGTCACTTTAATAAGTGAGGCAACTTTTACTTGATAATATTCTAAATACAATTAGAGAATACGATGTTGTTGATTTAATCATTAACCCTGGCCTGGTTGTAGTAATTTTCCTTCCGGCTCGGTCTACATCAGTTTGTATAGTATTCTCATACACTTCCCAGTTCGTCTTGTAGCAAATAATAACAACAATAGGATTGATTTATATCGCCTAATTATGATACAATATCATTTCTGAAGACTTTACACTATTATTTTCCCCGGTCATAGGATACAATGCTAACCAGCGCATATTGTGTGCACCATCTCTACTCCCTGAGGAGCATTCCTTTCAAGCGGATCATGGGCATTGATAATACAATTTACATAAGGCTTTCATCTCCAACCGGGTCCCCATTTATACACCTGGGTAGAGAGCAGCAATATTGGATTAATTTTCTTGCTAAAGGACAAGGACAGTGGGCCTACAACATGGTTCGAACTCGGGATCTCACGATTGGAAAACGCGCGCTCTACCAATTTTGCCACACCACATCCACATTCAAAATCAGAATATTATATAGAGGCTTATAGGCTTAGGGGTAGGGTTTAGGCTTTATATGCGTTGTGGTGGAGTTGGGAAAGTGATTTTTTTTTTCAGGCATTACTAATCCTAATCATATTATACCCAAATGGGTCGCAGACACAATGGCCCGAATTCTCAGTGGCTCAACTTGAGCCCAGCCTAAATTGCGTCCTGGATCATCCAGGGCATTGTATTGCTGGTGACCGGTTTAATACTATTGCTGAAATAGCAAGCATCCCTCTGTAAATTCCGAAGGAGAACTAGAGAGATTGACTGGATAATGAAAGGAAACCATTATAATATATCCGGTGGCGAATAGCAACAAGACAATAGGTCTGCAGGTGCAAAATAGTTTAACTGGTTACCGGTAGTCTTTGTCTTTTTAGGCCGGGCTCAAGTTGAGCCACTGATGAGAATTCGGGCCAGTGGGTGTAGACGAAGCGAAATAAACAATGAGAGGACAATTGGGTTCATGCGTACAAGCATAATGCACTTGTAGTAGTAAAAGGATTAACCGGAATAATAATTATGCTAGCTAGTGGGCGGAAAATATTATTGTTTTAATCATTATTGTTGGTTATAAGTTCTCCCCTCACTACTTTTAATGAAAAGTACTATTGATTTGAAATAAGCCTAGAACATCTGCGGCGGTGAAAGGTTTAACCCGTATTTTGTTAGCTGGTAGAATAGAAATTGATACTTATTTTCATTGTTTTATCTTTAAAATCATAAAAATCACGTGAAACCTACCAGTATTTTAGCATCGATGACGAAATAAGACTAAAGTGATATTGTTCTCGAGATTTCTATAATTTAATTTTTAATGCAACTCGCAATCTTGCAAAATTATAAATTTTAAGAACTAAAATATAGAGGGAAATGTATTTAAGGCTTGGATGCTGGACCAACATTTCACTTTACTTCAGAATTTCATGACTAGATAGATTCGAGGAAGAAAATTAATTGTTTTTAGTAGATTTTTTTTTAGGTCGGCTTTGAATATTCGTCTTAGCAGAATGATTTCTACACTGGTGTTTGCGCTTATCTTTACCGCGTCAGCGATTCAGGCTCAAGGTAAGTTGGAGAAACCGTGTTTTCCTAGTTATTATTTTTTTTAAAATAAATTTTCAAACGGTTAGATAGCAATCTCGTTCATAATGAAAACGGTCAATTCATCAAGGGACCTCAACAGTGCTACATTACTAGCCTTCTTTATAAAATGATGTGTTATAATTATGGTTATGCTTTTATTCGGAATTATTTTGTTTTCTCTTATTTCACATCAATTCGACTCCCGGATGGTGCTTAATCGGGGAAGAAGGGGTCTTATCTACTCTATAGGGGTTAACAATGATCGGATATTGATTATATTATCTGTGATCAGTTGGGAAAAAAACAAAGTCCGTTAAAGGGATCTATAGTAATAAACATTGACAACAAATCCACAAAATGTACTTAAAACTTTACCAACTCTCATAATAAACATAATCGTATTACCATTAGAAGTATGAAACAGGTTTCGGATTTCCAAAATGTATATTTCGTTATTTGTGATATCATTGATCTGTTCGAATTTGAAAGTATCCATGAGAGATTGTCAAATGTGTATAAAGGTACAATGTGTGTGAATGTGTGCGAGTATCACTTTGCATTTTTCGCGCATTAATTATTCGGTCATATGACATGTATTCACCATGGACATTACACTCAGTGAAAATATCAGATCACAGAAATACACATTTAAAGGGATGCCTGTAAAGTGTCTAACTCCACGAAAATTATTTGGAGCTTCCTCGTTTCTCTTCTACCGTGTTGTTGAGCTTACGGTAAGAGAAGAATCAAATAGGGTTAGATTTTTTCAAATGCCCCTTTAGTATGACGATATCTATCATTCAGCTCAAGAGCGTTAATGAACGGTCATAAGCCTCATAAGCGTCATACAGTAATTCGTTGTAAAAGCTGACGCATATTTTCGCGTTTTTAACCAGGAAAGCAGTGTTCTTTTTCAATGACACTTTCGCACATCATTCGGACATATCTTATTTATCAATGATTTTGGTACAGGATTGAAGTCTTAATTGTCATTTTGGGCAATATCTGACACTTTTCAGGTGAACCTTTAATCAACACTCATGAGTTTTGCACATGTCAGCAAAGTTAAAAGATCCCTTTAAAATAAACTTTTCCTTTGCGTCGTCTTCGCCTTTCCCCCAGATGTTCGCCTCGCTGATGGAGACAAGTTTGGGGAGGGCCGGGTGGAGGTCTGGTACGACGAGGCCTGGGGAACGGTCTGCGACGACGAGTGGGACTTGGACGACGCCCACGTCGTCTGCAGGTCTCTTGGCCTCGGAGATGCCGTGGTCGCGCTCGGTTTCGGTTTCTTCGGCGAAGGCACCGGCAACATCGCCTTGGACAACGTCCGGTGTACGAGTAACGAGTTGACCATCTTCGATTGTCCGCATCAAGGCCTTGGTGAGAGCAACTGCGCTCACATTGAAGACGCGGGGGTGAGATGCACGAACGGAGGTAAGATGTAGCCTAACCCCCCCCTCTCTCCCGGTGATAGTCGGCCAAAAGTCCCCCACATTTTGGCAAACTCAAATTATGTTTTGGCAAACTTATATCATATTCGGGCAAACGGATATAATATTCGGGCAAACGTATTTAATATTCGGGCAAACTGATTTAATATTCGGGCAAACTATTCGGAAAAATTAAGGTCATATCCGGAGAAATTCGGGCTAAATTATATCATATTCGCGCATACTCCTATTTGGGGGAAATAACATATTCCGGCAAACTTATATACAAAATAATGCACAAAGAATGTCATATTCGGGCGACATCACGTCATAATCGGGCAAACTTGTACAAAATATACAATTTCGGGCAGGTAAGAGCTAGGTAAGAACTAGCTTCTTTTCCCCGTCAGGGAAAATAGTCATGATAGTTGTTGGGGTAACAATTTATTTCAGCCCCTGGCAAAAATGTGCCCGTTTTCCCATATGCATCCATTTTTAATAGCGAAATGAGGGATTGTAAGTGGCCAAAAGGAAAACGCTGTTTTGTCTTTCGAGGTCCCATGGCTCAGAGGGTGGCGTTTCTTTTCATAATATGATACGAATGAAACAAGGCAAAGATAACTGTGCCTCGCCGGGAATCGAACCAGTGACCATCGGATGCTCGGAGTCCGGTGCTCCAGCCATTGAGCCACAAGGCCTTAATTATGGTTCTTCCCAGAAACCCTTTTTATCGCTCGGCCGGTCAGAAGCCGAGACCTGACACAGGCACAGGGGGTGGGGTGTTTCACAAAGGTTCTAAGTTGAACTTATAGGGGTAGTTTAGTTTTGGTAGAGAGGGCGCTGCACATCGCAATTTTTTTGTGAGGTAATGAAAAACTGAGTGTCGAATTTGAGAGAACATGCAATTGTAATGGCAGAATAAACTTTATTTGGTCAAAATCGACCCAGAAACGGCTGAAATATCAATAAATATATCTGATCTTATAATTATTTGGGGCCCAAATAATTCGATGATTTTTTGAAAAAATAAAAAAAATGCTTGCACTTTTTCAAAAAATTTTAAAAGCGTTTTTTAAATGGTTGTTGATGATCTCGCTATTTAATCATTATATCAACAAAACATCACATGCATAATTTTGGTTGAAAATGGTTGAAACCTATGCCTTTTAAAAAAGCGCCCTCTTGTGTTTTAATGGCTCTTTTTTAATGATAACAGGCGTTTTACTTGGTCGTTTGTAATTTTGTATACCTTTCGAGCATGGTGGAGTTATAACTATTAGTTTATAATGTTACTGTGCAGGTTTTGGCTACTAAAGTTCAGCCTTACCAAAACTAAACTACCCCTTTAACTCTTTAAGTTGGACCTAACAATTATGGAAAGCCATTAATGCCATTTGTATAGACTTGGAATAAAACATATTTAAAAGCAAAAAATACAAGTATTTGAAACTTCCAACATAAAAAACCGGATGTAATTGATTTTATCAGTCTGGCAGATGCCTTTTCTAAACAACCGTTTCAACAATTGTACAAAGAAACTAATAGCTTTCCCTATAATTGTTAGGTCCAACTTAGAATCTTTGTGAAACAACCCACAATGATATGAAATAAACTTAATTTTGTTATTATCATACATTTTATTCTCCATTATCGCGTTAGTCCGTCTCATCGGAGGGAGAAGTCCGTACGAAGGCCGGGTGGAAGCATATCACAACGGCGCCTGGGGAACGGTCTGTGATGACTCCTGGGACGACATCGACGCAGGGGTCATCTGCAGGAGTCTTGGCTTCAGCGAAACTGGCACTGCGCTGGTCGGAGCCGCGTTCGGACCGGGGACGGGCGACATCATCTTGGACGATGTCCGTTGTGAGGGCACTGAAACGGACATCGAGGATTGCCCGAGCAGCGGCAAGGGGTCGCACAACTGTGATCATTATGAGGACGCCGGGGTGCGGTGCGACGTCCAACTTCCAGGTAGGATCAACGTTTTTTGTCTATTAATTCGTCCACCGATTGATCTCATACATTTAATTGACAGAATAATATATATGTATTTGTAGAAGTGAATTTCCCCGACATCCCTTTCTTATTCAAATAAAGTAAGGGAGACGATTTTTGCAGCGAGGAAATGAAGCCAGAGTATACTCCGTATACGACCGTATGCATGGTATGGAAGCATTGCCAGCTGAAGTTTCATCTCCATTGATACTTGGAAGTATACATTGGGGTTCGAAAATTATCTTCCGCTTCCACGCGAATATTCTGTAATACTTATTCCCGTGTACGAGAACGTACGATTGATTGATTGATTGATGGATTAAAGGGATAGTTGAGTTTTGGTAAAGAGAGTATATTTTTGGTCAAACTGAATTTTAGGGTACCCAAACCTGCACCATTACATTACAAACTAATAGTTATAACTCCACCATGCTCGAAAGGAATTTAAAATTACAAACGACTAAGTAAAAAGCCTGTAATCATTCAAAAAGAGCTGTTAAAACTCAAAAGGCGCTCTCTAAAAAAACTAATTGGTTTCAACCATTTATATAGAGAGATAATCAACAACTATTTAAAAACCTCTTTTGTAAATTTTTGAAAAGAGGAAGCATTTTAAAAAAAATTTTAACGGCTAGTTTAAAATTATCGAATATTCGAATTATCGAAAATTTGACACTCAGTTTTGCATTATCTCACACAAAAATTAGTTTGTGTAGCGCCCTCTATACCAAAACTCAACTATCCCTTTAATGTTTATTTTCCGTTTAGAAATGCAACAAACTTATAAAAATACAGGTATTAACACTACAGTGCGCCTTTTTTAAATCAACGGCTGGCTGGACTGCCCATTTTCAGGTGTGCAAACGAGGCACTCCTGGTCTTCCATGAGGTACGATCTTGACCCTGTTCGAATTTGCACGAATTCATGCCAGGAAATAAGTATTTTCCCCTTTTTAACACCACTGTACTAATGAACTATTGCTGTTGTGTCGATATTTTAGTGCGGCTCGTCGGTGGGGTGAGCAGCAACGAGGGTCGGGTCGAAGTTCTTTTCAACGGAGCCTGGGGAACGGTCTGCGATGACTCCTGGGACGTGGACGACGCCCGAGTAATATGCAGAGGTCTCGAGTTTTCCGATGCCACCGAGGCACCCGGCTCGGCGCAGTTCGGCCAGGGTTCGGGTCTCATCGTATTCGACGATGTCCGTTGCGCGGGAGCCGAAGCCAACATCGTGGACTGCATACACGCTCCCCTTGGGGTACACGATTGTGGACATCATGAGGACGCGGGCGCCGTTTGTTCTCTTAATGGTATGATTTGTTAATGTTTTTATTTTTTATTATTGAGGTATATAGGCCTGTTGGTTCGGGCCTTCGCCCAATACTCAACCCGAAAAAAAAACGTCTTCAACACCTTGCGGCCCTACAAATTGTTTACGAACATTAGGAAACTGCTCACCAATTTGTGGAGTTAGTCCCCAAAACAAGGGTATGATCACAGTGTTTCTGGTTGCCTTTACCATGTTTATTGTCCGTGATAGGCTCTGGCCCCTGTCATTAGCACAATGTGATTTCAGCACTTACCTTGATACAGAAGTCTCCGCTTGATTGGATGACAGGTTTTTGCAAGGTATATTTTACCCATTTAACAGGTAATATCCGAAGAATTGTTTGGTCTAATTATACTTCTTCAACATGTTGAACAGTTTATCCCTTTAAATGTTACACTATTAATATTATGCGGAGACACTCCTTCATTACACAATTTTCTGCACAATAGTTCGCCTCGTCGGGGGTTTGTCCGAGCACGAGGGTCGGGTGGAGGTGTTTTCCGGCGGCGCCTGGGGAACCGTCTGCGATGACTCGTGGGACAACACCGATGCAGGAGTCGTCTGTCGAAGTCTTGGTGTGGGTGACATCGGCGCCGCCGTCACGGGGGGCGCCTTCGGTCAGGGCACCGGTGACATCGTCTTGGACGACGTCCAGTGTGAAGGGAGTGAATCGACCATTGCTGCGTGCCCCAGGAGCGGTCTGGGGGTGAACAACTGCGGGCACCACGAGGACGCAGGCGTGAGGTGCTCCGAAGACCTTCCGGGTACGGCAGTTCACTTTATTTCCACAATACAGCATTATATGCATTGGTTTATGTGAACAAATACAAATAAAATAGATATGGGGCCAATGAAAGCATGGTCATATCATACTTTAAATCAGTGACGTAGCGTCGTCAAACTGATTGGGTGGGAGGAAGTTGCGGGGGCACGCACATTATTGGGGCATTCCTTATGTATAGTTCTTTTTTTTTCACCGATTTTCGCGTAATATTTTGATTGATTTTGTAAAATTATCCACCCGCTAGCTATAGCTACGCCACTATACTTAATATTATACTATTGTGATATTGTAAATGGCTGCATGCTTCCGATAATGTTAATGTTAGCAAATTACATCAATCTTAAAGGGGACCACCACGCAAAGAACAACATGGATACCGTTGTTTGATATTAAAATACATGTAAATCATAAACGATATAACTAATCACCAACACTTACGGAACCAACACGTCCTCGTGGTTCCGTATGCGCCAAACGTCTGCGATCGAGTGCCCAAATTCGATACACGCGTACGTTTGAAGACGATATAACCACGGAAGACGCGTACGTCTTAGACAATAGACTCATTAACACATACTTTAATATGGTGATGAGTTGTTCAATCATATTCTTTGTCTGGAATTAAACAGTATCGTTTCCTAAACTTGTTGGTGGAATTGACTACAAAAACTATTACCTTTCATTTACAAGTAGTTTTGGGTGTTCTTTCCCTTTAAAGTAGTTAACGTTACAAATTAACGTAGTATGGATTTATGGTTAAACAAAAAAATACATCCTATACATCAACATTGACAATAAATCAAAACAAAATTTGAATTGGCAGTTCGCCTGGTAGACGGCTCTACCAGCAACGAGGGGCGCGTCGAGGTCTTCTACAACGGGACCTGGGGAACGGTGTGCGACGATCTATGGGGGATGGAGGACGCCAGGGTCGTCTGCAGAAGCCTCGGGTATTCGGCCGCGCTCGGCGCACCCGGTTCGGCAGCGTTCGGGCAGGGTTCGGGTGCTATCGTCCTTGATGACGTGGAGTGTAGCGGGGACGAATCGAACGTGGCGTCCTGCCCCCACGAGCGGCACGGCGAACATAACTGCGATCATTGGGAGGACGCTGGGGCAGTGTGTTCCTTGGCAGGTGGGAACTGCTCACAACATTATTGTTATAAATGTTAATTAATATTATAAATATATATTTATAAATATTAATATTAATGGAAGTGATATATAATGAAAATGAAAACAAATTATTATTATAATAATGATAATACGTGCGATAATAATGATACAAAATAACAACAATAATAATAATAACAATAGTAATATAATGATAACATTACTACTAATAATAATGGAAACTCAGTTAGCTTACTACAAACATGCACCTCTTTATTCATGTTATTTCTCCCCCCCCCCCCCCCCCCCACAAAAAGAAAAAGATATTTGCCCTTTTCTCCCTTTAAAGGGATCTAGTAACAATGTCCAAATTCACAAATCTTACTTCGAACTCTAGTGGTTCTTTCATACCTATAGTTGTATTCGTATTACCGACATAAAAATTAAACCGGTTTCGGTTTTCGAATTTCTCTCCAGTGTTAAAAAGAAATTCATGATTGAAGGGTTCGGATTTTTAATTATCCACTGGAAAGTTATAACTGTGAACAACGTCAGTGCAATGATTAGCGAATATCACTTTGCCTTGCTGCTCATTACTCGGCCATATAATATAACCTGAACGTAAAATTATCACACATTACTTAGTGGACATATCACAAACATACATATTTTATCAACCGTTCATCACTTTTTGCACATGTCCACAAAGTTACTAGCACACATCATTATAATATCATGATCTCCATTTTTACTCTCCTCATCTTCTTTTTTTTTTTCTTTCTTTTTCTTTCCGAAGTCCGCCTAGTCGGCGGGATCAATTTCGGCGAGGGTCGCGTCGAGGTCCTGTACCAGGGGGCCTGGGGCACGGTATGCGACGACTCGTGGGACGATGACGATGCCCGTGTCGTGTGCCGCGCTCTGGGGTTCGGCGACGGTGGTACGGCCTTCAACACTCGCTGGTTCGGCCAGGGCACCGGCGACATCGCGCTCGATGACGTCCACTGTCTGGGCACGGAGAACGACATCGCTGCCTGCCCCAGCAACGGCCTCGGTGTGCACAACTGCGACCACTACGAAGATGCCGGGGTCAGATGTCTTTAAAGGGATTGACAGTGGGGAAACAATCTATGTATTTTTTAAAAGTAAAAACTACATCAAGTTTTTAAAATATTTTTTACAAATCAAATTATTCGGGGGGGGGGGGGGGGGGGTGAGAGGAGGGGCGGACACGTGACTCCCTTGGCCTGTGCCCTGCGTATATAGCTAGCCACTGGATTTAACCCATTGATGAGAATGCGGATAAAATATAATAATTACACGATAAAATGTCTTATACGTTTAATTGTATCGGGGTAGTATTTAGCTCTTATTTATCGTTATATTAGTATTGTTGTTTTTGTTTACACATAAAAACTACATTATCACGGAAAATCAAGATTATTGTCTAGCTGGTATACCACGATGAACACAGCTAGGTGAGACCACTGTTAGGATGCGGAAGCAATATATCTCTAAAAAGACATTTTGCAAAATAAAACATTTTCATCAATTATAGAACAATTAGAGATTTTAGAAATTCCCTGTTACATGTTTC
>JBAMJV010003175.1:0-288715 GCA_037951105.1 Echinarachnius parma
AAATGTATTCGTTTCAAGCAATATCGAGCAGATTCGACGAAGATTGGTTTTCGAAAGTGTTTACTCGCTTCCCTATTGCCCTTAAAAGGGCATAAACGGTCCGTTTTAGCGCATATAAATCGATTTGGAGGCATATTGTTGAGGGTCAAATTTGTTTTCTCAGATTCGATTTTTTTTTCATTGGGTTCTACAAAATTTGGAAACGAGCAAAGTAGAGATTGTAGAGCAAAATGTATTCGTTTCATGCAATATCGAGCAGATTCGACGAAGATTGTTTTCGATAGTGTTTAAAAGCTTCCCTAATGCCTTAAAAGGGCATAAACGGTCGTTTTAGCGCATATAAATCGATTTGGGGGCATATTGGTTGAGGGTCAAATTTTGTTTTCTCAGATTCGATTTTTTCCTTGTTCGACAAAGTTTCGAAACAAGCAAAGTGGAGATTGTAGAGCAAAAATGTATTCGCGTTTCAAGCAATATCGAGCAGATTCGACGAAGATTGGTTTTCGATAGTGTTTTAAAAGCTTCCCTATTGTCTTAAAAGGGCATAGACGGCCGTTTAGCGCATATAAATTGATTTGGGGGCATATTGGTGAGGGTCAAATTTTGTTTTCTCAGATTCGATTTTTTCCTTGTTCGACAAAGTTTCGGAAACAAGCAAAGTGGAGATTGTAGAGCCAAAATGTATTCGTTTCAAGCAATATCGAGGCAGATTCGACGAAGATTGGTTTTCGATAGTGTTTAAAAGCTTCTCTATTGCCTTAAAAGGGCATAAACGGCCGTTTTAGCGCATAGAAATTGATTTGGGGGGCATATTGTTGAGGTCAAATTTTGTTTTCTCAGATTCGATTTTTTTTCCTTGTTCGACAAAGTTTCGAAACAAGCAAAGTGGAGTATTGTAGAGCAAAATGTATTCGTTTCAAGCAATATCGAGCAGATTGACAAAGATTGGTTTTCGATAGTGTTTAAAAAGCTTCCCTAATGCCTTAAAAGGGATAAATGGCCGTTTTAGCGCATATAAATCGATTTGGGGCATATTGTTGAGGGTCAAATTTTGTTTTCTCAGATTCGATTTTTTTCCTTGTTCGACAAAATTTGGAAACGAGCAAAGTAGAGATGTAGAAGCAAAATGTATTCGTTTCAAGCAATATCGAGCAGATTCGACGAAGATTGGTTTTCGATAGTGTTTTAAACGCTTCCCTATTGTCTTAAAAGGGCATAAACGGCGTTTTAGCGCATATAAATCGATTTGGGGGCCATATTGTTTGAGGGTCAAATTTAGTTTTCTCAGATTCGATTTTTTTCCTTGTTCGACAAAGTTTCGAAACAAGCAAAGTGGAGATTGTAGAGCAAAATGTATTCGTTTCAAGCAATATCGAGCAGAGATTCGACGAAGATTGGTTTTCGATAGTGTTTAAAAGCATCCCTATTGTCTTAAAAGGGCATAAACGGCCGTTTATTGCATATAAATTGATTTGGGGGCATATTGTTGAGGGTCAAAATTTTGTTTTCTCAGATTCGATTTTTTTCCTTGTTCGACAAAGTTTCGAAACAAGCAAAGTGGAGATTGTAGAGCAAAATGTATTCGTTTCAGCAATATCGAGCAGATTCGACGAAGATTGGTTTTCGATAGGTGTTTAAAAGGCTTCCCTATTGTCTTAAAAGGGCATAACGGCCGTTTTAAGCGCATATAAATCGATTTGGAGGCATATTTGTGGAGGGTCAAATTTTGTTTTCTCAGATTCGATTTTTTTCCTTGGTTCTACAAAAGTTTGGAAACAGCAAAGTAGAGATGTAGAGCAAAATGTATTCGTTTCAAGCAATATCGAGCAGATTCGACGAAGATTGGTTTTCGATAGTGTTTAAACGCTTCCCTATTGCCTTAAAAGGCATAAACGGTCGTTTTAGCGCATATAAATCGATTTGGGGCATATTGTGAGGGTCAAATTTTGTTTTCTCAGATTCGATTTTTTTTCCTTGTCGACAAAGTTTTCGAAACGAGCAAAGTAGGAGATTGTAGAGCAAAATGTATTCGTTTCAAGCAATATCGAGCAGATTCGACGATGATTGGTTTTCGATAGTGTTTAAACGCTTCCCTATTGCCTTAAAAGGGCATAAACGGTCGTTTTAGCGCATATAAATCGATTTGGGGGGCATATTGTTGAGGGTCAAATTTTGTTTTCTCAGATTCGATTTTTTTCCTTGTTCGATAAAAAAACAACAAATTTTGTTTTCTCAGATTCGATTTTTTTCCTTGTTCGACAAAGTTTCGAAACAAGCAAAGTGGAGATTGTAGAGCAAAATGTATTCGTTTCAAGCAATATCGAGCAGATTCGACGAAGATTGGTTTTCGATAGTGTTTAAAAGCTTCCCTATTGTCTTAAAAGGGCATAGACGCCGTTTTAGCGCATATAAATTGATTTGGGGGCATATTGTTGAGGGTCAAATTTTGTTTTCTCAGATTCGATTTTTTTCCTTGTTCGACAAAGTTTCGAAACAAGCAAAGTGGAGATTGTAGAGCAAAATGTATTCGTTTCAAGCAATATCGAGCAGATTCGACGAAGATTGGTTTTCGATAGTGTTTAAACGCTTCCCTATTGTCTTAAAAGGGCATAAACGCCGTTTTAGCGCATATAAATCGATTTGGGGGCATATTGTTGAGGGTCAAATTTAGTTTTCTCAGATTCGATTTTTTTCCTTGTTCGACAAAGTTTCGAAACAAGCAAAGTGGAGATTGTAGAGCAAAATGTATTCGTTTCAAGCAATATCGAGCAGATTCGACGAAGATTGGTTTTCGATAGTGTTTAAAAGCTTCCCTATTGTCTTAAAAGGGCATAAACGGCCGTTTTATTGCATATAAATTGATTTGGGGGCATATTGTTGAGGGTCAAATTTTGTTTTCTCAGATTCGATTTTTTTCCTTGTTCGACAAAGTTTCGAAACAAGCAAAGTGGAGATTGTAGAGCAAAATGTATTCGTTTCAAGCAATATCGAGCAGATTTGACAAAGATTGGTTTTCGATAGTGTTTAAAAGCTTCCCTAATGCCTTAAAAGGGCATAAATGGCCGTTTTAAGCGCATATAAATCGATTTGGGGGCATATTGTTGAGGGTCAAATTTTGTTTTCTCAGATTTGATTTTTTTCCTTGTTCGACAAAATTTGGAAACGAGCAAAGTAGAGATTGTAGAGCAAATGTATTCGTTTCATGCAATATCGAGCAGATTGGACGAAGATTGGTTTTCGATAGTGTTTAAAAGCTTCCCTATTGCCTTAAAAGGGCATAAACGCCGTTTTAGCGCATATAAATCGATTTGGGGCATATTGTTGAGGGTCAAATTTTGTTTTCTCAGATTTGATTTTTTTTCCTTGTTCGACAAAGTTTCGAAACAAGCAAAGTGGAGATTGTAGAGCAAAATATATTCGTTTCAAGCAATATCGTGCAGATTCGACGAAGATTGGTTTTCGATAGTGTTTAAAAGCTTCCCTAATGCCTTAAAAGGGCATAAACGGCCGTTTTAGCGCATATAAATCGATTTGAGGGCATATTGTTGAGGGTCAAATTTTGTTTTCTCAGATTCGATTTTTTTTCCTTGTTCTACAAAATTTGGAAACGAGCAAAGTAGAGATTGTAGAGCAAAATGTATTCGTTTCATGCAAAATCGAGCAGATTCGACGAAGATTGGTTTTCGATAGTGTTTAAAAGCTTCCCTAATGCCTTAAAACGGCATAAACGGTCGTTTTAGCGCATATAAATCGATTTGGGGGCATATTGTTGAGGGTCAAATTTTGTTTTCTCAGATTCGATTTTTTTCCTTGTTCGACAAAATTTGGAAACGAGCAAAGTAGAGATTGTAGAGCAAAATGTATTCGTTTCATGCAATATCGAGCAGATTGGACGAAGATTGGTTTTCGATAGTGTTTAAAAGCTTCCCTATTGCCTTAAAAGGGCATAAACGGCCGTTCTAGCGCATATAAATCGATTTGGGGGCATATTGTTGAGGGTCAAATTTAGTTTTCTCAGATTTGATTTTTTTTCCTTGTTCGACAAAATTTGGAAACGAGCAAAGTAGAGATTGTAGAGCAAAATGTATTCGTTTCATGAAATATCGAGCAGATTGGACGAAGATTGGTTTTCGATAGTGTTTAAAAGCTTCCCTATTGCCTTAAAAGGGCATAAACGGCCGTTTTAGCGCATATAAATCGATTTGGGGGCATATTGTTGAGGGTCAAATTTAGTTTTCTCAGATTTGATTTTTTTTCCTTGTTCGACAAAGTTTCGAAACAAGCAAAGTGGAGATTGTAGAGCAAACTGTATTCGTTTCAAGCAATATCGAGCAGATTTGACAAAGATTGGTTTTCGATAGTGTTTAAAAGCTTCCCTAATGCCTTAAAAGGGCATAAATGGCCGTTTTAGCGCATATAAATCGATTTGGGGGCATATTGTTGAGGGTCAAATTTTGTTTTCTCAGATTCGATTTTTTTCCTTGTTCGACAAAATTTGGAAACGAGCAAAGTAGAGATTGTAGAGCAAAATGTATTCGTTTCATGCAATATCGAGCAGATTGGACCAAGATTGGTTTTCGATAGTGTTTAAAAGCTTCCCTATTGCCTTAAAAGGGCATAAACGGCCGTTTTAGCGCATATAAATCGATTTGGGGGCATATTGTTGAGGGTCAAATTTTGTTTTCTCAGATTCGATTTTTTTCCCTTCTTCTACAAAATTTGGAAACGAGCAAAGTAGAGATTGTAGAGCAAAATGTATTCGTTTCATGCAATATCGAGCAGATTCGACGAAGATTGGTTTTCGATAGTGTTTAAAAGCTTCCCTATTGTCTTAAAAGGGCATAAACGCCGTTTTATTGCATATAAATTGATTTGGGGGCATATTGTTGAGGGTCAAATTTTGTTTTCTCAGATTCGATTTTTTTCCTTGTTCGACAAAGTTTCGAAACAAGCAAAGTGGAGATTGTAGAGCAAAATGTATTCGTTTCAAGCAATATCGAGCAGATTCGACGAAGATTGGTTTTCGAAAGTGTTTAAACGCTTCCCTATTGCCTTAAAAGGGCATAAACGGCCGTTTTAGCGCATATAAATCGATTTGGAGGCATATTGTTGAGGGTCAAATTTTGTTTTCTCAGATTCGATTTTTTTTTCATTGTTCTACAAAATTTGGAAACGAGCAAAGTAGAGATTGTAGAGCAAAATGTATTCGTTTCATGCAATATCGAGCAGATTCGACGAAGATTGGTTTTCGATAGTGTTTAAAAGCTTCCCTAATGCCTTAAAAGGGCATAAACGGTCGTTTTAGCGCATATAAATCGATTTGGGGGCATATTGTTGAGGGTCAAATTTTGTTTTCTCAGATTCGATTTTTTTCCTTGTTCGACAAAGTTTCGAAACAAGCAAAGTGGAGATTGTAGAGCAAAATGTATTCGTTTCAAGCAATATCGAGCAGATTCGACGAAGATTGGTTTTCGATAGTGTTTAAAAGCTTCCCTATTGTCTTAAAAGGGCATTGACGGCCGTTTTAGCGCATATAAATTGATTTGGGGGCATATTGTTGAGGGTCAAATTTTGTTTTCTCAGATTCGATTTTTTCCTTGTTCGACAAAGTTTCGAAACAAGCAAAGTGGAGATTGTAGAGCAAAATGTATTCGTTTCAAGCAATATCGAGCAGATTCGACGAAGATTGGTTTTCGATAGTGTTTAAAAGCTTCTCTATTGCCTTAAAAGGGCATAAACGGCCGTTTTAGCGCATATAAATTGATTTGGGGGCATATTGTTGAGGGTCAAATTTTGTTTTCTCAGATTCGATTTTTTTCCTTGTTCGACAAAGTTTCGAAACAAGCAAAGTGGAGATTGTAGAGCAAAATGTATTCGTTTCAAGCAATATCGAGCAGATTTGACAAAGATTGGTTTTCGATAGTGTTTAAAAGCTTCCCTAATGCCTTAAAAGGGCATAAATGGCCGTTTTAGCGCATATAAATCGATTTGGGGGCATATTGTTGAGGGTCAAATTTTGTTTTCTCAGATTCGATTTTTTTCCTTGTTCGACAAAATTTGGAAACGAGCAAAGTAGAGATTGTAGAGCAAAATGTATTCGTTTCAAGCAATATCGAGCAGATTCGACGAAGATTGGTTTTCGATAGTGTTTAAACGCTTCCCTATTGTCTTAAAAGGGCATAAACGGCCGTTTTAGCGCATATAAATCGATTTGGGGGCATATTGTTGAGGGTCAAATTTAGTTTTCTCAGATTCGATTTTTTTCCTTGTTCGACAAAGTTTCGAAACAAGCAAAGTGGAGATTGTAGAGCAAAATGTATTCGTTTCAAGCAATATCGAGCAGATTCGACGAAGATTGGTTTTCGATAGTGTTTAAAAGCTTCCCTATTGTCTTAAAAGGGCATAAACGGCCGTTTTATTGCATATAAATTGATTTGGGGGCATATTGTTGAGGGTCAAATTTTGTTTTCTCAGATTCGATTTTTTCCTTGTTCGACAAAGTTTCGAAACAAGCAAAGTGGAGATTGTAGAGCAAAATGTATTCGTTTCAAGCAATATCGAGCAGATTCGATGAAGATTGGTTTTCGAAAGTGTTTAAACGCTTCCCTATTGCCTTAAAAGGGCATAAACGGCCGTTTTAGCGCATATAAATCGATTTGGAGGCATATTGTTGAGGGTCAAATTTTGTTTTCTCAGATTCGATTTTTTTTCCTTGTTCTACAAAATTTGGAAACGAGCAAAGTAGAGATTGTAGAGCAAAATGTATTCGTTTCATGCAATATCGAGCAGATTCGACGAAGATTGGTTTTCGATAGTGTTTAAACGCTTCCCTATTGCCTTAAAAGGGCATAAACGGTCGTTTTAGCGCATATAAATCGATTTGGGGGCATATTGTTGAGGGTCAAATTTTGTTTTCTCAGATTCGATTTTTTTCCTTGTTCGACAAAGTTTCGAAACAAGCAAAGTGGAGATTGTAGAGCAAAATGTATTCGTTTCAAGCAATATCGAGCAGATTCGACGAAGATTGGTTTTCGATAGTGTTTAAAAGCTTCCCTATTGTCTTAAAAGGGCATAGACGGCCGTTTTAGCGCATATAAATTGATTTGGGGGCATATTGTTGAGGGTCAAATTTTGTTTTCTCAGATTCGATTTTTTTCCTTGTTCGACAAAGTTTCGAAACAAGCAAAGTGGAGATTGTAGAGCAAAATGTATTCGTTTCAAGCAATATCGAGCAGATTCGACGAAGATTGGTTTTCGATAGTGTTTAAACGCTTCCCTATTGTCTTAAAAGGGCATAAACGGCCGTTTTAGCGCATATAAATCGATTTGGGGGCATATTGTTGAGGGTCAAATTTAGTTTTCTCAGATTCGATTTTTTTCCTTGTTCGACAAAGTTTCGAAACAAGCAAAGTGGAGATTGTAGAGCAAAATGTATTCGTTTCAAGCAATATCGAGCAGATTCGACGAAGATTGGTTTTCGATAGTGTTTAAAAGCTTCCCTATTGTCTTAAAAGGGCATAAACGGCCGTTTTATTGCATATAAATTGATTTGGGGGCATATTGTTGAGGGTCAAATTTTGTTTTCTCAGATTCGATTTTTTTCCTTGTTCGACAAAGTTTCGAAACAAGCAAAGTGGAGATTGTAGAGCAAAATGTATTCGTTTCAAGCAATATCGAGCAGATTTGACAAAGATTGGTTTTCGATAGTGTTTAAAAGCTTCCCTAATGCCTTAAAAGGGCATAAATGGCCGTTTTAGCGCATATAAATCGATTTGGGGGCATATTGTTGAGGGTCAAATTTTGTTTTCTCAGATTTGATTTTTTTCCTTGTTCGACAAAATTTGGAAACGAGCAAAGTAGAGATTGTAGAGCAAAATGTATTCGTTTCATGCAATATCGAGCAGATTGGACGAAGATTGGTTTTCGATAGTGTTTAAAAGCTTCCCTATTGCCTTAAAAGGGCATAAACGGCCGTTTTAGCGCATATAAATCGATTTGGGGGCATATTGTTGAGGGTCAAATTTTGTTTTCTCAGATTTGATTTTTTTTCCTTGTTCGACAAAGTTTCGAAACAAGCAAAGTGGAGATTGTAGAGCAAAATATATTCGTTTCAAGCAATATCGTGCAGATTCGACGAAGATTGGTTTTCGATAGTGTTTAAAAGCTTCCCTAATGCCTTAAAAGGGCATAAACGCCGTTTTAGCGCATATAAATCGATTTGAGGGCATATTGTTGAGGGTCAAATTTTGTTTTCTCAGATTCGATTTTTTTTCCTTGTTCGACAAAGTTTCGAAACAAGCAAAGTGGAGATTGTAGAGCAAACTGTATTCGTTTCAAGCAATATCGAGCAGATTTGACAAAGATTGGTTTTCGATAGTGTTTAAAAGCTTCCCTAATGCCTTAAAAGGGCATAAATGGCCGTTTTAGCGCATATAAATCGATTTGGGGGCATATTGTTGAGGGTCAAATTTTGTTTTCTCAGATTCGATTTTTTTCCTTGTTCGACAAAATTTGGAAACGAGCAAAGTAGAGATTGTAGAGCAAAATGTATTCGTTTCATGCAATATCGAGCAGATTGGACCAAGATTGGTTTTCGATAGTGTTTAAAAGCTTCCCTATTGCCTTAAAAGGGCATAAACGGCCGTTTTAGCGCATATAAATCGATTTGGGGGCATATTGTTGAGGGTCAAATTTTGTTTTCTCAGATTCGATTTTTTTTTCCTTGTTCTACAAAATTTGGAAACGAGCAAAGTAGAGATTGTAGAGCAAAATGTATTCGTTTCATGCAATATCGAGCAGATTCGACGAAGATTGGTTTTCGATAGTGTTTAAAAGCTTCCCTAATGCCTTAAAAGGGCATAAATGGCCGTTTTAGCGCATATAAATCGATTTGGGGGCATATTGTTGAGGGTCAAATTTTGTTTTCTCAGATTCGATTTTTTTCCTTGTTCGACAAAATTTGGAAACGAGCAAAGTAGAGATTGTAGAGCAAAATGTATTCGTTTCATGCAATATCGAGCAGATTGGACGAAGATTGGTTTTCGATAGTGTTTAAAAGCTTCCCTATTGCCTTAAAAGGGCATAAACGGCCGTTTTAGCGCATATAAATCGATTTGGGGGCATATTGTTGAGGGTCAAATTTAGTTTTCTCAGATTTGATTTTTTTTCCTTGTTCGACAAAGTTTCGAAACAAGCAAAGTGGAGATTGTAGAGCAAAATATATTCGTTTCAAGCAATATCGAGCAGATTCGACGAAGATTGGTTTTCGATAGTGTTTAAAAGCTTCCCTAATGCCTTAAAAGGGCATAAACGGCCGTTTTAAGCGCATATAAATCGATTTGAGGGCATATTGTTGAGGGTCAAATTTTGTTTTCTCAGATTCGATTTTTTTTCCTTGTTCTACAAAATTTGGAAACGAGCAAAGTAGAGATTGTAGAGCAAAATGTATTCGTTTCATGCAAAATCGAGCAGATTCGACGAAGATTGGTTTTCGATAGTGTTTAAAAGCTTCCCTAATGCCTTAAAAGGGCATAAACGGTCGTTTTAGCGCATATAAATCGATTTGAGGGCATATTGTTGAGGGTCAAATTTTGTTTTCTCAGATTCGATTTTTTTCCTTGTTCGACAAAATTTGGAAACGAGCAAAGTAGAGATTGTAGAGCAAAATGTATTCGTTTCATGCAATATCGAGCAGATTGGACGAAGATTGGTTTTCGATAGTGTTTAAAAGCTTCCCTATTGCCTTAAAAGGGCATAAACGGCCGTTCTAGCGCATATAAATCGATTTGGGGGCATATTGTTGAGGGTCAAATTTAGTTTTCTCAGATTTGATTTTTTTTCCTTGTTCGACAAAATTTGGAAACGAGCAAAGTAGAGATTGTAGAGCAGAATGTATTCGTTTCATGAAATATCGAGCAGATTGGACGAAGATTGGTTTTCGATAGTGTTTAAAAGCTTCCCTATTGCCTTAAAAGGGCATAAACGGCCGTTTTAGCGCATATAAATCGATTTGGGGGCATATTGTTGAGGGTCAAATTTAGTTTTCTCAGATTTGATTTTTTTTCCTTGTTCGACAAAGTTTCGAAACAAGCAAAGTGGAGATTGTAGAGCAAACTGTATTCGTTTCAAGCAATATCGAGCAGATTTGACAAAGATTGGTTTTCGATAGTGTTTAAAAGCTTCCCTAATGCCTTAAAAGGGCATAAATGGCCGTTTTAGCGCATATAAATCGATTTGGGGGCATATTGTTGAGGGTCAAATTTTGTTTTCTCAGATTCGATTTTTTTCCTTGTTCGACAAAATTTGGAAACGAGCAAAGTAGAGATTGTAGAGCAAAATGTATTCGTTTCATGCAATATCGAGCAGATTGGACCAAGATTGGTTTTCGATAGTGTTTAAAAGCTTCCCTATTGCCTTAAAAGGGCATAAACGGCCGTTTTAGCGCATATAAATCGATTTGGGGGCATATTGTTGAGGGTCAAATTTTGTTTTCTCAGATTCGATTTTTTTTTCCTTGTTCTACAAAATTTGGAAACGAGCAAAGTAGAGATTGTAGAGCAAAATGTATTCGTTTCATGCAATATCGAGCAGATTCGACGAAGATTGGTTTTCGATAGTGTTTAAAAGCTTCCCTAATGCCTTAAAAGGGCATAAACGGTCGTTTTAGCGCATATAAATCGATTTGGGGGCATATTGTTGAGGGTCAAATTTTGTTTTCTCAGATTCGATTTTTTTCCTTGTTCGACAAAGTTTCGAAACAAGCAAAGTGGAGATTGTAGAGCAAAATGTATTCGTTTCAAGCAATATCGAGCAGATTCGACGAAGATTGGTTTTCGATAGTGTTTAAAAGCTTCCCTATTGTCTTAAAAGGGCATAAACGGCCGTTTTAGCGCATATAAATTGATTTGGGGGCATATTGTTGAGGGTCAAATTTTGTTTTCTCAGATTCGATTTTTTTTCCTTGTTCGACAAAGTTTCGAAACAAGCAAAGTGGAGATTGTAGAGCAAAATGTATTCGTTTCAAGCAATATCGAGCAGATTCGACGAAGATTGGTTTTCGATAGTGTTTAAAAGCTTCCCTAATGCCTTAAAAGGGCATAAACGGTCGTTTTAGCGCATATAAATCGATTTGGGGGCATATTGTTGAGGGTCAAATTTTGTTTTCTCAGATTCGATTTTTTTCCTTGTTCGACAAAGTTTCGAAACAAGCAAAGTGGAGATTGTAGAGCAAAATGTATTCGTTTCAAGCAATATCGAGCAGATTCGACGAAGATTGGTTTTCGATAGTGTTTAAACGCTTCCTTTTGTCTTAAAAGGGCATAAACGGCCGTTTTAGCGCATATAAATCGATTTGGGGGCATATTGTTGAGGGTCAAATTTAGTTTTCTCAGATTCGATTTTTTTCCTTGTTCGACAAAATTTGGAAACGAGCAAAGTAGAGATTGTAGAGCAAAATGTATTCGTTTCATGCAATATCGAGCAGATTGGACGAAGATTGGTTTTCGATAGTGTTTAAAAGCTTCTCTATTGCCTTAAAAGGGCATAAACGGCCGTTTTAGCGCATATAAATTGATTTGGGGGCATATTGTTGAGGGTCAAATTTTGTTTTCTCAGATTCGATTTTTTTCCTTGTTCGACAAAGTTTCGAAACAAGCAAAGTGGAGATTGTAGAGCAAAATGTATTCGTTTCAAGCAATATCGAGCAGATTCGACGAAGATTGGTTTTCGATAGTCTTTAAAAGCTTCCCTATTGTCTTAAAAGGGCATAAACGGCCTTTTTAGCGCATATAAATTGATTTGGGGGCATATTGTTGAGGGTCAAATTTTGTTTTCTCAGATTTGATATTTTTTCCTTGTTCGACAAAGTTTCGAAACAAGCAAAGTGGAGATTGTAGAGCAAAATGTATTCGTTTCAAGCAATATCGAGCAGATTCGAAGAAGATTGGTTTTCGGTAGTGTTTAAACGCTTCCCTATTGTCTTAAAAGGGCATAAACGGCCGTTTTAGCGCATATAAATCGATTTGGGGGCATATTGTTGAGGGTCAAATTTAGTTTTCTCAGATTTGATTTTTTTTCCTTGTTCGACAAAGTTTCGAAACAAGCAAAGTGGAGATTGTAGAGCAAAATATATTCGTTTCAAGCAATATCGAGCAGATTCGACGAAGATTGGTTTTCGATAGTGTTTAAAAGCTTCCCTAATGCCTTAAAAGGGCATAAACGGCCGTTTTAGCGCATATAAATCGATTTGGGGGCATATTGTTGAGGGTCAAATTTTGTTTTCTCAGATTCGATTTTTTTTCCTTGTTCTACAAAATTTGGAAACGAGCAAAGTAGAGATTGTAGAGCAAAATGTATTCGTTTCATGCAATATCGAGCAGATTCGACGAAGATTGGTTTTCGATAGTGTTTAAAAGCTTCCCTAATGCCTTAAAAGGGCATAAACGGTCGTTTTAGCGCATATAAATCGGTTTGGGGGCATATTGTTGAGGGTCAAATTTTGTTTTCTCAGATTCGATTTTTTTTTCCTTGTTCGACAAAGTTTCGAAACAAGCAAAGTGGAGATTGTAGAGCAAAATGTATTCGTTTCAAGCAATATCGAGCAGATTCGACGAAGATTGGTTTTCGATAGTGTTTAAAAGATTCCCTATTGTCTTAAAAGGGCATAAACGGCCGTTTTATTGCATATAAATCGATTTGGGGGCATATTGTTGAGGGTCAAATTTTGTTTTCTCAGATTCGATTTTTTTCCTTGTTCGACAAAGTTTCGAAACAAGCAAAGTGGAGATTGTAGAGCAAAATGTATTCGTTTCAAGCAATATCGAGCAGATTCGACGAAGATTGGTTTTCGATAGTGTTTAAAAGCTTCCCTAATGCCTTAAAAGGGCATAAACGGCCGTTTTAGCGCATATAAATTGATTTGGGGGCATATTGTTGAGGGTCAAATTTTGTTTTCTCAGATTCGATTTTTTTTCCTTGTTCGACAAAGTTTCGAAACAAGCAAAGTGGAGATTGTAGAGCAAAATGTATTCGTTTCAAGCAATATCGAGCAGATTCGACGAAGATTGGTTTTCGATAGTGTTTAAGAGCTTCCCTAATGCCTTAAAAGGGCATAAACGGTCGTTTTAGCGCATATAAATCGATTTGGGGGCATATTGTTGAGGGTCAAATTTTGTTTTCTCAGATTCGATTTTTTTCCTTGTTCGACAAAGTTTCGAAACAAGCAAAGTGGAGATTGTAGAGCAAAATGTATTCGTTTCAAGCAATATCGAGCAGATTCGACGAAGATTGGTTTTCGATAGTGTTTAAACGCTTCCTTTTGTCTTAAAAGGGCATAAACGGCCGTTTTAGCGCATATAAATCGATTTGGGGGCATATTGTTGAGGGTCAAATTTAGTTTTCTCAGATTCGATTTTTTTCCTTGTTCGACAAAATTTGGAAACGAGCAAAGTAGAGATTGTAGAGCAAAATGTATTCGTTTCATGCAATATCGAGCAGATTGGACGAAGATTGGTTTTCGATAGTGTTTAAAAGCTTCTCTATTGCCTTAAAAGGGCATAAACGGCCGTTTTAGCGCATATAAATTGATTTGGGGGCATATTGTTGAGGGTCAAATTTTGTTTTCTCAGATTCGATTTTTTTCCTTGTTCGACAAAGTTTCGAAACAAGCAAAGTGGAGATTGTAGAGCAAAATGTATTCGTTTCAAGCAATATCGAGCAGATTCGACGAAGATTGGTTTTCGATAGTCTTTAAAAGCTTCCCTATTGTCTTAAAAGGGCATAAACGGCCTTTTTAGCGCATATAAATTGATTTGGGGGCATATTGTTGAGGGTCAAATTTTGTTTTCTCAGATTTGATATTTTTTCCTTGTTCGACAAAGTTTCGAAACAAGCAAAGTGGAGATTGTAGAGCAAAATGTATTCGTTTCAAGCAATATCGAGCAGATTCGAAGAAGATTGGTTTTCGGTAGTGTTTAAACGCTTCCCTATTGTCTTAAAAGGGCATAAACGGCCGTTTTAGCGCATATAAATCGATTTGGGGGCATATTGTTGAGGGTCAAATTTAGTTTTCTCAGATTTGATTTTTTTTCCTTGTTCGACAAAGTTTCGAAACAAGCAAAGTGGAGATTGTAGAGCAAAATATATTCGTTTCAAGCAATATCGAGCAGATTCGACGAAGATTGGTTTTCGATAGTGTTTAAAAGCTTCCCTAATGCCTTAAAAGGGCATAAACGGCCGTTTTAGCGCATATAAATCGATTTGGGGGCATATTGTTGAGGGTCAAATTTTGTTTTCTCAGATTCGATTTTTTTTCCTTGTTCTACAAAATTTGGAAACGAGCAAAGTAGAGATTGTAGAGCAAAATGTATTCGTTTCATGCAATATCGAGCAGATTCGACGAAGATTGGTTTTCGATAGTGTTTAAAAGCTTCCCTAATGCCTTAAAAGGGCATAAACGGTCGTTTTAGCGCATATAAATCGATTTGGGGGCATATTGTTGAGGCTCAAATTTTGTTTTCTCAGATTCGATTTTTTTCCTTGTTCGACAAAGTTTCGAAACAAGCAAAGTGGAGATTGTAGAGCAAAATGTATTCGTTTCAAGCAATATCGAGCAGATTCGACGAAGATTGGTTTTCGATAGTGTTTAAACGCTTCCTTTTGTCTTAAAAGGGCATAAACGGCCGTTTTAGCGCATATAAATCGATTTGGGGGCATATTGTTGAGGGTCAAATTTTGTTTTCTCAGATTCGATTTTTTTCCTTGTTCGACAAAGTTTCGAAACAAGCAAAGTGGAGATTGTAGAGCAAAATGTATTCGTTTCAAGCAATATCGAGCAGATTCGACGAAGATTGGTTTTCGATAGTGTTTAAAAGCTTCCCTAATGCCTTAAAAGGGCATAAACGGCCGTTTTAGCGCATATAAATTGATTTGGGGGCATATTGTTGAGGGTCAAATTTTGTTTTCTCAGATTCGATTTTTTTTCCTTGTTCGACAAAGTTTCGAAACAAGCAAAGTGGAGATTGTAGAGCAAAATGTATTCGTTTCAAGCAATATCGAGCAGATTCGACGAAGATTGGTTTTCGATAGTGTTTAAAAGCTTCCCTAATGCCTTAAAAGGGCATAAACGGTCGTTTTAGCGCATATAAATCGATTTGGGGGCATATTGTTGAGGGTCAAATTTTGTTTTCTCAGATTCGATTTTTTTCCTTGTTCGACAAAGTTTCGAAACAAGCAAAGTGGAGATTGTAGAGCAAAATGTATTCGTTTCAAGCAATATCGAGCAGATTCGACGAAGATTGGTTTTCGATAGTGTTTAAACGCTTCCTTTTGTCTTAAAAGGGCATAAACGGCCGTTTTAGCGCATATAAATCGATTTGGGGGCATATTGTTGAGGGTCAAATTTAGTTTTCTCAGATTCGATTTTTTTCCTTGTTCGACAAAATTTGGAAACGAGCAAAGTAGAGATTGTAGAGCAAAATGTATTCGTTTCATGCAATATCGAGCAGATTGGACGAAGATTGGTTTTCGATAGTGTTTAAAAGCTTCTCTATTGCCTTAAAAGGGCATAAACGGCCGTTTTAGCGCATATAAATTGATTTGGGGGCATATTGTTGAGGGTCAAATTTTGTTTTCTCAGATTCGATTTTTTTCCTTGTTCGACAAAGTTTCGAAACAAGCAAAGTGGAGATTGTAGAGCAAAATGTATTCGTTTCAAGCAATATCGAGCAGATTCGACGAAGATTGGTTTTCGATAGTCTTTAAAAGCTTCCCTATTGTCTTAAAAGGGCATAAACGGCCTTTTTAGCGCATATAAATTGATTTGGGGGCATATTGTTGAGGGTCAAATTTTGTTTTCTCAGATTTGATATTTTTTCCTTGTTCGACAAAGTTTCGAAACAAGCAAAGTGGAGATTGTAGAGCAAAATGTATTCGTTTCAAGCAATATCGAGCAGATTCGAAGAAGATTGGTTTTCGGTAGTGTTTAAACGCTTCCCTATTGTCTTAAAAGGGCATAAACGGCCGTTTTAGCGCATATAAATCGTTTTGGGGGCATATTGTTGAGGGTCAAATTTAGTTTTCTCAGATTTGATTTTTTTTCCTTGTTCGACAAAGTTTCGAAACAAGCAAAGTGGAGATTGTAGAGCAAAATATATTCGTTTCAAGCAATATCGAGCAGATTCGACGAAGATTGGTTTTCGATAGTGTTTAAAAGCTTCCCTAATGCCTTAAAAGGGCATAAACGGCCGTTTTAGCGCATATAAATCGATTTGGGGGCATATTGTTGAGGGTCAAATTTTGTTTTCTCAGATTCGATTTTTTTTCCTTGTTCTACAAAATTTGGAAACGAGCAAAGAGCAAAATGTATTCGTTTCATGCAATATCGAGCAGATTCGACGAAGATTTGGTTTTCTCGATAGTGTTTTAAAAAGCTTCCCTAATGCCTTAAAAGGGGCATAAACCGGTCGTTTTAGCGGCATATAAATCGATTTGGGGGCATATTGTTGAGGCTCAAATTTTGTTTTCTCAGATTCGATTTTTTTTCCTTGTTCGACAAAGTTTCGAAACAAGCAAAGTTGGAGATTGTAGAGCAAAATGTATTCGTTTCAAGCAATATCGAGCAGATTCGACGAAGATTGGTTTTCGATAGTGTTTAAAAAGCTTCCCTATTGTCTTAAAAGGGCATAAACGGCCCGTTTTATTGCATATAAAATCGATTTGGGGGCATATTGTTGAGGGTCAAATTTTGTTTTCTCAGATCGATTTTTTTCCTTGTTCGACAAAGTTTCGAAACAAGCAAAGTGGAGATTGTAGAGCAAAATGTATTCGTTTCAAGCAATATCGAGCAGATTCGACGAAGATTGGTTTTCGATAGTGTTTAAAAGCTTCCCTAATGCCTTAAAAGGGCATAAACGGCCGTTTTAGCGCATATAAATTGATTTGGGGGCATATTGTTGAGGGTCAAATTTTGTTTTCTCAGATTCGATTTTTTTTCCTTGTTCGACAAAGTTTCGAAACAAGCAAAGTGGAGATTGTAGAGCAAAATGTATTCGTTTCAAGCAATATCGAGCAGATTCGACGAAGATTGGTTTTCGATAGTGTTTAAAAGCTTCCCTAATGCCTTAAAAGGGCATAAACGGTCGTTTTAGCGCATATAAATCGATTTGGGGGCATATTGTTGAGGGTCAAATTTTGTTTTCTCAGATTCGATTTTTTTCCTTGTTCGACAAAGTTTCGAAACAAGCAAAGTGGAGATTGTAGAGCAAAATGTATTCGTTTCAAGCAATATCGAGCAGATTCGACGAAGATTGGTTTTCGATAGTGTTTAAACGCTTCCTTTTGTCTTAAAAGGGCATAAACGGCCGTTTTAGCGCATATAAATCGATTTGGGGGCATATTGTTGAGGGTCAAATTTAGTTTTCTCAGATTCGATTTTTTTCCTTGTTCGACAAAATTTGGAAACGAGCAAAGTAGAGATTGTAGAGCAAAATGTATTCGTTTCATGCAATATCGAGCAGATTGGACGAAGATTGGTTTTCGATAGTGTTTAAAAGCTTCTCTATTGCCTTAAAAGGGCATAAACGGCCGTTTTAGCGCATATAAATTGATTTGGGGGCATATTGTTGAGGGTCAAATTTTGTTTTCTCAGATTCGATTTTTTTCCTTGTTCGACAAAGTTTC
The DNA here is from genome assembly GCA_037951105.1 of Echinarachnius parma. Classification (NCBI taxonomy): domain Eukaryota; kingdom Metazoa; phylum Echinodermata; class Echinoidea; order Clypeasteroida; family Echinarachniidae; genus Echinarachnius; species Echinarachnius parma. The sequence goes on from JBAMJV010003175.1 coordinate 17,677, forward strand.
GAAACAAGCAAAGTGGAGATTGTAGAGCAAAATGTATTCGTTTCAAGCAATATCGAGCAGATTCGACGAAGATTGGTTTTCGATAGTCTTTAAAAGCTTCCCTATTGTCTTAAAAGGGCATAAACGGCCTTTTTAGCGCATATAAATTGATTTGGGGGCATATTGTTGAGGGTCAAATTTTGTTTTCTCAGATTTGATATTTTTTTCCTTGTTCGACAAAGTTTCGAAACAAGCAAAGTGGAGATTGTAGAGCAAAATGTATTCGTTTCAAGCAATATCGAGCAGATTCGAAGAAGATTGGTTTTCGGTAGTGTTTAAACGCTTCCCTATTGTCTTAAAAGGGCATAAACGGCCGTTTTAGCGCATATAAATCGATTTGGGGGCATATTGTTGAGGGTCAAATTTAGTTTTCTCAGATTTGATTTTTTTTCCTTGTTCGACAAAGTTTCGAAACAAGCAAAGTGGAGATTGTAGAGCAAAATATATTCGTTTCAAGCAATATCGAGCAGATTCGACGAAGATTGGTTTTCGATAGTGTTTAAAAGCTTCCCTAATGCCTTAAAAGGGCATAAACGGCCGTTTTAGCGCATATAAATCGATTTGGGGGCATATTGTTGAGGGTCAAATTTTGTTTTCTCAGATTCGATTTTTTTTCCTTGTTCTACAAAATTTGGAAACGAGCAAAGTAGAGATTGTAGAGCAAAATGTATTCGTTTCATGCAATATCGAGCAGATTCGACGAAGATTGGTTTTCGATAGTGTTTAAAAGCTTCCCTAATGCCTTAAAAGGGCATAAACGGTCGTTTTAGCGCATATAAATCGATTTGGGGGCATATTGTTGAGGCTCAAATTTTGTTTTCTCAGATTCGATTTTTTTCCTTGTTCGACAAAGTTTCGAAACAAGCAAAGTGGAGATTGTAGAGCAAAATGTATTCGTTTCAAGCAATATCGAGCAGATTCGACGAAGATTGGTTTTCGATAGTGTTTAAAAGCTTCCCTATTGTCTTAAAAGGGCATAAACGGCCGTTTTATTGCATATAAATCGATTTGGGAGCATATTGTTGAGGGTCATATTTAGTTTTCTCAGATTTGATTTTTTTTCCTTGTTCGACAAAGTTTCGAAACAAGCAAAGTGGAGATTGTAGAGCAAAATGTATTCGTTTCAAGCAATATCGAGCAGATTCGACGAAGATTGGTTTTCGATAGTGTTTAAAAGCTTCCCTAATGCCTTAAAAGGGCATAAACGGTCGTTTTAGCGCATATAAATCGATTTGAGGGCATATTGTTGAGGGTCAAATTTTGTTTTCTCAGATTCGATTTTTTTTCCTTGTTCGACAAAATTTCGAAACAAGCAAAGTGGAGATTGTAGAGCAAAATATATTCGTTTCAAGCAATATCGAGCAGATTCGACGAAGATTGGTTTTCGATAGTGTTTAAAAGCTTCGCTAATGCCTTAAAAGGGCATAAATGGCCGTTTTAGCGCATATAAATCGATTTGGGGGCATATTGTTGAGGGTCAAATTTTGTTTTCTCAGATTCGATTTTTTTCCTTGTTCGACAAAATTTGGAAACGAGCAAAGTAGAGATTGTAGAGGAAAATGTATTCGTTTCATGCAATATCGAGCAGATTGGACGAAGATTTGTTTTCGTTAGTGTTTAAAAGCTTCTCTATTGCCTTAAAAGGGCATAAACGGCCGTTTTAGCGCATATAAATTGATTTGGGGGCATATTGTTGAGGGTAAAATTTTGTTTTCTCAGATTCGATTTTTTTCCTTGTTCGACAAAGTTTCGAAACAAGCAAAGTGGAGATTGTAGAGCAAAAATGTATTAGTTTCAAGCAATATCGAGCAGATTCGACAAAGATTGGTTTTCGATAGTGTTTAAACGCTTCCCTATTATCTTAAAAGGGCATAAACGGCCGTTTTAGCGCATATAAATCGATTTGGGGGCATATTGTTGAGGGTCAAATTTAGTTTTCTCAGATTCGATTTTTTTCCTTGTTCGACAAAGTTTCGAAACAAGGAAAGTGGAGATTGTAGAGCAAAATGTATTCGTTTCAAGCAATATCGATCAGATTCGACAAAGATTGGTTTTCGATAGTGTTTAAACGCTTCCCTATTGCCTTAAAAGGGCATTAACGGCCGTTTTAGCGCATATAAATCGATTTGGGGGCATATTGTTTAGGGTCAAATTTTGTTTTCTCAGATTCGATTTTTTTCCTTGTTCGACAAAGTTTCGAAACAAGCAAATTGGAGATTGTAGAGCAAAATGTAATCGTTTAAGGCAATATCGAGCAGATTGGACGAAGATTGGTTTTCGATAGTGGTTAAACGCTTCCCTATTGCCTTAAAAGGGCATAAACGGCCGTTTTAGCGCATATAAATCGATTTGGGGGCATATTGTTGAGGGTCAAATTTAGTTTTCTCAGATTTGATTTTTTTTTCCTTGTTCGACAAAGTTTCGAAACAAGCAAAGTGGAGATTGTAGAGCAAAATATATTCGTTTCAAGCAATATCGAGCAGATTCGACGAAGATTGGTTTTCGATAGTGTTTAAAAGCTTCCCTAATGCCTTAAAAGGGCATAAACGGCCCTTTTAGCGCATATAAATCGATTTGGGGGCATATTGTTGAGGGTCAAAATTTTGTTTTCTCAGATTCGATTTTTTTTTCCTTGTTCTACAAAATTTGGAAACGAGCAAAGTAGAGATTGTAGAGCAAAATGTATTCGTTTCATGCAATATCGAGCAGATTCGGACGAAGATTGGGTTTTCGATAGTGTTTAAAAGCTTCCCTAATGCCTTAAAAGGGGCATAAACGGTCGTTTTAGCGCATATAAATCGATTTGGGGGCATATTGTTGAGGGTCCAAATTTTGTTTTCTCAGATTCGATTTTTTCCTTGTTCGACAAAGTTTCGAAACAAGCAAAGTTGGAGATTGTAGAGCAAAATGTATTCGTTTCAAGCAATATCGAGCAGATTCGACGAAGATTGGTTTTCGATAGTGTTTAAAAAGCTTCTCTATTGCCTTAAAAAGGGCATAAAACGGCCGTTTTAGCGCATATAAATTGATTTGGGGGCATATCGTGAGGGTAAAATTTTGTTTTCTCAGATTCCGATTTTTTTCCTTGTTCGACAAAAGTTTCGAAACAAGCAAAGTGGAGATTGTAGAGCAAAATGTATTCGTTTCAAGCAATATCGAGCAGATTCGACGAAGATTGGTTTTTCGATAGTGTTTAAAAAGCTTCCCTAATGCCTTAAAAGGGCATAAACGGTCGTTTTAGCGCATATAAATCGATTTGAGGGCATATTGTTGAGGGTCAAAATTTTGTTTTCTCAGAATTCGATTTTTTTCTTGTTCGACAAAATTTCAGAAACAAGCAAAGTGGAGATTGTAGAGCGAAATATATTCGTTCTCAAGCAATATCGAGCCAGATTCGACGAAGATTGGTTTTCGATAGTGTTTAAAAGCTACCTAATGCCTTAAAAGGGCATAAATGGCCGTTTTAGCGCCATATAAATCGATTTGGGGGGCATATTGTTGAGGGTCCAAATTTTGTTTTTCTCAGATTCGATTTTTTTCCTTGTTCGACAAAATTTGGAAACGAGCAAAGTAGAGATTGTAAGAGCAAAATGTATTGCGTTTTCATGCAATATCGAGCAGATTCGACGAAGATTGGTTTTCGATAGTGTTTAAAAGCTTCCCTAATGCCTTAAAAAGGGCATAAAACGGTCGTTTTAAGCGCATATAAATCGATTTGGGGGCATATTGTTTGAGGGTCAAATTTTGTTTTCTCAGATTCGATTTTTTTTTTCCTTGTTCGACAAAGTTTCGAAAACAAGCAAAGTGGAGATTGTAGAGCAAAATGTATTCGTTTCAAGCAATATCGAGCAGATTCGACGAAGATTGGTTTTCGATAGTGTTTAAAAGCTTCCCTATTGTCTTAAAAGGGCATAAACGGCCGTTTTTATTGCATATAAATCGATTTGGGGGCATATTGTTGAGGGTCAAATTTTGTTTTCTCAGATTCGATTTTTTTCCTTGTTCGACAAAGTTTCGAAACAAGCAAAGTGGAGATTGTAGAGCAAAATGTATTCGTTTTCAAGCAATATCGAGCAGATTCGACGAAGATTGGTTTTCGATAGTGTTTAAAAAGCTTCCCTAATGCCTTAAAAGGGCATAAACGGCCGTTTTAGCGCATATAAATTGATTTGGGGGGCATATTGTTGAGGGTCAAATTTTGTTTTCTCAGATTCGATTTTTTTTCCTTGTTCGACAAAGTTTCGAAACAAGCAAAGTGGAGATTGTAGAGCAAAATGTATTCGTTTCAAGCAATATCGAGCAGATTCGACGAAGATTGGTTTTTCGATAGTGTTTAAAAAGCTTCCCTAATGCCTTAAAAGGGCATAAACGGTCGTTTTAGCGCATATAAATCGATTTGGGGGCATATTGTTGAGGGTCAAATTTTGTTTTTCTCAGATTCGATTTTTTTCCTTGTTCGACAAAGTTTCGAAACAAGCAAAGTGGAGATTGTAGAGCAAAATGTATTCGTTTCAAGCAATATCGAGCAGATTCGACGAAGATTGGTTTTTCGATAGTGTTTAAAAACGCTTCCTTTTGTCTTAAAAGGGCATAAACGGCCGTTTTTAGCGCATATAAATCGATTTGGGGGCATATTGTGTTTTAGCGCATATAAATCGATTTGGGGGCATATTGTTGAGGGTCAAATTTAGTTTTCTCAGATTCGATTTTTTTCCTTGTTCGACAAAATTTGGAAACGAGCAAAGTAGAGATTGTAGAGCAAAATGTATTCCTTTCATGCAATATCGAGCAGATTGGACGAAGATTGGTTTTCGTTAGTGTTTAAAAGCTTCTCTATTGCCTTAAAATGGCATAAACGGCCGTTTTTAGCGCATATAAATGATTTGGGGGCATATTGTTGAGGGTAAAATTTTGTTTTCCTCAGATTCGATTTTTTTCCTTGTTCGACAAAGTTTCGAAACAAGCAAAGTGGAGATTGTAGAGCAAAAATGTATTAGTTTCAAGCAATATCGAGCAGATTCGACAAAGATTGGTTTTCGATAGTGTTTAAACGCTTCCCTATTATCTTAAAAGGGCATAAACGGCCGTTTTAAGCGCATATAAATCGATTTGGGGGCATATTGTTGAGGGTCAAATTTAGTTTTCTCAGATTCGATTTTTTTCCTTGTTCGACAAAGTTTCGAAACAAGGAAAGTGGAGATTGTAGAGCAAAATGTATTCGTTTCAAGCAATATCGATCAGATTCGACAAAGATTGGTTTTCGATAGTGTTTAAACGCTTCCCTATTGCCTTAAAAGGGCATTAACGGCCGTTTTAGCGCATATAAATCGATTTGGGGGCATATTGTTTAGGGTCAAATTTTGTTTTCTCAGATTCGATTTTTTTCCTTGTTCGACAAAGTTTCGAAACAAGCAAATTGGAGATTGTAGAGCAAAATGTAATCGTTTAAGGCAATATCGAGCAGATTGGACGAAGATTGGTTTTCGATAGTGGTTAAACGCTTCCCTATTGCCTTAAAAGGGCATAAACGGCCGTTTTAGCGCATATAAATCGATTTGGGGGCATATTGTTGAGGGTCAAATTTAGTTTTCTCAGATTTGATTTTTTTTTCCTTGTTCTACAAAGTTTCGAAACAAGCAAAGTGGAGATTGTAGAGCAAAATATATTCGTTTCAAGCAATATCGAGCAGATTCGACGAAGATTGGTTTTCGATAGTGTTTAAAAGCTTCCCTAATGCCTTAAAAGGGCATAAACGGCCGTTTTAAGCGCATATAAATCGATTTGGGGGCATATTGTTGAGGGTCAAATTTTGTTTTCTCAGATTCGATTTTTTTTTCCTTGTTCTACAAAATTTGGAAACGAGCAAAGTAGAGATTGTAGAGCAAAATGTATTCGTTTCATGCAATATCGAGCAGATTCGACGAAGATTGGTTTTCGATAGTGTTTAAAAGCTTCCTAATGCCTTAAAAGGGCATAAACGGTCGTTTTAGCGCATATAAATCGATTTGGGGGCATATTGTTGAGGGTCAAATTTTGTTTTCTCAGATTCGATTTTTTTCCTTGTTCGACAAGTTTCGAAACAAGCAAAGTGGAGATTGTAGAGCAAAATGTATTCGTTTCAAGCAATATCGAGCAGATTCGACGAAGATTGGTTTTCGATAGTGTTTAAAAGCTTCTCTATTGCCTTAAAAGGGCATAAACGGCCGTTTTAGCGCATATAAATTGATTTGGGGGCATATCGTGAGGGTAAAATTTTGTTTTCTCAGATTCCATTTTTTTCCTTGTTCGACAAAGTTTCGAAACAAGCAAAGTGGAGATTGTAGAGCAAAATGTATTCGTTTCAAGCAATATCGAGCAGATTCGACGAAGATTGGTTTTCGATAGTGTTTAAAAGCTTCCCTAATGCCTTAAAAGGGCATAAACGGTCGTTTTAGCGCATATAAATCGATTTGAGGGCATATTGTTGAGGGTCAAATTTTGTTTTCTCAGATTCGATTTTTTCTTGTTCGACAAAATTTCGAAACAAGCAAAGTGGAGATTGTAGAGCAAAATATATTCGTTTCAAGCAATATCGAGCAGATTCGACGAAGATTGGTTTTCGATAGTGTTTAAAAGCTACCTAATGCCTTAAAAGGGCATAAATGGCCGTTTTAGCGCATATAAATCGATTTGGGGGCATATTGTTGAGGGTCAAATTTTGTTTTCTCAGATTCGATTTTTTTCCTTGTTCGACAAAATTTGGAAACGAGCAAAGTAGAGATTGTAGAGGAAAATGTATTCGTTTCATGCAATATCGAGCAGATTGGACGAAGATTGGTTTTCGTTAGTGTTTAAAAGCTTCTCTATTGCCTTAAAAGGGCATAAACGGCCGTTTTAGCGCATATAAATTGATTTGGGGGCATATTGTTGAGGGTCAAATTTTGTTTTCTCAGATTCGATTTTTTTCCTTGTTCGACAAAATTTGGAAACAAGCAAAGTAGAGATTGTAGAGCAAAATGTATTCGTTTCAAGCAATATCGAGCAGATTGGACGAATATTGGTTTTCGATAGTGTTTAAAAGCTTCCCTATTGCCTTAAAAGGGCATAAACGGCAGTTTTAGCGCATATAAATCGATTTGGGGGCATATTGTTTAGGGTCAAATTTTGTTTTCTCAGATTCGATTTTTTTTCCTTGTTCGACAAAGTTTCGAAACAAGCAAAGTGGAGATTGTAGAGCAAAATATATTCGTTTCAAGCAATATCGAGCAGATTCGACGAATATTGGTTTTCGATAGTGTTTAAAAGCTTCCCTATTGCCTTAAAAGGGCATAAACGGCCGTTTTAGCGCATATAAATCGATTTGGGGGCATATTGTTGAGGGTCAAATTTAGTTTTCTCAGATTTGATTTTTTTTCCTTGTTCGACAAAGTTTCGAAACAAGCAAAGTGGAGATTGTAGAGCAAAATATATTCGTTTCAAGCAATATCGAGCAGATTGGACGAAGATTGGTTTTCGATAGTGTTTAAAAGCTTCCCTATTGCCTTAAAAGGGCATAAACGGCCGTTTTAGCGCATATAAATCGATTTGGGGGCATATTGTTTAAGGGTCAAATTTTGTTTTCTCAGATTCGATTTTTTTCCTTGTTCGACAAAGTTTCGAAACAAGCAAATTGGAGATTGTAGAGCAAAATGTAATCGTTTAAGGCAATATCGAGCAGATTGGACGAAGATTGGTTTTCGATAGTGTTTAAACGCTTCCCTATTGCCTTAAAAGGGCATAAACGGCCGTTTTAGCGCATATAAATCGATTTGGGGGCATATTGTTGAGGGTCAAATTTAGTTTTCTCAGATTTGATTTTTTTTCCTTGTTCGACAAAGTTTCGAAACAAGCAAAGTGGAGATTGTAGAGCAAAATATATTCGTTTCAAGCAATATCGAGCAGATTCGACGAAGATTGGTTTTCGATAGTGTTTAAAAGCTTCCCTATTGCCTTAAAAGGGCATAAACGGCCGTTTTAGCGCATATAAATCGATTTGGGGGCATATTGTTGAGGGTCAAATTTAGTTTTCTCAGATTTGATTTTTTTTCCTTGTTCGACAAAGTTTCGAAACAAGCAAAGTGGAGATTGTAGAGCAAAATATATTCGTTTCAAGCAATATCGAGCAGATTGGACGAAGATTTGTTTTCGATAGTGTTTAAAAGCTTCCCTATTGCCTTAAAAGGGCATAAACGGCCGTTTTAGCGCATATAAATCGATTTGGGGGCATATTGTTTAGGGTCAAATTTTGTTTTCTCAGATTCGATTTTTTTCCTTGTTCGACAAAGTTTCGAAACAAGCAAATTGGAGATTGTAGAGCAAAATGTAATCGTTTAAGGCAATATCGAGCAGTTTGGACGAAGATTGGTTTTCGATAGTGTTTAAAACGCTTCCCTATTGCCTTAAAAGGGCATAAACGGCCGTTTTAGCGCATATAAATCGATTTGGGGGCATATTGTTGAGGGTAAAATTTAGTTTTCTCAGATTTGATTTTTTTTCCTTGTTCGACAAAGTTTCGAAACAAGCAAAGTGGAGAGTGTATAGCAAAATATATTCGTTTCAAGCAATATCGAGCAGATTCGACGAAGATTGGTTTTCGATAGTGTTTAAAAGCTTCCTATTGCCTTAAAAAGGGCATAAACGGCCGTTTTAGCGCATATAAATCGATTTGGGGCATATTGTTTGAGGGTCAAATTTAGTTTTCTCAGATTTGATTTTTTTCCTTGTTCGACACAATTTGGAAACAAGCAAAGTAGAGATTGTAGAGCAAAATGTATTCGTTTCAAGCAATATCGAGCAGATTCGACGAAGATTGGTTTCGATAGTGTTTAAACGCTTCCCTATTGCCTTAAAAGGGCATTAACGGCCGTTTTAGCGCATATAAATCGATTTGGGGGCATATTGTTTAGGGTCAAATTCTTTTTTTCTCAGATTCGATTTTTTTCCTTGTTCGACAAAGTTTCGAAACAAGCAAATTGGAGATTGTAGAGCAAAATGTAATCGTTTAAGGCAATATCGAGCAGATTCGAAGAAGATTGGTTTTCGATAGTGTTTAAACGCTTCCCTATTGCCTTAAAAGGGCATAAACGGTCGTTTTAGCGCATATAAATAGATTTGGGGGCATATTGTTGAGGGTCAAATTTAGTTTTCTCAGATTTGATGTTTTTTTCCTTGTTCGACAAAATTTCGAAACAAGCAAAGTGGAGATTGTAGAGCAAAATATATTCGTTTCAAGCAATATCGAGCAGATTCGACGAAGATTGGTTTTCGATAGTGTTTAAAAGCTTCCCTATTGCCTTAAAAGGGCATAAACGGCCGTTTTAGCGCATATAAATCGATTTGGGGGCATATTGTTTAGGGTCAAATTTTGTTTTCTCAGATTCGATTTTTTTTCCTTGTTCGACAAAGCTTCGAAACAAGCAAATTGGAGATTGTAACGCAAGTAGCCACGAATATTCAAATATAAGTTCCAATGGCAGTTCGCTGGTACTTGCTGGTTAGCTTAGCTAATTAAGGCTATATGCATTAATGGATCAGCGGATTCAAACTGAAAAAATGTGCTCAAAAATAATATCATGAGGGGCTCGAACCCATGACCCTTTGATTTAGAGCCTCACTTCCTACGGACTGACCCAACTGGATCTTGTAATGAGAAATTGGTTATGGATATATTAGAACGAACCAGACACGAGTTATCAATATTCAAATATAAGTTCCAATGGCAGTTCGCTGATACTTGCTGGTTAGCTTAGCTAATTAAGGCTATATGCATTTATGGATCAGCGGATTCAAACTGAAACAAATTTGCTCAAAAATAATATCATGATGGGCTCGAACTCACGACCCTTTGATTTAGAGCCTCAACTCCTACGGACTGACCCAACTGGATCTTGTAGTGAGAAATTGGTTATGGATATATTAGAACGAACCAGACACGAGTTATCACTTGAAAAACATAACGCAAGTAGCCACGAATATTCAAATATAAGTTCCAATGGCAGTTCGCTGGTACTTGCTGGTTAGCTTAGATAATTAAGGCAATATGCATTTATGGATCAGCGGATTCAAACTGAAAAAATTTGCTCAAAAATAATATCATGAGGGGCTCGAACCCACGACCCTTTGATTTAGAGCCTCACTTCCTACGGACTGACCCAACTGGATCTTGTAATGAGAAATTGGTTAACGATATATTAGAACGAACCAGACACGAGTTATCAATATTCAAATATAAGTTCCAATGGCAGTTCGCTGATACTTGCTGGTTAGCTTAGCTAATTAAGGCTATATACATTTATGGATCAGCGTATTCAAACTGAAACAAATTTGCTTCAAAAATAATATCATGATGGGCTCGAAATCACGACCCTTTGATTTAGAGCCTCACCTCCTACCGACTGACTCAACTGGATCTTGTAGTGAGAAATTGGTTTTGGATATATTAGAACGAACCAGACACGAGTTATCACTTGAAAAACATTACGCAAGTGGCCATGAATATTCAAATATAAGTTCCAATGGCAGTTGGCTGATACTTGCTGGTTTGCTTAGCTAATTAAGGCTATATGCATTTATGGATCAGCGGATTCAAACTGAAACAAATTTGCTCAAAAATAATATCATGAGGGGCTCGATCCCACGACCCTTTGATTTAGAGCCGCACCTCCTACCGACTGACCCAACTGGATCTTGTAGTGAGAAATTGGTTATGGATATATTAGAACGAACCAGACACGAGTTATCACTTGAAAAACATTACGCAAGTAGCCACGAATATTCAAATATAAGTTCCAATGCCAGTTCGCTGATACTTGCTGGTTAGCTTAGCTAATTAAGGCTATATGCATTTATGGATCAGCGGATTCAAACTGAAACAAATTTGCTCAAAAATAATATCATGATGGGCTCGAACCCACGACCCTTTGATTTAGAGCCTCGCCTCCTACCGACTGACCCAACTGGATCTTGTAGTAAGAAATTGGTTATGGATATATTAGAACGAACCAGACACGAGTTATCACTTGAAAAACATAACGCAAGTAGCCACGAATATTCAAATATAAGTTCCAATGGCAGTTCGCTGGTACTTGCTGGTTAGCTTAGGCCTAATTAAGGCTATATGCATTTATGGATCAGCGGATTCAAACTGAACAAATTTGCTCAAAAATAATATCATGAGGGGCTCGAACACACGACCCTTTGATTTAGAGCCTCACTTCCTACGGACTGACCCAACTGGATCTTGTAATGAGAAATTGGTTATGGATATATTAGAACGAACCAGACACGAGTTATCAATATTCAAATATAAGTTCCAATGGCAGTTCGCTGATACTTGCTGGTTAGCTTAGCTAATTAAGGCTATATGCATTTATGGATCAGCGGATTCAAACTGAAACAAATTTGCTCAAAAATAATATCATGATGGGCTCGAACCCACGACCCTTTGATTTAGAGCCTCACCTCCTATAGACTGACCCAACTGGATCTTGTAATGAGAAATTGGTTATGGATATATTAGAACGAACCAGACACGAGTTATCACTAGAAAAACATTACGCAAGTGGCCACGAATATTCAAATATAAGTTCCAATGCCAGTTCGCTGATACTTGCTGGTTAGCTTAGCTAAATAAGGCTATATGCATTTATCGATCAGCAAATTCAAACTGAAACAAATTTGCTTCAAAAATAATATCATGATGGGCTCGAATCCACGACCCTTTGATTTAGAGCCTCATCTCCTACCGACTGACCCAACTGGATCTTGTAGTGAAAAATTGGTTATGGATATATTAGCTTAGCTTAGATTAGCTTAGCTAATTAAGGCTATATGCATTTATGGATCAGCGGATTCAAACTGAAACAAATTTGCTCAAAAATAATATCATGATGGGCTCGAACTCACGACCCTTTGATTTAGAGCCTCAACTCCTACGGACTGACCCAACTGGATCTTGTAGTGAGAAATTGGTTATGGATATATTAGAACGAACCAGACACGAGTTATCACTTGAAAAACATAACGCAAGTAGCCACGAATATTCAAATATAAATCCAATGGCAGTTCGCTGATACTTGCTGGCTATAGCTTAGATAATTAAGGTTATATGCATTTATGGATCAGTGGATTCAAACTGAAACAAATTTGCTAAAAAATAATATCATGATGGGCTCGAACCCACGACCCTTTGATTTAGAGCCTCGCCTCCTACCGACAGACCCAACTGGATCTTGTAGTGAGAAATTGGTTAACGATATATTAGAACGAACCAGACACGAGTTATCACTAGAAAAACATTACGCAAGTGGCCACGAATATTCAAATATGATAAGTTCCAATGCCAGTTCGCTGATACTTGCTGGTTAGCTTAGCTAAATGAGGCTATATGCATTTATGGATCAGCGGATTAAAACTGAAACAAATTTGCTTCAAAAATAATATCATGATGGGCTCGAAATCACGACCCTTTGATTTAGAGCCTCACCTCCTACCGACTGACTCAACTGGATCTTGTAGTGAGAAATTGGTTTTGGATATATTAGAACGAACCAGACACGAGTTATCACTTGAAAAACATTACGCAAGTGGCCATGAATATTCAAATATAAGTTCCAATGGCAGTTGGCTGATACTTGCTGGTTTGCTTAGCTAATTAAGGCTATATGCATTTATGGATCAGCGGATTCAAACTGAAACAAATTTGCTCAAAAATAATATCATGAGGGGCTCGATCCCACGACCCTTTGATTTAGAGCCGCACCTCCTACCGACTGACCCAACTGGATCTTGTAGTGAGAAATTGGTTATGGATATATTAGAACGAACCAGACACGAGTTATCACTTGAAAAACATTACGCAAGTAGCCACGAATATTCAAATATAAGTTCCAATGCCAGTTCGCTGATACTTGCTGGTTAGCTTAGCTAATTAAGGCTATATGCATTTATGGATCAGCGGATTCAAACTGAAACAAATTTGCTCAAAAATAATATCATGATGGGCTCGAACCCACGACCCTTTGATTTAGAGCCTCGCCTCCTACCGACTGACCCAACTGGATCTTGTAGTAAGAAATTGGTTATGGATATATTAGAACGAACCAGACACGAGTTATCACTTGAAAAACATAACGCAAGTAGCCACGAATATTCAAATATAAGTTCCAATGGCAGTTCGCTGGTACTTGCTGGTTAGCTTAGGCCTAATTAAGGCTATATGCATTTATGGATCAGCGGATTCAAACTGAAAAAATTTGCTCAAAAATAATATCATGAGGGGCTCGAACACACGACCCTTTGATTTACAGCCTCACTTCCTACGGACTGACCCAACTGGATCTTGTAATGAGAAATTGGTTATGGATATATTAGAACGAACCAGACACGAGTTATCAATATTCAAATATAAGTTCCAATGGCAGTTCGCTGATACTTGCTGGTTAGCTTAGCTAATTAAGGCTATATGCATTTATGGATCAGCGGATTCAAACTGAAACAAATTTGCTCAAAAATAATATCATGATGGGCTCGAACCCACGACCCTTTGATTTAGAGCCTCACCTCCTATAGACTGACCCAACTGGATCTTGTAATGAGAAATTGGTTATGGATATATTAGAACGAACCAGACACGAGTTATCACTAGAAAAACATTACGCAAGTGGCCACGAATATTCAAATATAAGTTCCAATGCCAGTTCGCTGATACTTGCTGGTTAGCTTAGCTAAATAAGGCTATATGCATTTATCGATCAGCAAATTCAAACTGAAACAAATTTGCTTCAAAAATAATATCATGATGGGCTCGAATCCACGACCCTTTGATTTAGAGCCTCATCTCCTACCGACTGACCCAACTGGATCTTGTAGTGAAAAATTGGTTATGGATATATTAGAACGAACCAGACACGAGTTATCACTTGAAAAAAACATTACGCAAGTAGCCACGAATATTCAAATATAAATCCAATGGCAGTTCGCTGATACTTGCTGGCTATAGCTTTGATAATTAAGGCTATATGCATTTATGGATCAGTGGATTCAAACTGAAACAAATTTGCTAAAAAATAATATCATGATGGGCTCGAACCCACGACCCTTTGATTTAGAGCCTCGCCTCCTACCGACAGACCCAACTGGATCTTGTAGTGAGAAATTGGTTAACGATATATTAGAACGAACCAGACACGAGTTATCACTAGAAAAACATTACGCAAGTGGCCACGAATATTCAAATATAAATCCAATGGCAGTTCGCTGATACTTGCTGGCTATAGCTTAGATAATTAAGGCTATATGCATTTATGGATCAGTGGATTCAAACTGAAACAAATTTGCTTAAAAATAATATCATGATGGGCTCGAACCCACGACCCTTTGATTTAGAGCCTCGCCTCCTACCGACAGACCCAACTGGATCTTGTAGTGAGAAATTGGTTAACGATATATTAGAACGAACAAGACACGAGTTATCACTTGAAAAACATAACGCAAGTAGCCACGAATATTCAAATATAAGTTCCAATGGCAGTTCGCTGGTACTTGCTGGTTAGCTTAGCTAATTAAGGCTATATGCATTTATGGATCAGCGGATTCAAACTGAAAAAAATTTGCTCAAAAATAATATCATGATGGGCTCGAACCCACGACCCTTTGATTTAGAGCCTCGCCTCCTACCGACAGACCCAACTGGATCTTGTAGTGAGAAATTGGTTAACGATATATTAAAACGAACCAGACACGAGTTATCAATATTCAAATATAAGTTCCAATGGCAGTTCGCTGATACTTGCTGGTTAGCTTAGCTAATTAGGGCTATATGCATTTATGGATCAGCGGATTCAAACTGAAAAAAATTTGCTCAAAAATAATATCATGAGGGGCTCGAACCCACGACCCTTTGATTTAGAGCCTCACCTCCTACGGACTGACCCAACTGGATCTTGTTGTGAGAAATTGGTTATGGATATATTAGAACGAACCAGACACGAATTATCACTTGAAAAACATAACGCAAGTAGCCACGAATATTCAAATATAAATCCAATGGCAGTTCGCTGATACTTGCTGGCTATAGCTTAGATAATTAAGGCTATATGCATTTATGGATCAGTGGATTCAAACTGAAACAAATTTGCTAAAAAATGATATCATGATGGGCTCGAACCCACGACCCTTTGATTTAGATCCTCGCCTCCTACCGACTGACCCAACTGGATCTTGTAGTAAGAAATTGGTTATGGATATATTAGAACGAACCAGACACGAGTTATCACTTGAAAAACATAACGCAAGTAGCCACGAATATTCAAATATAAGTTCCAATGGCAGTTCGCTGGTACTTGCTGGTTAGCTTAGGCCTAATTAAGGCTATATGCATTTATGGATCAGCGGATTCAAACTGAAAAAATTTGCTCAAAAATAATATCATGAGGGGCTCGAACCCACGACCCTTTGATTTACAGCCTCACTTCATACGGACTGCCCCAACTGGATCTTGTAATGAGAAATTGGTTATGGATATATTAGAACGAACCAGACACGAGTTATCAATATTCAAATATAAGTTCCAATGGCAGTTCGCTGATACTTGCTGGTTAGCTTAGCTAATTAAGGCTATATGAATTTATGGATCAGCGGATTCAAACTGAAACAAATTTGCTCAAAAATAATATCATGATGGGCTCGAACCCACGACCCTTTGATTTAGAGCCTCACCTCCTATAGACTGACCCAACTGGATCTTGTAATGAGAAATTGGTTATGGATATATTAGAACGAACCAGACACGAGTTATCACTTGAAAAACATTACGCAAGTGGCCATGAATATTCAAATATAAGTTCCAATGGCAGTTGGCTGATACTTGCTGGTTTGCTTAGCTAAATAAGGCTATATGCATTTATCGATCAGCAAATTCAAACTGAAACAAATTTGCTTCAAAAATAATATCATGATGGGCTCGAATCCAAGACCCTTTGATTTAGAGCCTCATCTCCTACCGACTGACCCAACTGGATCTTGTAGTGAGAAATTGGTTATGGATATATTAAAACGAACCAGACACGAATTATCACTTGAAAAACATAACGCAAGTAGCCACGAATATTCAAATATAAATCCAATGGCAGTTCGCTGATACTTGCTGGCTATAGCTTAGATATTTAAGGCTATATGCATTTATGGATCAGTGGATTTAAACTGAAACAAATTTGCTAAAAAATAATATCATGATGGGCTCGAACCCACGACCCTTTGATTTAGAGGCTCGCCTCCTACCGACAGACCCAACTGGATCTTGTAGTGAGAAATTGGTTAACGATATATTAGAACGAACCAGACACGAGTTATCACTAGAAAAACATTACGCAAGTGGCCACGAATATTCAAATATAAATCCAATGGCAGTTCGCTGATACTTGCTGGCTATAGCTTAGATAATTAAGGCTATATGCATTTATGGATCAGTGGATTCAAACTGAAACAAATTTGCTAAAAAATAATATCATGATGGGCTCGAACCCACGACCCTTTGATTTAGAGCCTCGCCTCCTACCGACAGACCCAACTGGATCTTGTAGTGAGAAATTGGTTAACGATATATTAGAACGAACCAGACACGAGTTATCAATATTCAAATATAAGTTCCAATGGCAGTTCGCTGATACTTGCTGGTTAGCTTAGCTAATTAAGGCTATATGCATTTATGGATCAGCGGATTCAAACTGAAAAAAATTTGCTCAAAAATAATATCATGAGGGGCTCGAACCCACGACCCTTTGATTTAGAGGCTCACCTTCTACGGACTGACCCAACTGGATCTTGTTGTGAGAAATTGGTTATGGATATATTAGAACGAACCAGACACGAATTATCACTTGAAAAACATAACGCAAGTAGCCACGAATATTCAAATATAAATCCAATGGCAGTTCGCTGATACTTGCTGGCTATAGCTTAGATAATTAAGGCTATATGCATTTATGGATCAGTGGATTCAAACTGAAACAAATTTGCTAAAAAATAATATCATGATGGGCTCGAACATACGACCCTTTGATTTAGAGCCTCGCCTCCTACCGACTGACCCAACTGGATCTTGTAGTAAGAAATTGGTTATGGATATATTAGAACGAACCAGACACGAGTTATCACTTGAAAAACATAACGCAAGTAGCCACGAATATTCAAATATAAGTTCCAATGGCAGTTCGCTGGTACTTGCTGGTTAGCTTAGGCCTAATTAAGGCTATATGCATATATGGATCAGCGGATTCAAACTGAAAAAATTTGCTCAAAAATGATATCATGAGGGGCTCGAACCCACGACCCTTTGATTTACAGCCTCACTTCCTACGGACTGACCCAACTGGATCTTGTAATGAGAAATTGGTTATGGATATATTAGAACGAACCAGACACGAGTTATCAATATTCAAATATAAGTTCCAATGGCAGTTCGCTGATACTTGCTGGTTAGCTTAGCTAATTAAGGCTATATGCATTTATGGATCAGCGGATTCAAACTGAAACAAATTTGCTCAAAAATAATATCATGATGGGCTCGAACTCACGACCTTTTCATTTAGAGCCTCAACTCCTACGGAATGACCCAACTGGATCTTGTAGTGAGAAATTGGTTATGGATATATTA
Source organism: Echinarachnius parma (assembly GCA_037951105.1). Lineage (NCBI taxonomy): Eukaryota > Metazoa > Echinodermata > Echinoidea > Clypeasteroida > Echinarachniidae > Echinarachnius > Echinarachnius parma. Next base: position 35,387 of record JBAMJV010003175.1, read on the forward strand.
GAACGAACCAGACACGAGTTATCACTTGAAAAACATAACGCAAGTAGCCACGAATATTCAAATATAAATCCAATGGCAGTTCGCTGATACTTGCTGGCTATAGCTTAGATAATTAAGGCTATATGCATTTATGGATCAGTGGATTCAGACTGAAACAAATTTGCTAAAAAATAATATCACGATGGGCTCGAACCCACGACCCTTTGATTTAGAGCCTCGCCTCCTACCGACAGACCCAACTGGATCTTGTAGTGAGAAATTGGTTAACGATATATTAGAACGAACCAGACACGAGTTATCAATATTCAAATATAAGTTCCAATGGCAGTTCGCTGATACTTGCTGGTTAGCTTAGCTAATTAAGGCTATATGCATTTATGGATCAGCGGATTCAAACTGAAAAAATTTGCTCAAAAATAATATCATGAGGGGCTCGAACCCACGACCCTTTGATTTAGAGCCTCACTTCCTAGGGACTGACCCAACTTGATCTTGTAATGAGAAAATGGATATGGATATATTAGAACGAACCAGACACGAGTTATCAATATTCAAATATAAGTTCCAATGGCAGTTCGCTGATACTTGCTGGCTATAGCTTAGATAATTAAGGCTATATGCATTTATGGATCAGTGGATTCAAACTGAAACAAATTTGCTAAAAAATAATATCATGATGGGCTCGAACCCACGACCCTTTGATTTAGAGCCTCGCCTCCTACCGACTGACCCAACTGGATCTTGTAGTAAGAAATTGGTTATGGATATATTAGAACGAACCAGACACGAGTTATCACTTGAAAAACATAACGCAAGTAGCCACGAATATTCAAATATAAGTTCCAATGGCAGTTCGCTGGTACTTGCTGGTTAGCTTAGGCCTAATTAAGGCTATATGCATTTATGGATCAGCGGATTCAAACTGAAAAAATTTGCTCAAAAATAATATCATGAGGGGCTCGAACCCACGACCCTTTGATTTACAGCCTCACTTCCTACGGACTGACCCAACTGGATCTTGTAATGAGAAATTGGTTATGGATATATTAGAACGAACCAGACACGAGTTATCAATATTCAAATATAAGTTCCAATGGCAGTTCGCTGATACTTGCTGGTTAGCTTAGCTAATTAAGGCTATATGCATTTATGGATCAGCGGATTCAAACTGAAACAAATTTGCTCAAAAATAATATCATGATGGGCTCGAACTCACGACCTTTTCATTTAGAGCCTCAACTCCTACGGACTGACCCAACTGGATCTTGTAGTGAGAAATTGGTTATGGATATATTAGAACGAACCAGACACGGAGTTATCACTTGAAAAACATAACGCAAGTAGCCACGAATATTCAAATATAAATCCAATGGCAGTTCGCTGATACTTGCTGGCTATAGCTTAGATAATTAAGGCTATATGCATTTATGGATCAGTGGATTCAAACTGAAACAAATTTGCTAAAAAATAATATCATGATGGGCTCGAACCCACGACCCTTTGATTTAGAGCCTCGCCTCCTACCGACAGACCCAACTGGATCTTGTAGTGAGAAATTGGTTAACGATATATTAGAACGAACCAGACACGAGTTATCAATATTCAAATATAAGTTCCAATGGCAGTTCGCTGATACTTGCTGGTTAGCTTAGCTAATTAAGGCTATATGCATTTATGGATCAGCGGATTCAAACTGAAAAAAATTTGCTCAAAAATAATATCATGAGGGGCTCGAACCCACGACCCTTTGATTTAGAGCCTCACCTCCTACGGACTGACCCAACTGGATCTTGTAATGAATTGGTTATGGATATATTAGAACGAACCAGACACGAGTTATCACCTGAAAAACATAACGCAAGTAGCCACGAATATTCAAATATAAGTTCCAATGGCAGTTCGCTGGTACTTGCTGGTTAGCTTAGCTAATTAAGGCTATATGCATTTATGGATCAGCGGATTCAAACTGAAAAAAATTGCTCAAAAATAATATCATGAGGGGCTCGAACCCACGACCCTTTGATTTAGAGCCTCACCTTCTACGGACTGACCCAACTGGATCTTGTAGTGAGAAATTGGTTATGGATATATTAGAACGAACCAGACACGAGTTATCACTTGAAAAACATTACGCAAGTGGCCATGAATATTCAAATATAAGTTCCAATGGCAGTTGACTGATACTTGCTGGTTTGCTTAGCTAAATAAGGCTATATGCATTTATCGATCAGCAAATTCAAACTGAAACAAATTTGCTTCAAAAATAATATCATGATGGGCTCGAATCCAAGACCCTTTGATTTAGAGCCTCATCTCCTACCGACTGACCCAACTGGATCTTGTAGTGAGAAATTGGTTATGGATATATTAAAACGAACCAGACACGAATTATCACTTGAAAAACATAACGCAAGTAGCCACGAATATTCAAATATAAATCCAATGGCAGTTCGCTGATACTTGCTGGCTATAGCTTAGATAATTAAGGCTATATGCATTTATGGATCAGTGGATTCAAACTGAAACAAATTTGCTAAAAAATAATATCATGATGGGCTCGAACCCACGACCCTTTGATTTAGAGCCTCGCCTCCTACCGACAGACCCAACTGGATCTTATGGTGAGAAATTGGTTAACGATATATTAGAACGAACCAGACACGAGTTATCGATATTCAAATATAAGTTCCAATGGCAGTTCGCTGATACTTGCTGGTTAGCTTAGCTAATTAAGGCTATATGCATTTATGGATCAGCGGATTCAAACTGAAAAAAATTTGCTAAAAAATAATATCATGATGGGCTCGAACCCACGACCCTTTGATTTAGAGCCTCGCCTCCTACCGACTGACCCAACTGGATCTTGTAGTAAGAAATTGGTTATGGATATATTAGAACGAACCAGACACGAGTTATCACTTGAAAAACATAACGCAAGTAGCCACGAATATTCAAATATAAGTTCCAATGGCAGTTCGCTGGTACTTGCTGGTTAGCTTAGGCCTAATTAAGGCTATATGCATTTATGGATCAGCGGATTCAAACTGAAAAAATTTGCTCAAAAATAATATCATGAGAGGCTCGAACCCACGACCCTTTGATTTACAGCCTCACTTCCTACGGACTGACCCAACTGGATCTTGTAATGAGAAATTGGTTATGGATATATTAGAACGAACCACACACGAGTTATCAATATTCAAATATAAGTTCCAATGGCAGTTCGCTGATACTTGCTGGTTAGCTTAGCTAATTAAGGCTATATGCATTTATGGATCAGCGGATTCAAACTGAAACAAATTTGCTCAAAAATAATATCATGATGGGCTCGAACTCACGACCTTTTCATTTAGAGCCTCAACTCCTACGGACTGACCCAACTGGATCTTGTAGTGAGAAATTGGTTATGGATATATTAGAACGAACCAGACACGAGTTATCACTTCTAAAACATAACGCAAGTAGCCACGAATATTCAAATATAAATCCAATGGCAGTTCGCTGATACTTGCTGGCTATAGCTTAGATAATTAAGGCTATATGCATTTATGGATCAGTGGATTCAAACTGAAACAAATTTGCTAAAAAATAATATCATGATGGGCTCGAACCCACGACCCTTTGATTTAGAGCCTCGCCTCCTACCGACAGACCCAACTGGATCTTGTAGTGAGAAATTGGTTAACGATATATGAGAACGAACCAGACACGAGTTATCAATATTCAAATATAAGTTCCAATGGCAGTTCGCTGATACTTGCTGGTTAGCTTAGCTAATTAAGGCTATATGCATTTATGGATCAGCGGATTCAAACTGAAACAAATTTGCTCAAAAATAATATCATTAGGGGCTCGAACCCACGACCCTTTGATTTAGAGCCTCACCTCCTACGGACTGACCCAACTGGATCTTGTAGTGAGAAATTGGTTATGGATATATTAGAACGAACCAGACACGAGTTATCACTTGAAAAACATAACGCAAGTAGCCACGAATATTCAAATATAAGTTCCAATGGCAGTTCGCTGGTACTTGCTGGTTAGCTTAGCTAATTAAGGCTATATGCATTTATGGATCAGCGGATTCAAACTGAAAAAATTTGCTCAAAAATAATATCATGAGGGGCTCGAACCCACGACCCTTTGATTTAGAGCCTCACCTTCTACGGACTGACCCAACTGGATCTTGTAGTGAGAAATTGGTTATGGATATATTAGAACGAACCAGACACGAGTTATCACTTGAAAAACATTACGCAAGTGGCCATGAATATTCAAATATAAGTTCCAATGGAGTTGGCTGATACTTGCTGGTTTGCTTAGCTAAATAAGGCTATATGCATTTATCGATCAGCAAATTCAAACTGAAACAAATTTGCTTAAAAAATAATATCATGATGGGCTCGAATCCAAGACCCTTTGATTTAGAGCCTCATCTCCTACCGACTGACCCAACTGGATCTTGTAGTGAGAAATTGGTTATGGATATATTAAAACGAACCAGACACGAATTATCACTTGAAAAACATAACGCAAGTAGCCACGAATATTCAAATATAAATCCAATGGCAGTTCGCTGATACTTGCTGGCTATAGCTTAGATAATTAAGGCTATATGCATTTATGGATCAGTGGATTCAAACTGAAACAAATTTGCTAAAAAATAATATCATGATGGGCTCGAACCCACGACCCTTTGATTTAGAGCCTCACTTCCTACGGACTGACCCAACTGGATCTTGTAGTGAGAAATTGGTTAACGATATATTAGAACGAACCAGACACGAGTTATCAATATTCAAATATAAGTTCCAATGGCAGTTCGCTGATACTTGCTGGTTAGCTTAGCTAATTAAGGCTATATGCATTTATGGATCAGCGGATTCAAACTGAAACAAATTTGCTCAAAAATAATATCATGATGGGCTCGAACTCACGACCTTTTCATTTAGAGCCTCAACTCCTACGGACTGACCCAACTGGATCTTGTAGTGAGAAATTGGTTATGGATATATTAGAACGAACCAGACACGAGTTATCACTTGAAAAACATAACGCAAGTAGCCACGAATATTCAAATATAAGTTCCAATGGCAGTTCGCTGGTACTTGCTGGTTAGCTTAGCTAATTAAGGCTATATGCATTTATGGATCAGCGGATTCAAACTGAAAAAATTTGCTCAAAAATAATATCATGAGGGGCTCGAACCCACGACCCTTTGATTTAGAGCCTCACCTTCTACGGACTGACCCAACTGGATCTTGTAGTGAGAAATTGGTTATGGATATATTAAAACGAACCAGACACGAATTATCACTTGAAAAACATAACGCAAGTAGCCACGAATATTCAAATATAAATCCACTGGCAGTTCGCTGATACTTGCTGGCTATAGCTTAGATAATTAAGGCTATATGCATTTATGGATCAGCGGATTCAAACTGAAAAAATTTGCTCAAAAATAATATCATGAGGGGCTCGAACCCACGACCCTTTGATTTAGAGCCTCACTTCCTACGGACTGACCCAACTGGATCTTGTAATGAGAAATTGGTTATGGATATATTAGAACGAACCAGACACGAGTTATCAATATTCAAATATAAGTTCCAATGGCAGTTCGCTGATACTTGCTGGTTAGCTTAGCTAATTAAGGCTATATGCATTTATGGATCAGCGGATTCAAACTGAAACAAATTTGCTCAAAAATAATATCATGATGGGCTCGAACTCACGACCTTTTCATTTAGAGCCTCAACTCCTACGGACTGACCCAACTGGATCTTGTAGTGAGAAATTGGTTATGGATATATTAGAACGAACCAGACACGAGTTATCACTTGAAAAACATAACGCAAGTAGCCACGAATATTCAAATATAAGTTCCAATGGCAGTTCGCTGGTACTTGCTGGTTAGCTTAGCTAATTAAGGCTATATGCATTTATGGATCAGCGGATTCAAACTGAAAAAATTTGCTCAAAAATAATATCATGAGGGGCTCGAACCCACGACCCTTTGATTTAGAGCCTCACCTTCTACGGACTGACCCAACTGGATCTTGTAGTGAGAAATTGGTTATGGATATATTAAAACGAACCAGACACGAATTATCACTTGAAAAACATAACGCAAGTAGCCACGAATATTCAAATATAAATCCACTGGCAGTTCGCTGATACTTGCTGGCTATAGCTTAGATAATTAAGGCTATATGCATTTATGGATCAGCGGATTCAAACTGAAAAAATTTGCTCAAAAATAATATCATGAGGGGCTCGAACCCACGACCCTTTGATTTAGAGCCTCACTTCCTACGGACTGACCCAACTGGATCTTGTAATGAGAAATTGGTTATGGATATATTAGAACGAACCAGACACGAGTTATCAATATTCAAATATAAGTTCCAATGGCAGTTCGCTGATACTTGCTGGTTAGCTTAGCTAATTAAGGCTATATGCATTTATGGATCAGCGGATTCAAACTGAAACAAATTTGCTCAAAAATAATATCATGATGGGCTCGAACCCACGACCCTTTGATTTAGAGCCTCACCTCCTACGGACTGACCCAACTGGATCTTGTAGTGAGAAATTGGTTATGGATATATTAGAACGAACCAGACACGAGTTATCACTTGAAAAACATAACGCAAGTAGCCACGAATATTCAAATATAAATCCAATGGCAGTTCGCTGATACTTGCTGGCTATAGCTTAGATAATTAAGGCTATATGCATTTATGGATCAGTAGATTCAAACTGAAACAAATTTGCTAAAAAATAATATCATGATGGGCTCGAACCCACGACCCTTTGATTTAGAGCCTCGCCTCCTACCGACAAACCCAACTGGATCTTGTAGTGAGAAATTGGTTAACGATATATTAGAACGAACCAGACACGAGTTATCAATATTCAAATATAAGTTCCAATGGCAGTTCGCTGATACTTGCTGGTTAGCTTAGCTAATTAAGGCTATATGCATTTATGGATCAGCGGATTCAAACTGAAAAATATTTGCTCAAAAATAATATCATGAGCGGCTCGAACCCACGACCCTTTGATTTAGAGCCTCACCTCCTACGGACTGACCCAACTGGATCTTGTAATGAGAAATTGGTTATGGATATATTAGAACGAACCAGACACGAGTTATCACTTGAAAAACATAACGCAAGTAGCCACGAATATTCAAATATAAGTTCCAATGGCAGTTCGCTGGTACTTGCTGGTTAGCTTAGCTAATTAAGGCTATATGCATTTATGGATCAGCGGATTCAAACTGAAAAAAATTGCTCAAAAATAATATCATGAGGGGCTCGAACCCACGACCCTTTGATTTAGAGCCTCACCTTCTACGGACTGACCCAACTGGATCTTGTAGTGAGAAATTGGTTATGGATATATTAGAACGAACCAGACACGAGTTATCACTTGAAAAACATTACGCAAGTGGCCATGAATATTCAAATATAAGTTCCAATGGCAGTTGGCTGATACTTGCTGGTTTGCTTAGCTAAATAAGGCTATATGCATTTATCGATCAGCAAATTCAAACTGAAACAAATTTGCTTCAAAAATAATATCATGATGGGCTCGAATCCAAGACCCTTTGATTTAGAGCCTCATCTCCTACCGACTGACCCAACTGGATCTTGTAGTGAGAAATTGGTTATGGATATATTAAAACGAACCAGACACGAATTATCACTTGAAAAACATAACGCAAGTAGCCACGAATATTCAAATATAAATCCAATGGCAGTTCGCTGATACTTGCTGGCTATAGCTTAGATAATTAAGGCTATATGCATTTATGGATCAGTGGATTCAAACTGAAACAAATTTGCTAAAAAATAATATCATGATGGGCTCGAACCCACGACCCTTTGATTTAGAGCCTCGCCTCCTACCGACTGACCCAACTGGATCTTGTAGTAAGACATTGGTTATGGATATATTAGAACGAACCAGACACGAGTTATCACTTGAAAAACATAACGCAAGTAGCCACAAATATTCAAATATAAGTTCCAATGGCAGTTCGCTGGTACTTGCTGGTTAGCTTAGCTAATTAAGGCTATATGCATTTATGGATCAGCGGATTCAAACTGAAAAAATTTGCTCAAAAATAATATCATGAGGGGCTCGAACCCACGACCCTTTGATTTAGAGCCTCACCTTCTACGGACTGACCCAACTGGATCTTGTAGTGAGAAATTGGTTATGGATATATTAGAACGAACCAGACACGAGTTATCACTTGAAAAACATTACGCAAGTGGCCATGAATATTCAAATATAAGTTCCAATGGCAGTTGGCTGATACTTGCTGGTTTGCTTAGCTAAATAAGGCTATATGCATTTATCGATCAGCAAATTCAAACTGAAACAAATTTGCTTCAAAAATAATATCATGATGGGCTCGAATCCAAGACCCTTTGATTTAGAGCCTCATCTCCTACCGACTGACCCAACTGGATCTTGTAGTGAGAAATTGGTTATGGATATATTAAAACGAACCAGACACGAATTATCACTTGAAAAACATAACGCAAGTAGCCACGAATATTCAAATATAAATCCAATGGCAGTTCGCTGATACTTGCTGGCTATAGCTTAGATAATTAAGGCTATATGCATTTATGGATCAGCGGATTCAAACTGAAAAAATTTGCTCAAAAATAATATCATGAGGGGCTCGAACCCACGACCCTTTGATTTAGAGCCTCACTTCCTACGGACTGACCCAACTGGATCTTGTAATGAGAAATTGGTTATGGATATATTAGAACGAACCAGACACGAGTTATCAATATTCAAATATAAGTTCCAATGGCAGTTCGCTGATACTTGCTGGTTAGCTTAGCTAATTAAGGCTATATGCATTTATGGATCAGCGGATTCAAACTGAAACAAATTTGCTCAAAAATAATATCATGATGGGCTCGAACCCACGACCCTTTGATTTAGAGCCTCACCTCCTACGGACTGACCCAACTGGATCTTGTAGTGAGAAATTGGTTATGGATATATTAGAACGAACCAGACACGAGTTATCACTTGAAAAACATAACGCAAGTAGCCACGAATATTCAAATATAAATCCAATGGCAGTTCGCTGATACTTGCTGGCTATAGCTTAGATAATTAAGGCTATATGCATTTATGGATCAGTAGATTCAAACTGAAACAAATTTGCTAAAAAATAATATCATGATGGGCTCGAACCCACGACCCTTTAATTTAGAGCCTCGCCTCCTACCGACAGACCCAACTGGATCTTGTAGTGAGAAATTGGTTAACGATATATTAGAACGAACCAGACACGAGTTATCAATATTCAAATATAAGTTCCAATGGCAGTTCGCTGATACTTGCTGGTTAGCTTAGCTAATTAAGGCTATATGCATTTATGGATCAGCGGATTCAAACTGAAAAATATTTGCTCAAAAATAATATCATGAGCGGCTCGAACCCACGACCCTTTGATTTAGAGCCTCACCTCCTACGGACTGACCCAACTGGATCTTGTAATGAGAAATTGGTTATGGATATATTAGAACGAACCAGACACGAGTTATCACTTGAAAAACATAACGCAAGTAGCCACGAATATTCAAATATAAGTTCCAATGGCAGTTCGCTGGTACTTGCTGGTTAGCTTAGCTAATTAAGGCTATATGCATTTATGGATCAGCGGATTCAAACTGAAAAAAATTGCTCAAAAATAATATCATGAGGGGCTCGAACCCACGACCCTTTGATTTAGAGCCTCACCTTCTACGGACTGACCCAACTGGATCTTGTAGTGAGAAATTGGTTATGGATATATTAGAACGAACCAGACACGAGTTATCACTTGAAAAACATTACGCAAGTGGCCATGAATATTCAAATATAAGTTCCAATGGCAGTTGGCTGATACTTGCTGGTTTGCTTAGCTAAATAAGGCTATATGCATTTATCGATCAGCAAATTCAAACTGAAACAAATTTGCTTCAAAAATAATATCATGATGGGCTCGAATCCAAGACCCTTTGATTTAGAGCCTCATCTCCTACCGACTGACCCAACTGGATCTTGTAGTGAGAAATTGGTTATGGATATATTAAAACGAACCAGACACGAATTATCACTTGAAAAACATAACGCAAGTAGCCACGAATATTCAAATATAAATCCAATGGCAGTTCGCTGATACTTGCTGGCTATAGCATAGATAATTAAGGCTATATGCATTTATGGATCAGTGGATTCAAACTGAAACAAATTTGCTAAAATATAATATCATGAGGGGCTCGAACCCACGACCCTTTGATTTAGAGCCTCACCTTCTACGGACTGACCCAACTGGATCTTGTAGTGAGAAATTGGTTATGGATATATTAGAACGAACCAGACACGAGTTATCACTTGAAAAACATTACGCAAGTGGCCATGAATATTCAAATATAAGTTCCAATGGAGTTGGCTGATACTTGCTGGTTTGCTTAGCTAAATAAGGCTATATGCATTTATCGATCAGCAAATTCAAACTGAAACAAATTTGCTTAAAAAATAATATCATGATGGGCTCGAATCCATCCAAGACCCTTTGATTTAGAGCCTCATCTCCTACCGACTGACCCAACTGGATCTTGTAGTGAGAAATTGGTTATGGATATATTAAAACGAACCAGACACGAATTATCACTTGAAAAACATAACGCAAGTAGCCACGAATATTCAAATATAAATCCACTGGCAGTTCGCTGATACTTGCTGGCTATAGCTTAGATAATTAAGGCTATATGCATTTATGGATCAGCGGATTCAAACTGAAAAAATTTGCTCAAAAATAATATCATGAGGGGCTCGAACCCACGACCCTTTGATTTAGAGCCTCACTTCCTACGGACTGACCCAACTGGATCTTGTAATGAGAAATTGGTTATGGATATATTAGAACGAACCAGACACGAGTTATCAATATTCAAATATAAGTTCCAATGGCAGTTCGCTGATACTTGCTGGTTAGCTTAGCTAATTAAGGCTATATGCATTTATGGATCAGCGGATTCAAACTGAAACAAATTTGCTCAAAAATAATATCATGATGGGCTCGAACCCACGACCCTTTGATTTAGAGCCTCACCTCCTACGGACTGACCCAACTGGATCTTGTAGTGAGAAATTGGTTATGGATATATTAGAACGAACCAGACACGAGTTATCACTTGAAAAACATAACGCAAGTAGCCACGAATATTCAAATATAAATCCAATGGCAGTTCGCTGATACTTGCTGGCTATAGCTTAGATAATTAAGGCTATATGCATTTATGGATCAGTAGATTCAAACTGAAACAAATTTGCTAAAAAATAATATCATGATGGGCTCGAACCCACGACCCTTTGATTTAGAGCCTCGCCTCCTACCGACAAACCCAACTGGATCTTGTAGTGAGAAATTGGTTAACGATATATTAGAACGAACCAGACACGAGTTATCAATATTCAAATATAAGTTCCAATGGCAGTTCGCTGATACTTGCTGGTTAGCTTAGCTAATTAAGGCTATATGCATTTATGGATCAGCGGATTCAAACTGAAAAATATTTGCTCAAAAATAATATCATGAGCGGCTCGAACCCACGACCCTTTGATTTAGAGCCTCACCTCCTACGGACTGACCCAACTGGATCTTGTAATGAGAAATTGGTTATGGATATATTAGAACGAACCAGACACGAGTTATCACTTGAAAAACATAACGCAAGTAGCCACGAATATTCAAATATAAGTTCCAATGGCAGTTCGCTGGTACTTGCTGGTTAGCTTAGCTAATTAAGGCTATATGCATTTATGGATCAGCGGATTCAAACTGAAAAAAATTGCTCAAAAATAATATCATGAGGGGCTCGAACCCACGACCCTTTGATTTAGAGCCTCACCTTCTACGGACTGACCCAACTGGATCTTGTAGTGAGAAATTGGTTATGGATATATTAGAACGAACCAGACACGAGTTATCACTTGAAAAACATTACGCAAGTGGCCATGAATATTCAAATATAAGTTCCAATGGCAGTTGGCTGATACTTGCTGGTTTGCTTAGCTAAATAAGGCTATATGCATTTATCGATCAGCAAATTCAAACTGAAACAAATTTGCTTCAAAAATAATATCATGATGGGCTCGAATCCAAGACCCTTTGATTTAGAGCCTCATCTCCTACCGACTGACCCAACTGGATCTTGTAGTGAGAAATTGGTTATGGATATATTAAAACGAACCAGACACGAATTATCACTTGAAAAACATAACGCAAGTAGCCACGAATATTCAAATATAAATCCAATGGCAGTTCGCTAATACTTGCTGGCTATAGCTTAGATAATTAAGGCTATATGCATTTATGGATCAGTGGATTCAAACTGAAACAAATTTGCTAAAAAATAATATCATGATGGGCTCGAACCCACGACCCTTTGATTTAGAGCCTCGCCTCCTACCGACTGACCCAACTGGATCTTGTAGTAAGACATTGGTTATGGATATATTAGAACGAACCAGACACGAGTTATCACTTGAAAAACATAACGCAAGTAGCCACAAATATTCAAATATAAGTTCCAATGGCAGTTCGCTGGTACTTGCTGGTTAGCTTAGCTAATTAAGGCTATATGCATTTATGGATCAGCGGATTCAAACTGAAAAAATTTGCTCAAAAATAATATCATGAGGGGCTCGAACCCACGACCCTTTGATTTAGAGCCTCACCTTCTACGGACTGACCCAACTGGATCTTGTAGTGAGAAATTGGTTATGGATATATTAGAACGAACCAGACACGAGTTATCACTTGAAAAACATTACGCAAGTGGCCATGAATATTCAAATATAAGTTCCAATGGCAGTTGGCTGATACTTGCTGGTTTGCTTAGCTAAATAAGGCTATATGCATTTATCGATCAGCAAATTCAAACTGAAACAAATTTGCTTCAAAAATAATATCATGATGGGCTCGAATCCAAGACCCTTTGATTTAGAGCCTCATCTCCTACCGACTGACCCAACTGGATCTTGTAGTGAGAAATTGGTTATGGATATATTAAAACGAACCAGACACGAATTATCACTTGAAAAACATAACGCAAGTAGCCACGAATATTCAAATATAAATCCAATGGCAGTTCGCTGATACTTGCTGGCTATAGCTTAGATAATTAAGGCTATATGCATTTATGGATCAGCGGATTCAAACTGAAAAAATTTGCTCAAAAATAATATCATGAGGGGCTCGAACCCACGACCCTTTGATTTAGAGCCTCACTTCCTACGGACTGACCCAACTGGATCTTGTAGTGAGAAATTGGTTATGGATATATTAGAACGAACCAGACACGAGTTATCAATATTCAAATATAAGTTCCAATGGCAGTTCGCTGATACTTGCTGGTTAGCTTAGCTAATTAAGGCTATATGCATTTATGGATCAGCGGATTCAAACTGAAACAAATTTGCTCAAAAATAATATCATGATGGGCTCGAACCCACGACCCTTTGATTTAGAGCCTCACCTCCTACGGACTGACCCAACTGGATCTTGTAGTGAGAAATTGGTTATGGATATATTAGAACGAACCAGACACGAGTTATCACTTGAAAAACATAACGCAAGTAGCCACGAATATTCAAATATAAATCCAATGGCAGTTCGCTGATACTTGCTGGCTATAGCTTAGATAATTAAGGCTATATGCATTTATGGATCAGTAGATTCAAACTGAAACAAATTTGCTAAAAAATAATATCATGATGGGCTCGAACCCACGACCCTTTGATTTAGAGCCTCGCCTCCTACCGACAGACCCAACTGGATCTTGTAGTGAGAAATTGGTTATGGATATATTAGAACGAACCAGACACGAGTTATCACTTGAAAAACATAACGCAAGTAGCCACGAATATTCAAATATAAGTTCCAATGGCAGTTCGCTGGTACTTGCTGGTTAGCTTAGCTAATTAAGGCTATATGCATTTATGGATCAGCGGATTCAAACTGAAAAAAATTGCTCAAAAATAATATCATGAGGGGCTCGAACCCACGACCCTTTGATTTAGAGCCTCACCTTCTACGGACTGACCCAACTGGATCTTGTAGTGAGAAATTGGTTATGGATATATTAGAACGAACCAGACACGAGTTATCACTTGAAAAACATTACGCAAGTGGCCATGAATATTCAAATATAAGTTCCAATGGCAGTTGGCTGATACTTGCTGGTTTGCTTAGCTAAATAAGGCTATATGCATTTATCGATCAGCAAATTCAAACTGAAACAAATTTGCTTCAAAAATAATATCATGATGGGCTCGAATCCAAGACCCTTTGATTTAGAGCCTCATCTCCTACCGACTGACCCAACTGGATCTTGTAGTGAGAAATTGGTTATGGATATATTAAAACGAACCAGACACGAATTATCACTTGAAAAACATAACGCAAGTAGCCACGAATATTCAAATATAAATCCAATGGCAGTTCGCTGATACTTGCTGGCTATAGCATAGATAATTAAGGCTATATGCATTTATGGATCAGTGGATTCAAACTGAAACAAATTTGCTGAAAAATAATATCATGATGGGCTCGAACCCACGACCCTTTGATTTAGAGCCTCGCCTCCTACCGACAGACCCAACTGGATCTTGTAGTGAGAAATTGGTTAACGATATATTAGAACGAACCAGACACGAGTTATCAATATTCAAATATAAGTTCCAATGGCAGTTCGCTGATACTTGCTGGTTAGCTTAGCTAATTAAGGCTATATGCATTTATGGATCAGCGGATTCAAACTGAAAAAAATTTGTTCAAAAAGTAATATCATGAGGGGCTCGAACCCACGACCCTTTGATTTAGAGCCTCACTTCCTACGGACTGACCCAACTGGATCTTGTAATGAGAAATTGGTTATGGATATATTAGAACGAACCAGACACGAGTTATCAATATTCAAATATAAGTTCCAATGGCAGTTCGCTGATACTTGCTGGTTAGCTTAGCTAATTAAGGCTATATGCATTTATGGATCAGCGGATTCAAACTGAAAAAAATTGCTCAAAAATAATATCATGAGGGGCTCGAACCCACGACCCTTTGATTTAGAGCCTCACCTTCTACGGACTGACCCAACTGGATCTTGTAGTGAGAAATTGGTTATGGATATATTAGAACGAACCAGACACGAGTTATCACTTGAAAAACATTACGCAAGTGGCCATGAATATTCAAATATAAGTTCCAATGGCAGTTGGCTGATACTTGCTGGTTTGCTTAGCTAAATAAGGCTATATGCATTTATCGATCAGCAAATTCAAACTGAAACAAATTTGCTTCAAAAATAATATCATGATGGGCTCGAATCCAATCCAAGACCCTTTGATTTAGAGCCTCATCTCCTACCGACTGACCCAACTGGATCTTGTAGTGAGAAATTGGTTATGGATATATTAAAACGAACCAGACACGAATTATCACTTGAAAAACATAACGCAAGTAGCCACGAATATTCAAATATAAATCCAATGGCAGTTCGCTGATACTTGCTGGCTATAGCTTAGATAATTAAGGCTATATGCATTTATGGATCAGTGGATTCAAACTGAAACAAATTTGCTAAAAAATAATATCATGATGGGCTCGAACCCACGACCCTTTGATTTAGAGCCTCGCCTCCTACCGACTGACCCAACTGGATCTTGTAGTAAGACATTGGTTATGGATATATTAGAACGAACCAGACACGAGTTATCACTTGAAAAACATAACGCAAGTAGCCACAAATATTCAAATATAAGTTCCAATGGCAGTTCGCTGGTACTTGCTGGTTAGCTTAGCTAATTAAGGCTATATGCATTTATGGATCAGCGGATTCAAACTGAAAAAATTTGCTCAAAAATAATATCATGAGGGGCTCGAACCCACGACCCTTTGATTTAGAGCCTCACCTTCTACGGACTGACCCAACTGGATCTTGTAGTGAGAAATTGGTTATGGATATATTAGAACGAACCAGACACGAGTTATCACTTGAAAAACATTACGCAAGTGGCCATGAATATTCAAATATAAGTTCCAATGGCAGTTGGCTGATACTTGCTGGTTTGCTTAGCTAAATAAGGCTATATGCATTTATCGATCAGCAAATTCAAACTGAAACAAATTTGCTTCAAAAATAATATCATGATGGGCTCGAATCCAAGACCCTTTGATTTAGAGCCTCATCTCCTACCGACTGACCCAACTGGATCTTGTAGTGAGAAATTGGTTATGGATATATTAAAACGAACCAGACACGAATTATCACTTGAAAAACATAACGCAAGTAGCCACGAATATTCAAATATAAATCCAATGGCAGTTCGCTGATACTTGCTGGCTATAGCTTAGATAATTAAGGCTATATGCATTTATGGATCAGCGGATTCAAACTGAAAAAATTTGCTCAAAAATAATATCATGAGGGGCTCGAACCCACGACCCTTTGATTTAGAGCCTCACTTCCTACGGACTGACCCAACTGGATCTTGTAATGAGAAATTGGTTATGGATATATTAGAACGAACCAGACACGAGTTATCAATATTCAAATATAAGTTCCAATGGCAGTTCGCTGATACTTGCTGGTTAGCTTAGCTAATTAAGGCTATATGCATTTATGGATCAGCGGATTCAAACTGAAACAAATTTGCTCAAAAATAATATCATGATGGGCTCGAACCCACGACCCTTTGATTTAGAGCCTCACCTCCTACGGACTGACCCAACTGGATCTTGTAGTGAGAAATTGGTTATGGATATATTAGAACGAACCAGACACGAGTTATCACTTGAAAAACATAACGCAAGTAGCCACGAATATTCAAATATAAATCCAATGGCAGTTCGCTGATACTTGCTGGCTATAGCTTAGATAATTAAGGCTATATGCATTTATGGATCAGTAGATTCAAACTGAAACAAATTTGCTAAAAAATAATATCATGATGGGCTCGAACCCACGACCCTTTGATTTAGAGCCTCGCCTCCTACCGACAGACCCAACTGGATCTTGTAGTGAGAAATTGGTTAACGATATATTAGAACGAACCAGACACGAGTTATCAATATTCAAATATAAGTTCCAATGGCAGTTCGCTGATACTTGCTGGTTAGCTTAGCTAATTAAGGCTATATGCATTTATGGATCAGCGGATTCAAACTGAAAAATATTTGCTCAAAAATAATATCATGAGCGGCTCGAACCCACGACCCTTTGATTTAGAGCCTCACCTCCTACGGACTGACCCAACTGGATCTTGTAATGAGAAATTGGTTATGGATATATTAGAACGAACCAGACACGAGTTATCACTTGAAAAACATAACGCAAGTAGCCACGAATATTCAAATATAAGTTCCAATGGCAGTTGGCTGGTACTTGCTGGTTAGCTTAGCTAATTAAGGCTATATGCATTTATGGATCAGCGGATTCAAACTGAAAAAAATTGCTCAAAAATAATATCATGAGGGGCTCGAACCCACGACCCTTTGATTTAGAGCCTCACCTTCTACGGACTGACCCAACTGGATCTTGTAGTGAGAAATTGGTTATGGATATATTAGAACGAACCAGACACGAGTTATCACTTGAAAAACATTACGCAAGTGGCCATGAATATTCAAATATAAGTTCCAATGGCAGTTGGCTGATACTTGCTGGTTTGCTTAGCTAAATAAGGCTATATGCATTTATCGATCAGCAAATTCAAACTGAAACAAATTTGCTTCAAAAATAATATCATGATGGGCTCGAATCCAATCCAAGACCCTTTGATTTAGAGCCTCATCTCCTACCGACTGACCCAACTGGATCTTGTAGTGAGAAATTGGTTATGGATATATTAAAACGAACCAGACACGAATTATCACTTGAAAAACATAACGCAAGTAGCCACGAATATTCAAATATAAATCCAATGGCAGTTCGCTGATACTTGCTGGCTATAGCATAGATAATTAAGGCTATATGCATTTATGGATCAGCGGATTCAAACTGAAACAAATTTGCTCAAAAATAATATCATGATGGGCTCGAACTCACGACCTTTTCATTTAGAGCCTCAACTCCTACGGACTGACCCAACTGGATCTTGTAGTGAGAAATTGGTTATGGATATATTAGAACGAACCAGACACGAGTTATCACTTGAAAAACATAACGCAAGTAGCCACGAATATTCAAATATAAATCCAATGGCAGTTCGCTGATACTTGCTGGCTATAGCTTAGATAATTAAGGCTATATGCATTTATGGATCAGTGGATTCAAACTGAAACAAATTTGCTAAAAAATAATATCATGATGGGCTCGAACCCACGACCCTTTGATTTAGAGCCTCGCCTCCTACCGACAGACCCAACTGGATCTTGTAGTGAGAAATTGGTTAACGATATATTAGAACGAACCAGACACGAGTTATCAATATTCAAATATAAGTTCCAATGGCAGTTCGCTGCTACTTGCTGGTTAGCTTAGCTAATTAAGGCTATATGCATTTATGGATCAGCGGATTCAAACTGAACAAAATTTGCTCAAAAATAATATCATGAGGGACTCGAACCCACGACCCTTTGATTTAGAGCCTCACCTCCTACGGACTGACCCAACTGGATCTTGTAGTGAAAAATTGGTTATGGATATATTAGAACGAACCAGACACGAGTTATCACTTGAAAAACATAACGCAAGTAGCCACGAATATTCAAATATAAGTTCCAATGGCAGTTCGCTGGTACTTGCTGGTTAGCTTAGCTAATTAAGGCTATATGCATTTATGGATCAGCGGATTCAAACTGAAAAAATTTGCTCAAAAATAATATCATGAGGGGCTCGAACCCACGACGCTTTGATTTAGAGCCTCACCTTCTACGGACTGACCCAACTGGATCTTGTAGTGAGAAATTGGTTATGGATATATTAGAACGAACCAGACACGAGTTATCAATATTCAAATATAAGTTCCAATGGCAGTTCGCTGATACTTGCTGGTTAGCTTAGCTAATTAAGGCTATATGCATTTATGGATCAGCGGATTCAAACTGAAACAAATTTGCTCAAAAATAATATCATGATGGGCTCGAACTCACGACCTTTTCATTTAGAGCCTCAACTCCTACGGACTGACCCAACTGGATCTTGTAGTGAGAAATTGGTTATGGATATATTAGAACGAACCAGACACGAGTTATCAGTTAAAAAACATAACGCAAGTAGCCACGAATATTCAAATATAAATCCAATGGCAGTTCGCTGATACTTGCTGGCTATAGCTTAGATAATTAAGGCTATATGCATTTATGGATCAGTGGATTCAAACTGAAACAAATTTGCTAAAAAATAATATCATGATGGGCTCGAACACACGACCCTTTGATTTAGAGCCCCGCCTCCTACCGACAGACCCAACTGGATCTTGTAGTGAGAAATTGGTTATGGATATATTAGAACGAACCAGACACGAGTTATCACTTGAAAAACATAACGCAAGTAGCCACAAATATTCAAATATAAGTTCCAATGGCAGTTCGCTGGTACTTGCTGGTTATGTTAGCTAATTAAGGCTATATGCATTTATGGATCAGCGGATTCAAACTGAAAAAATTTGCTCAAAAATAATATCATGAGGGGCTCGAACCCACGACCCTTTGATTTAGAGCCTCACCTTCTACGGACTGACCCAACTGGATCTTGTAGTGAGAAATTGGTTATGGATATATTAGAACGAACCAGACACGAGTTATCAATATTCAAATATAAGTTCCAATGGCAGTTCGCTGATACTTGCTGGTTAGCTTAGCTAATTAAGGCTATATGCATTTATGGATCAGCGGATTCAAACTGAAACAAATTTGCTCAAAAATAATATCATGATGGGCTCGAACTCACGACCTTTTCATTTAGAGCCTCAACTCCTACGGACTGACCCAACTGGATCTTGTAGTGAGAAATTGGTTATGGATATATTAGAACGAACCAGACACGAGTTATCAGTTAAAAAACATAACGCAAGTAGCCACGAATATTCAAATATAAATCCAATGGCAGTTCGCTGATACTTGCTGGCTATAGCTTAGATAATTAAGGCTATATGCATTTATGGATCAGTGGATTCAAACTGAAACAAATTTGCTAAAAAATAATATCATGATGGGCTCGAACACACGACCCTTTGATTTAGAGCCTCGCCTCCTACCGACAGACCCAACTGGATCTTGTAGTGAGAAATTGGTTATGGATATATTAGAACGAACCAGACACGAGTTATCACTTGAAAAACATAACGCAAGTAGCCACAAATATTCAAATATAAGTTCCAATGGCAGTTCGCTGGTACTTGCTGGTTAGCTTAGCTAATTAAGGCTATATGCATTTATGGATCAGCGGATTCAAACTGAAAAAATTTGCTCAAAAATAATATCATGAGGGGCTCGAACCCACGACCCTTTGATTTAGAGCCTCACCTTCTACGGACTGACCCAACTGGATCTTGTAGTGAGAAATTGGTTATGGATATATTAGAACGAACCAGACACGAGTTATCACTTGAAAAACATTACGCAAGTGGCCATGAATATTCAAATATAAGTTCCAACGGCAGTTGGCTGATACTTGCTGGTCTGCTTAGCTAAATAAGGCTATATGCATTTATCGATCAGCAAATTCAAACTGAAACAAATTTGCTTCAAAAATAATATCATGATGGGCTCGAATCCATCCAAGACCCTTTGATTTAGAGCCTCATCTCCTACCGACTGACCCAACTGGATCTTGTAGTGAGAAATTGGTTATGGATATATTAGAACGAACCAGACACGAATTATCACTTGAAAAACATAACGCAAGTAGCCACGAATATTCAAATATAAATCCAATGGCAGTTCGCTGATACTTGCTGGCTATAGCTTAGATAATTAAGGCTATATGCATTTATGGATCAGTGGATTCAAACTGAAACAAATTTGCTAAAAAATAATATCATGATGGGCTCGAACCCACGACCCTTTGATTTAGAGCCTCGCCTCCTACCGACAGACCCAACATGGATCTTGTAGTGAGAAATTGGTTAACGATATATTAGAACGAACCAGACACGAGTTATCAATATTCAAATATAAGTTCCAATGGCAGTTCGCTGATACTTGCTGGTTAGCTTAGCTAATTAAGGCTATATGCATTTATGGATCAGCGGATTCAAACTGAAAAAAATGTGTTCAAAAATAATATCATGAGGGGCTCGAACCCACGACCCTTTGATTTAGAGCCTCACTTCCTACGGACTGACCCAACTGGATCTTGTAGTGAGAAATTGGTTATGGATATATTAGAACGAACCAGACACGAGTTATCAATATTCAAATATAAGTTCCAATGGCAGTTCGCTGATACTTGCTGGTTAGCTTAGCTAATTAAGGCTATATGCATTTATGGATCAGCGGATTCAAACTGAAACAAATTTGCTCAAAAATAATATCATGATGGGCTCGAACTCACGACCTTTTCATTTAGAGCCTCAACTCCTACGGACTGACCCAACTGGATCTTGTAGTGAGAAATTGGTTATGGATATATTAGAACGAACCAGACACGAGTTATCACTTGAAAAACATAACGCAAGTAGCCACGAATATTCAAATATAAATCCAATGGCAGTTCGCTGATACTTGCTGGCTATAGCTTAGATAATTAAGGCTATATGCATTTATGGATCAGTGGATTCAAACTGAAACAAATTTGCTAAAAAATAATATCATGATGGGCTCGAACCCACGACCCTTTGATTTAGAGCCTCGCCTCCTACCGACTGACCCAACTGGATCTTGTAGTAAGACATTGGTTATGGATATATTAGAACGAACCAGACACGAGTTATCACTTGAAAAACATAACGCAAGTAGCCACGAATATTCAAATATAAGTTCCAATGGCAGTTCGCTGGTACTTGCTGGTTAGCTTAGCTAATTAAGGCTATATGCATTTATGGATCAGCGGATTCAAACTGAAAAAATTTGCTCAAAAATAATATCATGAGGGGCTCGAACCCACGACCCTTTGATTTAGAGCCTCACTTCCTACGGACTGACCCAACTGGATCTTGTAATGAGAAATTGGTTATGGATATATTAGAACGAACCAGACACGAGTTATCAATATTCAAATATAAGTTCCAATGGCAGTTCGCTGATACTTGCTGGTTAGCTTAGCTAATTAAGGCTATATGCATTTATGGATCAGCGGATTAGAACTGAACAAAATTTGCTCAAAAATAATATCATGAGGGGCTCGAACCCACGACCCTTTGATTTAGAGCCTCACCTCCTACGGACTGACCCAACTGGATCTTGTAGTGAGAAATTGGTTATGGATATATTAGAACGAACCAGACACGAGTTATCACTTGAAAAACATAACGCAAGTAGCCACGAATATTCAAATATAAGTTCCAATGGCAGTTCGCTGATACTTGCTGGCTATAGCTTAGATAATTAAGGCTATATGCATTTATGGATCAGTGGATTCAAACTGAAACAAATTTGCTAAAAAATAATATCATGATGGGCTCGAACCCACGACCCTTTGATTTAGAGCCTCACCTCCTACCGACAGACCCAACTGGATCTTGTAGTGAGAAATTGGTTAACGATATATTAGAACGAACCAGACACGAGTTATCAATATTCAAATATAAGTTCCAATGGCAGTTCGCTGATACTTGCTGGTTAGCTTAGCTAATTAAGGCTATATGCATTTATGGATCAGCGGATTCAAACTGAAAAAAATTTGCTCAAAAATAATATCATGAGGGGCTCGAACCCACGACCCTTTGATTTAGAGCCTCACCTCCTACGGACTGACCCAACTGGATCTTGTAATGAGAAATTGGTTATGGATATATTAGAACGAACCAGACACGAGTTATCACTTGAAAAACATAACGCAAGTAGCCACGAATATTCAAATATAAGTTCCAATGGCAGTTCGCTGGTACTTGCTGGTTAGCTTAGCTAATTAAGGCTATATGCATTTATGGATCAGCGGATTCAAACTGAAAAAAATTGCTCAAAAATAATATCATGAGGGGCTCGAACCCACGACCCTTTGATTTAGAGCCTCACCTTCTACGGACTGACCCAACTGGATCTTGTAGTGAGAAATTGGTTATGGATATATTAGAACGAACCAGACACGAGTTATCACTTGAAAAACATTACGCAAGTGGCCATGAATATTCAAATATAAGTTCCAATGGCAGTTGGCTGATACTTGCTGGTTTGCTTAGCTAAATAAGGCTATATGCATTTATCGATCAGCAAATTCAAACTGAAACAAATTTGCTTCAAAAATAATATCATGATGGGCTCGAATCCAAGACCCTTTGATTTAGAGCCTCATCTCCTACCGACTGACCCAACTGGATCTTGTAGTGAGAAATTGGTTATGGATATATTAAAACGAACCAGACACGAATTATCACTTGAAAAACATAACGCAAGTAGCCACGAATATTCAAATATAAATCCAATGGCAGTTCGCTGATACTTGCTGGCTATAGCATAGATAATTAAGGCTATATGCATTTATGGATCAGTGGATTCAAACTGAAACAAATTTGCTAAAAAATAATATCATGATGGGCTCGAACCCACGACCCTTTGATTTAGAGCCTCGCCTCCTACCGACAGACCCAACTGGATCTTGTAGTGAGAAATTGGTTAACGATATATTAGAACGAACCAGACACGAGTTATCAATATTCAAATATAAGTTCCAATGGCAGTTCGCTGATACTTGCTGGTTAGCTTAGCTAATTAAGGCTATATGCATTTATGGATCAGCGGATTCAAACTGAAAAAAATTTGTTCAAAAATAATATCATGAGGGGCTCGAACCCACGACCCTTTGATTTAGAGCCTCACTTCCTACGGACTGACCCAACTGGATCTTGTAATGAGAAATTGGTTATGGATATATTAGAACGAACCAGACACGAGTTATCAATATTCAAATATAAGTTCCAATGGCAGTTCGCTGATACTTGCTGGTTAGCTTAGCTAATTAAGGCTATATGCATTTATGGATCAGCGGATTCAAACTGAAACAAATTTGCTCAAAAATAATATCATGATGGGCTCGAACTCACGACCTTTTCATTTAGAGCCTCAACTCCTACGGACTGACCCAACTGGATCTTGTAGTGAGAAATTGGTTATGGATATATTAGAACGAACCAGACACGAGTTATCACTTGAAAAACATAACGCAAGTAGCCACGAATATTCAAATATAAATCCAATGGCAGTTCGCTGATACTTGCTGGCTATAGCTTAGATAATTAAGGCTATATGCATTTATGGATCAGTGGATTCAAACTGAAACAAATTTGCTAACAAATAATATCATGATGGGCTCGAACCCACGACCCTTTGATTTAGAGCCTCGCCTCCTACCGACAGACCCAACTGGATCTTGTAGTGAGAAATTGGTTAACGATATATTAGAACGAACCAGACACGAGTTATCAATATTCAAATATAAGTTCCAATGGCAGTTCGCTGCTACTTGCTGGTTAGCTTAGCTAATTAAGGCTATATGCATTTATGGATCAGCGGATTCAAACTGAACAAAATTTGCTCAAAAATAATATCATGAGGGACTCGAACCCACGACCCTTTGATTTAGAGCCTCACCTCCTACGGACTGACCCAACTGGATCTTGTAGTGAAAAATTGGTTATGGATATATTAGAACGAACCAGACACGAGTTATCACTTGAAAAACATAACGCAAGTAGCCACGAATATTCAAATATAAGTTCCAATGGCAGTTCGCTGGTACTTGCTGGTTAGCTTAGCTAATTAAGGCTATATGCATTTATGGATCAGCGGATTCAAACTGAAAAAATTTGCTCAAAAATAATATCATGAGGGGCTCGAACCCACGACGCTTTGATTTAGAGCATCACCTTCTACGGACTGACCCAACTGGATCTTGTAGTGAGAAATTGGTTATGGATATATTAGAACGAACCAGACACGAGTTATCAATATTCAAATATAAGTTCCAATGGCAGTTCGCTGATACTTGCTGGTTAGCTTAGCTAATTAAGGCTATATGCATTTATGGATCAGCGGATTCAAACTGAAACAAATTTGCTCAAAAATAATATCATGATGGGCTCGAACTCACGACCTTTTCATTTAGAGCCTCAACTCCTACGAACTGACCCAACTGGATCTTGTAGTGAGAAATTGGTTATGGATATATTAGAACGAACCAGACACGAGTTATCAGTTAAAAAACATAACGCAAGTAGCCACGAATATTCAAATATAAATCCAATGGCAGTTCGCTGATACTTGCTGGCTATAGCTTAGATAATTAAGGCTATATGCATTTATGGATCAGCGGATTCAAACTGAAAAAATTTGCTCAAAAATAATATCATGAGGGGCTCGAACCCACGACCCTTTGATTTAGAGCCTCACCTTCTACGGACTGACCCAACTGGATCTTGTAGTGAGAAATTGGTTATGGATATATTAGAACGAACCAGACACGAGTTATCAGTTAAAAAACATAACGCAAGTAGCCACGAATATTCAAATATAAATCCAATGGCAGTTCGCTGATACTTGCTGGCTATAGCTTAGATAATTAAGGCTATATGCATTTATGGATCAGTGGATTCAAACGAAACAAATTTGCTAAAAAATAATATCATGATGGGCTCGAACACACGACCCTTTGATTTAGAGCCTCGCCTCCTACCGACAGACCCAACTGGATCTTGTAGTGAGAAATTGGTTATGGATATATTAGAACGAACCAGACACGAGTTATCACTTGAAAAACATAACGCAAGTAGCCACAAATATTCAAATATAAGTTCCAATGGCAGTTCGCTGGTACTTGCTGGTTAGCTTAGCTAATTAAGGCTATATGCATTTATGGATCAGCGGATTCAAACTGAAAAAATTTGCTCAAAAATAATATCATGAGGGGCTCGAACCCACGACCCTTTGATTTAGAGCCTCACCTTCTACGGACTGACCCAACTGGATCTTGTAGTGAGAAATTGGTTATGGATATATTAGAACGAACCAGACACGAGTTATCACTTGAAAAACATTACGCAAGTGGCCATGAATATTCAAATATAAGTTCCAACGGCAGTTGGCTGATACTTGCTGGTCTGCTTAGCTAAATAAGGCTATATGCATTTATCGATCAGCAAATTCAAACTGAAACAAATTTGCTTCAAAAATAATATCATGATGGGCTCGAATCCATCCAAGACCCTTTGATTTAGAGCCTCATCTCCTACCGACTGACCCAACTGGATCTTGTAGTGAGAAATTGGTTATGGATATATTAGAACGAACCAGACACGAATTATCACTTGAAAAACATAACGCAAGTAGCCACGAATATTCAAATATAAATCCAATGGCAGTTCGCTGATACTTGCTGGCTATAGCTTAGATAATTAAGGCTATATGCATTTATGGATCAGTGGATTCAAACTGAAACAAATTTGCTAAAAAATAATATCATGATGGGCTCGAACCCACGACCCTTTGATTTAGAGCCTCGCCTCCTACCGACAGACCCAACATGGATCTTGTAGTGAGAAATTGGTTAACGATATATTAGAACGAACCAGACACGAGTTATCAATATTCAAATATAAGTTCCAAAGGCAGTTCGCTGATACTTGCTGGTTAGCTTAGCTAATTAAGGCTATATGCATTTATGGATCAGCGGATTCAAACTGAAAAAAATGTGTTCAAAAATAATATCATGAGGGGCTCGAACCCACGACCCTTTGATTTAGAGCCTCACTTCCTACGGACTGACCCAACTGGATCTTGTAATGAGAAATTGGTTATGGATATATTAGAACGAACCAGACACGAGTTATCAATATTCAAATATAAGTTCCAATGGCAGTTCGCTGATACTTGCTGGTTAGCTTAGCTAATTAAGGCTATATGCATTTATGGATCAGCGGATTCAAACTGAAACAAATTTGCTCAAAAATAATATCATGATGGGCTCGAACTCACGACCTTTTCATTTAGAGCCTCAACTCCTACGGACTGACCCAACTGGATCTTGTAGTGAGAAATTGGTTATGGATATATTAGAACGAACCAGACACGAGTTATCACTTGAAAAACATAACGCAAGTAGCCACGAATATTCAAATATAAATCCAATGGCAGTTCGCTGATACTTGCTGGCTATAGCTTAGATAATTAAGGCTATATGCATTTATGGATCAGTGGATTCAAACTGAAACAAATTTGCTAAAAAATAATATCATGATGGGCTCGAACCCACGACCCTTTGATTTAGAGCCTCGCCTCCTACCGACTGACCCAACTGGATCTTGTAGTAAGACATTGGTTATGGATATATTAGAACGAACCAGACACGAGTTATCACTTGAAAAACATAACGCAAGTAGCCACGAATATTCAAATATAAGTTCCAATGGCAGTTCGCTGGTACTTGCTGGTTAGCTTAGCTAATTAAGGCTATATGCATTTATGGATCAGCGGATTCAAACTGAAAAAATTTGCTCAAAAATAATATCATGAGGGGCTCGAACCCACGACCCTTTGATTTAGAGCCTCACTTCCTACGGACTGACCCAACTGGATCTTGTAATGAGAAATTGGTTATGGATATATTAGAACGAACCAGACACGATTTATCAATATTCAAATATAAGTTCCAATGGCAGTTCGCTGATACTTGCTGGTTAGCTTAGCTAATTAAGGCTATATGCATTTATGGATCAGCGGATTAGAACTGAACAAAATTTGCTCAAAAATAATATCATGAGGGGCTCGAACCCACGACCCTTTGATTTAGAGCCTCACCTCCTACGGACTGACCCAACTGGATCTTGTAGTGAGAAATTGGTTATGGATATATTAGAACGAACCAGACACGAGTTATCACTTGAAAAACATAACGCAAGTAGCCACGAATATTCAAATATAAGTTCCAATGGCAGTTCGCTGATACTTGCTGGCTATAGCTTAGATAATTAAGGCTATATGCATTTATGGATCAGTGGATTCAAACTGAAACAAATTTGCTAAAAAATAATATCATGATGGGCTCGAACCCACGACCCTTTGATTTAGAGCCTCGCCTCCTACCGACAGACCCAACTGGATCTTGTAGTGAGAAATTGGTTAACGATATATTAGAACGAACCAGACACGAGTTATCAATATTCAAATATAAGTTCCAATGGCAGTTCGCTGATACTTGCTGGTTAGCTTAGCTAATTAAGGCTATATGCATTTATGGATCAGCGGATTCAAACTGAAAAAAATTTGCTCAAAAATAATATCATGAGGGGCTCGAACCCACGACCCTTTGATTTAGAGCCTCACCTCCTACGGACTGACCCAACTGGATCTTGTAGTGAGAAATTGGTTATGGATATATTAGAACGAACCAGACACGAATTATCACTTGAAAAACATAACGCAAGTAGCCACGAATATTCAAATATAAATCCAATGGCAGTTCGCTGATACTTGCTGGCTATAGCTTAGATAATTAAGGCTATATGCATTTATGGATCAGTGGATTCAAACTGAAACAAATTTGCTAAAAAATAATATCATGATGGGCTCGAACCCACGACCCTTTGATTTAGAGCCTCGCCTCCTACCGACTGACCCAACTGGATCTTGTAGTAAGAAATTGGTTATGGATATATTAGAACGAACCAGACACGAGTTATCACTTGAAAAACATAACGCAAGTAGCCACGAAAAATCAAATATAAGTTCCAATGGCAGTTCGCTGGTACTTGCTGGTTAGCTTAGCTAATTAAGGCTATATGCATTTATGGATCAGCGGATTCAAACTGAAAAAATTTGCTCAAAATTAATATCATGAGGGGCTCGAACCCACGACCCTTTGATTTAGAGCCTCACTTCCTACGGACTGACCCAACTGGATCTTGTAATGAGAAATTGGTTATGGATATATTAGAACGAACCAGACACGAGTTATCAATATTCAAATATAAGTTCCAATGGCTGTTCGCTGATACTTGCTGGTTAGCTTAGCTAATTAAGGCTATAGGCATTTATGGATCAGCGGATTCAAACTGAAAAAAATTTGCTCAAAAATAATATCATGAGGGGCTCGAACCAACGACCCTTTGATTTAGAGCCTCACCTCCTACGGACTGACCCAACTGGATCTTGTAGTGAGAAATTGGTTATGGATATATTAGAACGAACCAGACACGAGTTATCACTTGAAAAACATAACGCAAGTAGCCACGAATATTCAAATATAAGTTCCAATGGCAGTTCGCTGGTACTTGCTGGTTAGCTTAGCTAATTAAGGCTATATGCATTTATGGATCAGCGGATTCAAACTGAAAAAATTTGCTCAAAAATAATATCATGAGGGGCTCGAACCCACGACCCTTTGATTTAGAGCCTCACCTTCTACGGACTGACCCAACTGGATCTTGTAGTGAGAAATTGGTTATGGATATATTAGAACGAACCAGACACGAGTTATCACTTGAAAAACATTACGCAAGTGGCCATGAATATTCAAATATAAGTTCCAATGGCAGTTGGCTGATACTTGCTGGTTTGCTTAGCCAAATAAGGCTATATGCATTTATCGATCAGCAAATTCAAACTGAAACAAATTTGCTTCAAAAATAATATCATGATGGGCTCGAATCCAAGACCCTTTGATTTAGAGCCTCATCTCCTACCGACTGACCCAACTGGATCTTGTAGTGAGAAATTGGTTATGGATATATTAAAACGAACCAGACACGAATTATCACTTGAAAAACATAACGCAAGTAGCCACGAATATTCAAATATAAATCCAATGGCAGTTCGCTGATACTTGCTGGCTATAGCTTAGATAATTAAGGCTATATGCATTTATGGATTAGTGGATTCAAACTGAAACAAATTTGCTAAAAAATAATATCATGATGGGCTCGAACCCACGACCCTTTGATTTAGAGCCTCGCCTCCTACCGACAGACCCAACTGGATCTTGTAGTGAGAAATTGGTTAACGATATATTAGAACGAACCAGACACGAGTTATCAATATTCAAATATAAGTTCCAATGGCAGTTCGCTGATACTTGCTGGTTAGCTTAGCTAATTAAGGCTATATGCATTTATGGATCAGCGGATTCAAACTGAAAAAAATTTGTTCAAAAATAATATCATGAGGGGCTCGAACCCACGACCCTTTGATTTAGAGTCTCACCTCCTACGGACTGACCCAACTGGATCTTGTAGTGAGAAATTGGTTATGGATATATTAGAACGAACCAGAAACGAATTATCACTTGAAAAACATAACGCAAGTAGCCACGAATATTCAAATATAAATCCAATGGCAGTTCGCTGATACTTGCTGGCTATAGCTTAGATATTTAAGGCTATATGCATTTATGGATCAGTGGATTCAAACTGAAACAAATTTGCTAAAAAATAATATCATGATGGGCTCGAACCCACGACCCTTTGATTTAGAGCCTCGCCTCCTACCGACTGACCCAACTGGATCTTGTAGCAAGAAATTGGTTATTAGAACGAACCAGACACGAGTTATCACTTGAAAAACATAACGCAAGTAGCCACGAATATTCAAATATAAGTTCCAATGGCAGTTCGCTGGTACTTGCTGGTTAGCTTAGCTAATTAAGGCTATATGCATTTATGGATCAGCGGATTCAAACTGAAAAAACTTGCTCAAAAATAATATCATGAGGGGCTCGAACCCACGACCCTTTGATTTAGAGCCTCACTTCCTACGGACTGACCCAACTGGATCTTGTAATGAGAAATTGGTTATGGATATATTAGAACGAACCAGACACGAGTTATCAATATTCAAATAAAAGTTCCAATGGCAGTTCGCTGATACTTGCTGGTTAGCTTAGCTAATTAAGGCTATATGCATTTATGGATCAGTGGATTCAAACTGAAACAAATTTGCTAAAAAATAATATCATGATGGGCTCGAACACACGACCCTTTGATTTAGAGCCTCGCCTCCTACCGACAGACCCAACTGGATCTTGTAGTGAGAAATTGGTTATGGATATATTAGAACGAACCAGACACGAGTTATCACTTGAAAAACATAACGCAAGTAGCCACAAATATTCAAATATAAGTTCCAATGGCAGTTCGCTGGTACTTGCTGGTTAGCTTAGCTAATTAAGGCTATATGCATTTATGGATCAGCGGATTCAAACTGAAAAAATTTGCTCAAAAATAATATCATGAGGGGCTCGAACCCACGACCCTTTGATTTAGAGCCTCACCTTCTACGGACTGACCCAACTGGATCTTGTAGTGAGAAATTGGTTATGGATATATTAAAACGAACCAGACACGAATTATCACTTGAAAAACATAACGCAAGTAGCCACGAATATTCAAATATAAATCCAATGGCAGTTCGCTGATACTTGCTGGCTATAGCTTAGATAATTAAGGCTATATGCATTTATGGATTAGTGGATTCAAACTGAAACAAATTTGCTAAAAAATAATATCATGATGGGCTCGAACCCACGACCCTTTGATTTAGAGCCTCGCCTCCTACCGACAGACCCAACTGGATCTTGTAGTGAGAAATTGGTTAACGATATATTAGAACGAACCAGACACGAGTTATCAATATTCAAATATAAGTTCCAATGGCAGTTCGCTGATACTTGCTGGTTAGCTTAGCTAATTAAGGCTATATGCATTTATGGATCAGCGGATTCAAACTGAAAAAAATTTGTTCAAAAATAATATCATGAGGGGCTCGAACCCACGACCCTTTGATTTAGAGTCTCACCTCCTACGGACTGACCCAACTGGATCTTGTAGTGAGAAATTGGTTATGGATATATTAGAACGAACCAGAAACGAATTATCACTTGAAAAACATAACGCAAGTAGCCACGAATATTCAAATATAAATCCAATGGCAGTTCGCTGATACTTGCTGGCTATAGCTTAGATATTTAAGGCTATATGCATTTATGGATCAGTGGATTCAAACTGAAACAAATTTGCTAAAAAATAATATCATGATGGGCTCGAACCCACGACCCTTTGATTTAGAGCCTCGCCTCCTACCGACTGACCCAACTGGATCTTGTAGTAAGAAATTGGTTATTAGAACGAACCAGACACGAGTTATCACTTGAAAAACATAACGCAAGTAGCCACGAATATTCAAATATAAGTTCCAATGGCAGTTCGCTGGTACTTGCTGGTTAGCTTAGCTAATTAAGGCTATATGCATTTATGGATCAGCGGATTCAAACTGAAAAAACTTGCTCAAAAATAATATCATGAGGGGCTCGAACCCACGACCCTTTGATTTAGAGCCTCACTTCCTACGGACTGACCCAACTGGATCTTGTAATGAGAAATTGGTTATGGATATATTAGAACGAACCAGACACGAGTTATCAATATTCAAAT
This sequence comes from Echinarachnius parma, assembly GCA_037951105.1. Classification (NCBI taxonomy): domain Eukaryota; kingdom Metazoa; phylum Echinodermata; class Echinoidea; order Clypeasteroida; family Echinarachniidae; genus Echinarachnius; species Echinarachnius parma. The sequence goes on from JBAMJV010003175.1 coordinate 67,994, forward strand.
ATAAGTTCCAATGGCAGTTCGCTGATACTTGCTGGTTAGCTTAGCTAATTAAGGCTATATGCATTTATGGATCAGTGGATTCAAACTGAAACAAATTTGCTAAAAAATAATATCATGATGGGCTCGAACACACGACCCTTTGATTTAGACCCTCGCCTCCTACCGACAGACCCAACTGGATCTTGTAGTGAGAAATTGGTTATGGATATATTAGAACGAACCAGACACGAGTTATCACTTGAAAAACATAACGCAAGTAGCCACAAATATTCAAATATAAGTTCCAATGGCAGTTCGCTGGTACTTGCTGGTTAGCTTAGCTAATTAAGGCTATATGCATTTATGGATCAGCGGATTCAAACTGAAAAAATTTGCTCAAAAATAATATCATGAGGGGCTCGAACCCACGACCCTTTGATTTAGAGCCTCACCTTCTACGGACTGACCCAACTGGATCTTGTAGTGAGAAATTGGTTATGGATATATTAGAACGAACCAGACACGAGTTATCACTTGAAAAACATTACGCAAGTGGCCATGAATATTCAAATATAAGTTCCAACGGCAGTTGGCTGATACTTGCTGGTCTGCTTAGCTAAATAAGGCTATATGCATTTATCGATCAGCAAATTCAAACTGAAACAAATTTGCTTCAAAAATAATATCATGATGGGCTCGAATCCATCCAAGACCCTTTGATTTAGAGCCTCATCTCCTACCGACTGACCCAACTGGATCTTGTAGTGAGAAATTGGTTATGGATATATTAGAACGAACCAGACACGAATTATCACTTGAAAAACATAACGCAAGTAGCCACGAATATTCAAATATAAATCCAATGGCAGTTCGCTGATACTTGCTGGCTATAGCTTAGATAATTAAGGCTATATGCATTTATGGATCAGTGGATTCAAACTGAAACAAATTTGCTAAAAAATAATATCATGATGGGCTCGAACCCACGACCCTTTGATTTAGAGCCTCGCCTCCTACCGACAGACCCAACTGGATCTTGTAGTGAGAAATTGGTTAACGATATATTAGAACGAACCAGACACGAGTTATCAATATTCAAATATAAGTTCCAATGGCAGTTCGCTGATACTTGCTGGTTAGCTTAGCTAATTAAGGCTATATGCATTTATGGATCAGCGGATTCAAACTGAAAAAAATGTGTTCAAAAATAATATCATGAGGGGCTCGAACCCACGACCCTTTGATTTAGAGCCTAGCTTCCTACGGACTGACCCAACTGGATCTTGTAATGAGAAATTGGTTATGGATATATTAGAACGAACCAGACACGAGTTATCACTTGAAAAACATAACGCAAGTAGCCACGAATATTCAAATATAAATCCAATGGCAGTTCGCTGGTACTTGCTGGTTAGCTTAGGCCTAATTAAGGCTATATGCATTTATGGATCAGCGGATTCAAACTGAAAAAATTTGCTCAAAAATAATATCATGAGGGGCTCGAACCCACGACCCTTTGATTTACAGCCTCACTTCCTACGGACTGACCCAACTGGATCTTGTAGTGAGAAATTGGTTATGGATATATTAGAACGAACCAGACACGAGTTATCAATATTCAAATATAAGTTCCAATGGCAGTTCGCTGATACTTGCTGGTTAGCTTAGCTAATTAAGGCTATATGCATTTATGGATCAGTGGATTCAAACTGAAACAAATTTGCTAAAAAATAATATCATGATGGGCTCGAACCCACGACCCTTTGATTTAGAGCCTCGCCTCCTACCGACAGACCCAACTGGATCTTGTAGTAAGACATTGGTTATGGATATATTAGAACGAACCAGACACGAGTTATCACTTGAAAAACATAACGCAAGTAGCCACGAATATTCAAATATAAGTTCCAATGGCAGTTCGCTGGTACTTGCTGGTTAGCTTAGCTAATTAAGGCTATATGCATTTATGGATCAGCGGATTCAAACTGAAAAAATTTGCTCAAAAATAATATCATGAGGGGCTCGAACCCACGACCCTTTGATTTAGAGCCTCACTTCCTACGGACTGACCCAACTGGATCTTGTAATGAGAAATTGGTTATGGATATATTAGAACGAACCAGACACGAGTTATCAATATTCAAATATAAGTTCCAATGGCAGTTCGCTGATACTTGCTGGTTAGCTTAGCTAATTAAGGCTATATGCATTTATGGATCAGCGGATTAGAACTGAACAAAATTTGCTCAAAAATAATATCATGAGGGGCTCGAACCCACGACCCTTTGATTTAGAGCCTCACCTCCTACGGACTGACCCAACTGGATCTTGTAGTGAGAAATTGGTTATGGATATATTAGAACGAACCAGACACGAGTTATCACTTGAAAAACATAACGCAAGTAGCCACGAATATTCAAATATAAGTTCCAATGGCAGTTCGCTGATACTTGCTGGCTATAGCTTAGATAATTAAGGCTATATGCATTTATGGATCAGTGGATTCAAACTGAAACAAATTTGCTAAAAAATAATATCATGATGGGCTCGAACCCACGACCCTTTGATTTAGAGCCTCGCCTCCTACCGACAGACCCAACTGGATCTTGTAGTGAGAAATTGGTTAACGATATATTAGAACGAACCAGACACGAGTTATCAATATTCAAATATAAGTTCCAATGGCAGTTCGCTGATACTTGCTGGTTAGCTTAGCTAATTAAGGCTATATGCATTTATGGATCAGCGGATTCAAACTGAAAAAAATTTGCTCAAAAATAATATCATGAGGGGCTCGAACCCACGACCCTTTGATTTAGAGCCTCACCTCCTACGGACTGACCCAACTGGATCTTGTAGTGAGAAATTGGTTATGGATATATTAGAACGAACCAGACACGAATTATCACTTGAAAAACATAACGCAAGTAGCCACGAATATTCAAATATAAATCCAATGGCAGTTCGCTGATACTTGCTGGCTATAGCTTAGATAATTAAGGCTATATGCATTTATGGATCAGTGGATTCAAACTGAAACAAATTTGCTAAAAAATAATATCATGATGGGCTCGAACCCACGACCCTTTGATTTAGAGCCTCGCCTCCTACCGACTGACCCAACTGGATCTTGTAGTAAGAAATTGGTTATGGATATATTAGAACGAACCAGACACGAGTTATCACTTGAAAAACATAACGCAAGTAGCCACGAAAAATCAAATATAAGTTCCAATGGCAGTTCGCTGGTACTTGCTGGTTAGCTTAGCTAATTAAGGCTATATGCATTTATGGATCAGCGGATTCAAACTGAAAAAATTTGCTCAAAATTAATATCATGAGGGGCTCGAACCCACGACCCTTTGATTTAGAGCCTCACTTCCTACGGACTGACCCAACTGGATCTTGTAATGAGAAATTGGTTATGGATATATTAGAACGAACCAGACACGAGTTATCAATATTCAAATATAAGTTCCAATGGCTGTTCGCTGATACTTGCTGGTTAGCTTAGCTAATTAAGGCTATAGGCATTTATGGATCAGCGGATTCAAACTGAAAAAAATTTGCTCAAAAATAATATCATGAGGGGCTCGAACCCACGACCCTTTGATTTAGAGCCTCACCTCCTACGGACTGACCCAACTGGATCTTGTAGTGAGAAATTGGTTATGGATATATTAGAACGAACCAGACACGAGTTATCACTTGAAAAACATAACGCAAGTAGCCACGAATATTCAAATATAAGTTCCAATGGCAGTTCGCTGGTACTTGCTGGTTAGCTTAGCTAATTAAGGCTATATGCATTTATGGATCAGCGGATTCAAACTGAAAAAATTTGCTCAAAAATAATATCATGAGGGGCTCGAACCCACGACCCTTTGATTTAGAGCCTCACCTTCTACGGACTGACCCAACTGGATATTGTAGTGAGAAATTGGTTATGGATATATTAGAACGAACCAGACACGAGTTATCACTTGAAAAACATTACGCAAGTGGCCATGAATATTCAAATATAAGTTCCAATGGCAGTTGGCTGATACTTGCTGGTTTGCTTAGCCAAATAAGGCTATATGCATTTATCGATCAGCAAATTCAAACTGAAACAAATTTGCTTCAAAAATAATATCATGATGGGCTCGAATCCAAGACCCTTTGATTTAGAGCCTCATCTCCTACCGACTGACCCAACTGGATCTTGTAGTGAGAAATTGGTTATGGATATATTAAAACGAACCAGACACGAATTATCACTTGAAAAACATAACGCAAGTAGCCACGAATATTCAAATATAAATCCAATGGCAGTTCGCTGATACTTGCTGGCTATAGCTTAGATAATTAAGGCTATATGCATTTATGGATTAGTGGATTCAAACTGAAACAAATTTGCTAAAAAATAATATCATGATGGGCTCGAACCCACGACCCTTTGATTTAGAGCCTCGCCTCCTACCGACAGACCCAACTGGATCTTGTAGTGAGAAATTGGTTAACGATATATTAGAACGAACCAGACACGAGTTATCAATATTCAAATATAAGTTCCAATGGCAGTTCGCTGATACTTGCTGGTTAGCTTAGCTAATTAAGGCTATATGCATTTATGGATCAGCGGATTCAAACTGAAAAAAATTTGTTCAAAAATAATATCATGAGGGGCTCGAACCCACGACCCTTTGATTTAGAGTCTCACCTCCTACGGACTGACCCAACTGGATCTTGTAGTGAGAAATTGGTTATGGATATATTAGAACGAACCAGAAACGAATTATCACTTGAAAAACATAACGCAAGTAGCCACGAATATTCAAATATAAATCCAATGGCAGTTCGCTGATACTTGCTGGCTATAGCTTAGATATTTAAGGCTATATGCATTTATGGATCAGTGGATTCAAACTGAAACAAATTTGCTAAAAAATAATATCATGATGGGCTCGAACCCACGACCCTTTGATTTAGAGCCTCGCCTCCTACCGACTGACCCAACTGGATCTTGTAGCAAGAAATTGGTTATTAGAACGAACCAGACACGAGTTATCACTTGAAAAACATAACGCAAGTAGCCACGAATATTCAAATATAAGTTCCAATGGCAGTTCGCTGGTACTTGCTGGTTAGCTTAGCTAATTAAGGCTATATGCATTTATGGATCAGCGGATTCAAACTGAAAAAACTTGCTCAAAAATAATATCATGAGGGGCTCGAACCCACGACCCTTTGATTTAGAGCCTCACTTCCTACGGACTGACCCAACTGGATCTTGTAATGAGAAATTGGTTATGGATATATTAGAACGAACCAGACACGAGTTATCAATATTCAAATATAAGTTCCAATGGCAGTTCGCTGATACTTGCTGGTTAGCTTAGCTAATTAAGGCTATATGCATTTATGGATCAGTGGATTCAAACTGAAACAAATTTGCTAAAAAATAATATCATGATGGGCTCGAACACACGACCCTTTGATTTAGAGCCTCGCCTCCTACCGACAGACCCAACTGGATCTTGTAGTGAGAAATTGGTTATGGATATATTAGAACGAACCAGACACGAGTTATCACTTGAAAAACATAACGCAAGTAGCCACAAATATTCAAATATAAGTTCCAATGGCAGTTCGCTGGTACTTGCTGGTTAGCTTAGCTAATTAAGGCTATATGCATTTATGGATCAGCGGATTCAAACTGAAAAAATTTGCTCAAAAATAATATCATGAGGGGCTCGAACCCACGACCCTTTGATTTAGAGCCTCACCTTCTACGGACTGACCCAACTGGATCTTGTAGTGAGAAATTGGTTATGGATATATTAAAACGAACCAGACACGAATTATCACTTGAAAAACATAACGCAAGTAGCCACGAATATTCAAATATAAATCCAATGGCAGTTCGCTGATACTTGCTGGCTATAGCTTAGATAATTAAGGCTATATGCATTTATGGATTAGTGGATTCAAACTGAAACAAATTTGCTAAAAAATAATATCATGATGGGCTCGAACCCACGACCCTTTGATTTAGAGCCTCGCCTCCTACCGACAGACCCAACTGGATCTTGTAGTGAGAAATTGGTTAACGATATATTAGAACGAACCAGACACGAGTTATCAATATTCAAATATAAGTTCCAATGGCAGTTCGCTGATACTTGCTGGTTAGCTTAGCTAATTAAGGCTATATGCATTTATGGATCAGCGGATTCAAACTGAAAAAAATTTGTTCAAAAATAATATCATGAGGGGCTCGAACCCACGACCCTTTGATTTAGAGTCTCACCTCCTACGGACTGACCCAACTGGATCTTGTAGTGAGAAATTGGTTATGGATATATTAGAACGAACCAGAAACGAATTATCACTTGAAAAACATAACGCAAGTAGCCACGAATATTCAAATATAAATCCAATGGCAGTTCGCTGATACTTGCTGGCTATAGCTTAGATATTTAAGGCTATATGCATTTATGGATCAGTGGATTCAAACTGAAACAAATTTGCTAAAAAATAATATCATGATGGGCTCGAACCCACGACCCTTTGATTTAGAGCCTCGCCTCCTACCGACTGACCCAACTGGATCTTGTAGTAAGAAATTGGTTATTAGAACGAACCAGACACGAGTTATCACTTGAAAAACATAACGCAAGTAGCCACGAATATTCAAATATAAGTTCCAATGGCAGTTCGCTGGTACTTGCTGGTTAGCTTAGCTAATTAAGGCTATATGCATTTATGGATCAGCGGATTCAAACTGAAAAAACTTGCTCAAAAATAATATCATGAGGGGCTCGAACCCACTACCCTTTGATTTAGAGCCTCACTTCCTACGGACTGACCCAACTGGATCTTGTAATGAGAAATTGGTTATGGATATATTAGAACGAACCAGACACGAGTTATCAATATTCAAATATAAGTTCCAATGGCAGTTCGCTGATACTTGCTGGTTAGCTTAGCTAATTAAGGCTATATGCATTTATGGATCAGTGGATTCAAACTGAAACAAATTTGCTAAAAAATAATATCATGATGGGCTCGAACACACGACCCTTTGATTTAGAGCCTCGCCTCCTACCGACAGACCCAACTGGATCTTGTAGTGAGAAATTGGTTATGGATATATTAGAACGAACCAGACACGAGTTATCACTTGAAAAACATAACGCAAGTAGCCACAAATATTCAAATATAAGTTCCAATGGCAGTTCGCTGGTACTTGCTGGTTAGCTTAGCTAATTAAGGCTATATGCATTTATGGATCAGCGGATTCAAACTGAAAAAATTTGCTCAAAAATAATATCATGAGGGGCTCGAACCCACGACCCTTTGATTTAGAGCCTCACCTTCTACGGACTGACCCAACTGGATCTTGTAGTGAGAAATTGGTTATGGATATATTAGAACGAACCAGACACGAGTTATCACTTGAAAAACATTACGCAAGTGGCCATGAATATTCAAATATAAGTTCCAACGGCAGTTGGCTGATACTTGCTGGTCTGCTTAGCTAAATAAGGCTATATGCATTTATCGATCAGCAAATTCAAACTGAAACAAATTTGCTTCAAAAATAATATCATGATGGGCTCGAATCCATCCAAGACCCTTTGATTTAGAGCCTCATCTCCTACCGACTGACCCAACTGGATCTTGTAGTGAGAAATTGGTTATGGATATATTAGAACGAACCAGACACGAATTATCACTTGAAAAACATAACGCAAGTAGCCACGAATATTCAAATATAAATCCAATGGCAGTTCGCTGATACTTGCTGGCTATAGCTTAGATAATTAAGGCTATATGCATTTATGGATCAGTGGATTCAAACTGAAACAAATTTGCTAAAAAATAATATCATGATGGGCTCGAACCCACGACCCTTTGATTTAGAGCCTCGCCTCCTACCGACAGACCCAACTGGATCTTGTAGTGAGAAATTGGTTAACGATATATTAGAACGAACCAGACACGAGTTATCAATATTCAAATATAAGTTCCAATGGCAGTTCGCTGATACTTGCTGGTTAGCTTAGCTAATTAAGGCTATATGCATTTATGGATCAGCGGATTCAAACTGAAAAAAATGTGTTCAAAAATAATATCATGAGGGGCTCGAACCCACGACCCTTTGATTTAGAGCCTAGCTTCCTACGGACTGACCCAACTGGATCTTGTAATGAGAAATTGGTTATGGATATATTAGAACGAACCAGACACGAGTTATCACTTGAAAAACATAACGCAAGTAGCCACGAATATTCAAATATAAATCCAATGGCAGTTCGCTGGTACTTGCTGGTTAGCTTAGGCCTAATTAAGGCTATATGCATTTATGGATCAGCGGATTCAAACTGAAAAAATTTGCTCAAAAATAATATCATGAGGGGCTCGAACCCACGACCCTTTGATTTACAGCCTCACTTCCTACGGACTGACCCAACTGGATCTTGTAATGAGAAATTGGTTATGGATATATTAGAACGAACCAGACACGAGTTATCAATATTCAAATATAAGTTCCAATGGCAGTTCGCTGATACTTGCTGGTTAGCTTAGCTAATTAAGGCTATATGCATTTATGGATCAGCGGATTAGAACTGAACAAAATTTGCTCAAAAATAATATCATGAGGGGCTCGAACCCACGACCCTTTGATTTAGAGCCTCACCTCCTACGGACTGACCCAACTGGATCTTGTAGTGAGAAATTGGTTATGGATATATTAGAACGAACCAGACACGAGTTATCACTTGAAAAACATAACGCAAGTAGCCACGAATATTCAAATATAAGTTCCAATGGCAGTTCGCTGATACTTGCTGGCTATAGCTTAGATAATTAAGGCTATATGCATTTATGGATCAGTGGATTCAAACTGAAACAAATTTGCTAAAAAAAAATATCATGATGGGCTCGAACCCACGACCCTTTGATTTAGAGCCTCGCCTCCTACCGACAGACCCAACTGGATCTTGTAGTGAGAAATTGGTTAACGATATATTAGAACGAACCAGACACGAGTTATCAATATTCAAATATAAGTTCCAATGGCAGTTCGCTGATACTTGCTGGTTAGCTTAGCTAATTAAGGCTATATGCATTTATGGATCAGCGGATTCAAACTGAAACAAATTTGCTCAAAAATAATATCATGAGGGGCTCGAACCCACGACCCTTTGATTTAGAGCCTCACCTCCTACGGACTGACCCAACTGGATCTTGTAGTGAGAAATTGGTTATGGATATATTAGAACGAACCAGACACGAATTATCACTTGAAAAACATAACGCAAGTAGCCACGAATATTCAAATATAAATCCAATGGCAGTTCGCTGATACTTGCTGGCTATAGCTTAGATAATTAAGGCTATATGCATTTATGGATCAGTGGATTCAAACTGAAACAAATTTGCTAAAAAATAATATCATGATGGGCTCGAACCCACGACCCTTTGATTTAGAGCCTCGCCTCCTACCGACTGACCCAACTGGATCTTGTAGTAAGAAATTGGTTATGGATATATTAGAACGAACCAGACACGAGTTATCACTTGAAAAACATAACGCAAGTAGCCACGAAAAATCAAATATAAGTTCCAATGGCAGTTCCCTGGTACTTGCTGGTTAGCTTAGCTAATTAAGGCTATATGCATTTATGGATCAGCGGATTCAAACTGAAAAAATTTGCTCAAAAATAATATCATGAGGGGCTCGAACCCACGACCCTTTGATTTAGAGCCTCACTTCCTACGGACTAACCCAACTGGATCTTGTAATGAGAAATTGGTTATGGATATATTAGAACGAACCAGACACGAGTTATCAATATTCAAATATAAGTTCCAATGGCTGTTCGCTGATACTTGCTGGTTAGCTTAGCTAATTAAGGCTATATGCATTTATGGATCAGCGGATTCAAACTGAAAAAAATTTGCTCAAAAATAATATCATGAGGGGCTCGAACCCACGACCCTTTGATTTAGAGCCTCACTTCCTACGGACTGACCCAACTGGATCTTGTAATGAGAAATTGGTTATGGATATATTAGAACGAACCAGACACGAGTTATCAATATTCAAATATAAGTTCCAATGGCTGTTCGCTGATACTTGCTGGTTAGCTTAGCTAATTAACGCTATATGCATTTATGGATCAGCGGATTCAAACTGAAAAAAATTTGCTCAAAAATAATATCATGAGGGGCTCGAACCCACGACCCTTTGATTTAGAGCCTCACCTCCTACGGACTGACCCAACTGGATCTTGTAGTGAGAAATTGGTTATGGATATATTAGAACGAACCAGACACGAGTTATCACTTGAAAAACATAACGCAAGTAGCCACGAATATTCAAATATAAGTTCCAATGGCAGTTCGCTGGTACTTGCTGGTTAGCTTAGCTAATTAAGGCTATATGCATTTATGGATCAGCGGATTCAAACTGAAAAAATTTGCTCAAAAATAATATCATGAGGGGCTCGAACCCACAACCCTTTGATTTAGAGCCTCACCTTCTACGGACTGACCCAACTGGATCTTGTAGTGAGAAATTGGTTATGGATATATTAGAACGAACCAGACACGAGTTATCACTTGAAAAACATAACGCAAGTAGCCACGAATATTCAAATATAAATCCAATGGCAGTTCGCTGATACTTGCTGGCTATAGCTTAGATAATTAAGGCTATATGCATTTATGGATCAGTGGATTCAAACTGAAACAAATTTGCTAAAAAATAATATCATGATGGGCTCGAACCCACGACCCTTTGATTTAGAGCCTCGCCTCCTACCGACTGACCCAACTGGATCTTGTAGTAAGAAATTGGTTATGGATATATTAGAACGAACCAGACACGAGTTATCACTTGAAAAACATAACGCAAGTAGCCACGAAAAATCAAATATAAGTTCCAATGGCAGTTCCCTGGTACTTGCTGGTTAGCTTAGCTAATTAAGGCTATATGCATTTATGGATCAGCGGATTCAAACTGAAAAAATTTGCTCAAAAATAATATCATGAGGGGCTCGAACCCACGACCCTTTGATTTAGAGCCTCACTTCCTACGGACTAACCCAACTGGATCTTGTAATGAGAAATTGGTTATGGATATATTAAAACGAACCAGACACGAGTTATCAATATTCAAATATAAGTTCCAATGGCTGTTCGCTGGTACTTGCTGGTTAGCTTAGCTAATTAAGGCTATATGCATTTATGGATCAGCGGATTAGAACTGAACAAAATTTGCTCAAAAATAATATCATGAGGGGCTCGAACCCACGACCCTTTGATTTAGAGCCTCACCTCCTACGGACTGACCCAACTGGATCTTGTAGTGAGAAATTGGTTATGGATATATTAGAACGAACCAGACACGAGTTATCACTTGAAAAACATAACGCAAGTAGCCACGAATATTCAAATATAAGTTCCAATGGCAGTTCGCTGATACTTGCTGGCTATAGCTTAGATAATTAAGGCTATATGCATTTATGGATCAGTGGATTCAAACTGAAACAAATTTGCTAAAAAATAATATCATGATGGGCTCGAACCCACGACCCTTTGATTTAGAGCCTCGCCTCCTACCGACAGACCCAACTGGATCTTGTAGTGAGAAATTGGTTAACGATATATTAGAACGAACCAGACACGAGTTATCAATATTCAAATATAAGTTCCAATGGCAGTTCGCTGATACTTGCTGGTTAGCTTAGCTAATTAAGGCTATATGCATTTATGGATCAGCGGATTCAAACTGAAACAAATTTGCTCAAAAATAATATCATGAGGGGCTCGAACCCACGACCCTTTGATTTAGAGCCTCACCTCCTACGGACTGACCCAACTGGATCTTGTAGTGAGAAATTGGTTAACGATATATTAGAACGAACCAGACACGAGTTATCAATATTCAAATATAAGTTCCAATGGCAGTTCGCTGATACTTGCTGGTTAGCTTAGCTAATTAAGGCTATATGCATTTATGGATCAGCGGATTCAAACTGAAAAAAATGTGTTCAAAAATAATATCATGAGGGGCTCGAACCCACGACCCTTTGATTTAGAGCCTAGCTTCCTACGGACTGACCCAACTGGATCTTGTAATGAGAAATTGGTTATGGATATATTAGAACGAACCAGACACGAGTTATCACTTGAAAAACATAACGCAAGTAGCCACGAATATTCAAATATAAATCCAATGGCAGTTCGCTGGTACTTGCTGGTTAGCTTAGGCCTAATTAAGGCTATATGCATTTATGGATCAGCGGATTCAAACTGAAAAAATTTGCTCAAAAATAATATCATGAGGGGCTCGAACCCACGACCCTTTGATTTACAGCCTCACTTCCTACGGACTGACCCAACTGGATCTTGTAATGAGAAATTGGTTATGGATATATTAGAACGAACCAGACACGAGTTATCAATATTCAAATATAAGTTCCAATGGCAGTTCGCTGATACTTGCTGGTTAGCTTAGCTAATTAAGGCTATATGCATTTATGGATCAGCGGATTAGAACTGAACAAAATTTGCTCAAAAATAATATCATGAGGGGCTCGAACCCACGACCCTTTGATTTAGAGCCTCACCTCCTACGGACTGACCCAACTGGATCTTGTAGTGAGAAATTGGTTATGGATATATTAGAACGAACCAGACACGAGTTATCACTTGAAAAACATTACGCAAGTGGCCATGAATATTCAAATATAAGTTCCAACGGCAGTTGGCTGATACTTGCTGGTCTGCTTAGCTAAATAAGGCTATATGCATTTATCGATCAGCAAATTCAAACTGAAACAAATTTGCTTCAAAAATAATATCATGATGGGCTCGAATCCATCCAAGACCCTTTGATTTAGAGCCTCATCTCCTACCGACTGACCCAACTGGATCTTGTAGTGAGAAATTGGTTATGGATATATTAGAACGAACCAGACACGAATTATCACTTGAAAAACATAACGCAAGTAGCCACGAATATTCAAATATAAATCCAATGGCAGTTCGCTGATACTTGCTGGCTATAGCTTAGATAATTAAGGCTATATGCATTTATGGATCAGTGGATTCAAACTGAAACAAATTTGCTAAAAAATAATATCATGATGGGCTCGAACCCACGACCCTTTGATTTAGAGCCTCGCCTCCTACCGACAGACCCAACTGGATCTTGTAGTGAGAAATTGGTTAACGATATATTAGAACGAACCAGACACGAGTTATCAATATTCAAATATAAGTTCCAATGGCAGTTCGCTGATACTTGCTGGTTAGCTTAGCTAATTAAGGCTATATGCATTTATGGATCAGCGGATTCAAACTGAAAAAAATGTGTTCAAAAATAATATCATGAGGGGCTCGAACCCACGACCCTTTGATTTAGAGCCTAGCTTCCTACGGACTGACCCAACTGGATCTTGTAATGAGAAATTGGTTATGGATATATTAGAACGAACCAGACACGAGTTATCACTTGAAAAACATAACGCAAGTAGCCACGAATATTCAAATATAAATCCAATGGCAGTTCGCTGGTACTTGCTGGTTAGCTTAGGCCTAATTAAGGCTATATGCATTTATGGATCAGCGGATTCAAACTGAAAAAATTTGCTCAAAAATAATATCATGAGGGGCTCGAACCCACGACCCTTTGATTTACAGCCTCACTTCCTACGGACTGACCCAACTGGATCTTGTAATGAGAAATTGGTTATGGATATATTAGAACGAACCAGACACGAGCTATCAATATTCAAATATAAGTTCCAATGGCAGTTCGCTGATACTTGCTGGTTAGCTTAGCTAATTAAGGCTATATGCATTTATGGATCAGCGGATTAGAACTGAACAAAATTTGCTCAAAAATAATATCATGAGGGGCTCGAACCCACGACCCTTTGATTTAGAGCCTCACCTCCTACGGACTGACCCAACTGGATCTTGTAGTGAGAAATTGGTTATGGATATATTAGAACGAACCAGACACGAGTTATCACTTGAAAAACATAACGCAAGTAGCCACGAATATTCAAATATAAGTTCCAATGGCAGTTCGCTGATACTTGCTGGCTATAGCTTAGATAATTAAGGCTATATGCATTTATGGATCAGTGGATTCAAACTGAAACAAATTTGCTAAAAAATAATATCATGATGGGCTCGAACCCACGACCCTTTGATTTAGAGCCTCGCCTCCTACCGACAGACCCAACTGGATCTTGTAGTGAGAAATTGGTTAACGATATATTAGAACGAACCAGACACGAGTTATCAATATTCAAATATAAGTTCCAATGGCAGTTCGCTGATACTTGCTGGTTAGCTTAGCTAATTAAGGCTATATGCATTTATGGATCAGCGGATTCAAACTGAAACAAATTTGCTCAAAAATAATATCATGAGGGGCTCGAACCCACGACCCTTTGATTTAGAGCCTCACCTCCTACGGACTGACCCAACTGGATCTTGTAGTGAGAAATTGGTTATGGATATATTAGAACGAACCAGACACGAATTATCACTTGAAAAACATAACGCAAGTAGCCACGAATATTCAAATATAAATCCAATGGCAGTTCGCTGGTACTTGCTGGTTAGCTTAGGCCTAATTAAGGCTATATGCATTTATGGATCAGCGGATTCAAACTGAAAAAATTTGCTCAAAAATAATATCATGAGGGGCTCGAACCCACGACCCTTTGATTTACAGCCTCACTTCCTACGGACTGACCCAACTGGATCTTGTAATGAGAAATTGGTTATGGATATATTAGAACGAACCAGACACGAGTTATCAATATTCAAATATAAGTTCCAATGGCAGTTCGCTGATACTTGCTGGTTAGCTTAGCTAATTAAGGCTATATGCATTTATGGATCAGCGGATTAGAACTGAACAAAATTTGCTCAAAAATAATATCATGAGGGGCTCGAACCCACGACCCTTTGATTTAGAGCCTCACCTCCTACGGACTGACCCAACTGGATCTTGTAGTGAGAAATTGGTTATGGATATATTAGAACGAACCAGACACGAGTTATCACTTGAAAAACATTACGCAAGTGGCCATGAATATTCAAATATAAGTTCCAACGGCAGTTGGCTGATACTTGCTGGTCTGCTTAGCTAAATAAGGCTATATGCATTTATCGATCAGCAAATTCAAACTGAAACAAATTTGCTTCAAAAATAATATCATGATGGGCTCGAATCCATCCAAGACCCTTTGATTTAGAGCCTCATCTCCTACCGACTGACCCAACTGGATCTTGTAGTGAGAAATTGGTTATGGATATATTAGAACGAACCAGACACGAATTATCACTTGAAAAACATAACGCAAGTAGCCACGAATATTCAAATATAAATCCAATGGCAGTTCGCTGATACTTGCTGGCTATAGCTTAGATAATTAAGGCTATATGCATTTATGGATCAGTGGATTCAAACTGAAACAAATTTGCTAAAAAATAATATCATGATGGGCTCGAACCCACGACCCTTTGATTTAGAGCCTCGCCTCCTACCGACAGACCCAACTGGATCTTGTAGTGAGAAATTGGTTAACGATATATTAGAACGAACCAGACACGAGTTATCAATATTCAAATATAAGTTCCAATGGCAGTTCGCTGATACTTGCTGGTTAGCTTAGCTAATTAAGGCTATATGCATTTATGGATCAGCGGATTCAAACTGAAAAAAATGTGTTCAAAAATAATATCATGAGGGGCTCGAACCCACGACCCTTTGATTTAGAGCCTAGCTTCCTACGGACTGACCCAACTGGATCTTGTAATGAGAAATTGGTTATGGATATATTAGAACGAACCAGACACGAGTTATCACTTGAAAAACATAACGCAAGTAGCCACGAATATTCAAATATAAATCCAATGGCAGTTCGCTGGTACTTGCTGGTTAGCTTAGGCCTAATTAAGGCTATATGCATTTATGGATCAGCGGATTCAAACTGAAAAAATTTGCTCAAAAATAATATCATGAGGGGCTCGAACCCACGACCCTTTGATTTACAGCCTCACTTCCTACGGACTGACCCAACTGGATCTTGTAATGAGAAATTGGTTATGGATATATTAGAACGAACCAGACACGAGCTATCAATATTCAAATATAAGTTCCAATGGCAGTTCGCTGATACTTGCTGGTTAGCTTAGCTAATTAAGGCTATATGCATTTATGGATCAGCGGATTAGAACTGAACAAAATTTGCTCAAAAATAATATCATGAGGGGCTCGAACCCACGACCCTTTGATTTAGAGCCTCACCTCCTACGGACTGACCCAACTGGATCTTGTAGTGAGAAATTGGTTATGGATATATTAGAACGAACCAGACACGAGTTATCACTTGAAAAACATAACGCAAGTAGCCACGAATATTCAAATATAAGTTCCAATGGCAGTTCGCTGATACTTGCTGGCTATAGCTTAGATAATTAAGGCTATATGCATTTATGGATCAGTGGATTCAAACTGAAACAAATTTGCTAAAAAATAATATCATGATGGGCTCGAACCCACGACCCTTTGATTTAGAGCCTCGCCTCCTACCGACAGACCCAACTGGATCTTGTAGTGAGAAATTGGTTAACGATATATTAGAACGAACCAGACACGAGTTATCAATATTCAAATATAAGTTCCAATGGCAGTTCGCTGATACTTGCTGGTTAGCTTAGCTAATTAAGGCTATATGCATTTATGGATCAGCGGATTCAAACTGAAACAAATTTGCTCAAAAATAATATCATGAGGGGCTCGAACCCACGACCCTTTGATTTAGAGCCTCACCTCCTACGGACTGACCCAACTGGATCTTGTAGTGAGCAATTGGTTATGGATATATTAGAACGAACCAGACACGAATTATCACTTGAAAAACATAACGCAAGTAGCCACGAATATTCAAATATAAATCCAATGGCAGTTCGCTGATACTTGCTGGCTATAGCTTAGATAATTAAGGCTATATGCATTTATGGATCAGTGGATTCAAACTGAAACAAATTTGCTAAAAAATAATATCATGATGGGCTCGAACCCACGACCCTTTGATTTAGAGCCTCGCCTCCTACCGACTGACCCAACTGGATCTTGTAGTAAGAAATTGGTTATGGATATATTAGAACGAACCAGACACGAGTTATCACTTGAAAAACATAACGCAAGTAGCCACGAAAAATCAAATATAAGTTCCAATGGCAGTTCCCTGGTACTTGCTGGTTAGCTTAGCTAATTAAGGCTATATGCATTTATGGATCAGCGGATTCAAACTGAAAAAATTTGCTCAAAAATAATATCATGAGGGGCTCGAACCCACGACCCTTTGATTTAGAGCCTCACTTCCTACGGACTAACCCAACTGGATCTTGTAATGAGAAATTGGTTATGGATATATTAGAACGAACCAGACACGAGTTATCAATATTCAAATATAAGTTCCAATGGCTGTTCGCTGATACTTGCTGGTTAGCTTAGCTAATTAAGGCTATATGCATTTATGGATCAGCGGATTCAAACTGAAAAAAATTTGCTCAAAAATAATATCATGAGGGGCTCGAACCCACGACCCTTTGATTTAGAGCCTCACTTCCTACGGACTGACCCAACTGGATCTTGTAATGAGAAATTGGTTATGGATATATTAGAACGAACCAGACACGAGTTATCAATATTCAAATATAAGTTCCAATGGCTGTTCGCTGATACTTGCTGGTTAGCTTAGCTAATTAACGCTATATGCATTTATGGATCAGCGGATTCAAACTGAAAAAAATTTGCTCAAAAATAATATCATGAGGGGCTCGAACCCACGACCCTTTGATTTAGAGCCTCACCTCCTACGGACTGACCCAACTGGATCTTGTAGTGAGAAATTGGTTATGGATATATTAGAACGAACCAGACACGAGTTATCACTTGAAAAACATAACGCAAGTAGCCACGAATATTCAAATATAAGTTCCAATGGCAGTTCGCTGGTACTTGCTGGTTAGCTTAGCTAATTAAGGCTATATGCATTTATGGATCAGCGGATTCAAACTGAAAAAATTTGCTCAAAAATAATATCATGAGGGGCTCGAACCCACAACCCTTTGATTTAGAGCCTCACCTTCTACGGACTGACCCAACTGGATCTTGTAGTGAGAAATTGGTTATGGATATATTAGAACGAACCAGACACGAGTTATCACTTGAAAAACATAACGCAAGTAGCCACGAATATTCAAATATAAATCCAATGGCAGTTCGCTGATACTTGCTGGCTATAGCTTAGATAATTAAGGCTATATGCATTTATGGATCAGTGGATTCAAACTGAAACAAATTTGCTAAAAAATAATATCATGATGGGCTCGAACCCACGACCCTTTGATTTAGAGCCTCGCCTCCTACCGACTGACCCAACTGGATCTTGTAGTAAGAAATTGGTTATGGATATATTAGAACGAACCAGACACGAGTTATCACTTGAAAAACATAACGCAAGTAGCCACGAAAAATCAAATATAAGTTCCAATGGCAGTTCCCTGGTACTTGCTGGTTAGCTTAGCTAATTAAGGCTATATGCATTTATGGATCAGCGGATTCAAACTGAAAAAATTTGCTCAAAAATAATATCATGAGGGGCTCGAACCCACGACCCTTTGATTTAGAGCCTCACTTCCTACGGACTAACCCAACTGGATCTTGTAATGAGAAATTGGTTATGGATATATTAGAACGAACCAGACACGAGTTATCAATATTCAAATATAAGTTCCAATGGCTGTTCGCTGGTACTTGCTGGTTAGCTTAGCTAATTAAGGCTATATGCATTTATGGATCAGCGGATTAGAACTGAACAAAATTTGCTCAAAAATAATATCATGAGGGGCTCGAACCCACGACCCTTTGATTTAGAGCCTCACCTCCTACGGACTGACCCAACTGGATCTTGTAGTGAGAAATTGGTTATGGATATATTAGAACGAACCAGACACGAGTTATCACTTGAAAAACATAACGCAAGTAGCCACGAATATTCAAATATAAGTTCCAATGGCAGTTCGCTGATACTTGCTGGCTATAGCTTAGATAATTAAGGCTATATGCATTTATGGATCAGTGGATTCAAACTGAAACAAATTTGCTAAAAAATAATATCATGATGGGCTCGAACCCACGACCCTTTGATTTAGAGCCTCGCCTCCTACCGACAGACCCAACTGGATCTTGTAGTGAGAAATTGGTTAACGATATATTAGAACGAACCAGACACGAGTTATCAATATTCAAATATAAGTTCCAATGGCAGTTCGCTGATACTTGCTGGTTAGCTTAGCTAATTAAGGCTATATGCATTTATGGATCAGCGGATTCAAACTGAAACAAATTTGCTCAAAAATAATATCATGAGGGGCTCGAACCCACGACCCTTTGATTTAGAGCCTCACCTCCTACGGACTGACCCAACTGGATCTTGTAGTGAGAAATTGGTTATGGATATATTAGAACGAACCAGACACGAATTATCACTTGAAAAACATAACGCAAGTAGCCACGAATATTCAAATATAAATCCAATGGCAGTTCGCTGATACTTGCTGGCTATAGCTTAGATAATTAAGGCTATATGCATTTATGGATCAGTGGATTCAAACTGAAACAAATTTGCTAAAAAATAATATCATGATGGGCTCGAACCCACGACCCTTTGATTTAGAGCCTCGCCTCCTACCGACTGACCCAACTGGATCTTGTAGTAAGAAATTGGTTATGGATATATTAGAACGAACCAGACACGAGTTATCACTTGAAAAACATAACGCAAGTAGCCACGAAAAATCAAATATAAGTTCCAATGGCAGTTCCCTGGTACTTGCTGGTTAGCTTAGCTAATTAAGGCTATATGCATTTATGGATCAGCGGATTCAAACTGAAAAAATTTGCTCAAAAATAATATCATGAGGGGCTCGAACCCACGACCCTTTGATTTAGAGCCTCACTTCCTACGGACTAACCCAACTGGATCTTGTAATGAGAAATTGGTTATGGATATATTAGAACGAACCAGACACGAGTTATCACTTGAAAAACATTACGCAAGTGGCCATGAATATTCAAATATAAGTTCCAATGGCAGTTGGCTGATACTTGCTGGTTTGCTTAGCTAAATAAGGCTATATACATTTATCGATCAGCAAATTCAAACTGAAACAAATTTGCTTCAAAAATAATATCATGATGGGCAGGCGCGCCGGAAGCAGTTTTGGATTGGGGGGGCAAAACCCGAAGGGGGCTCACGATTTATGTGTTTAGGGGCTCATGCCCGACCACACTCACAGGGTTGCCAACCTCCCCCCCCCCCCCCCCCCCCCCCCTCCCACGGTCAAGGGAGCTTTTGCATTTTTGGACTTGAAATTTTGCAATCTGGTGCATAAAAACATGATCCAACAACATAACTTACAGCCAAAAATTAGTCCCGAGGGAGCGAAGCGACCGAGGGCTGTGGAAGAGCCAGATGGGGGAGGGTTTGGGAGGGGGTATCCCCCTCCCACGGGGAAGATTTTGCATTTTTATACCTGAAATGGTGCAATCTGGGGCATAAAAACATAAACCAATGCCACATTTGTATGATCCAACATCATAACTTTCAGCTAAAAATGAGTAGCCTACCGAGGGAGCGAAGCGACGGAGGGCTGGGGCAGAGCCAGAGGGGAGGGTTTGGGAGGGGTATCTCCCTCCCACGGGGAATATTTTGCATTTTTATACCTGAAATGGTGCAATCTGGGGCATAAAAACATAAACCATATGCCACATTTGTATGATCCAACATCATAACTTTCAGCTAAAAATGAGTACCGAGGGAGCGAAGTGACCGAGGGCTGGGGCAGAGCCAGGGGGGAGGGTTTGGGAGGGGGTATCCCCCTCCCACGGGGAAGATTTTGCATTTTTATACCTGAAATAGGGCAATCTGGGGCATAAAAACATAAACCAATGCCACATTTGTATGATCCAACATCATAACTTTCAGCTAAAAATGAGTACCGAGGGAGCGAAGCGACGGAGGGCTGGGGCAGAGCCAGAGGGGAGGGTTTGGGAGGGGGTATCCCCCTCCCACGGGGAATATTTTGCATTTTTATACCTGAAATGGTGCAATCTGGGGCATAAAAACATAAACCATATGCCACATTTGTATGATCCAACATCATAACTTTCAGCTAAAAATGAGTACCGAGGGAGCGAAGTGACCGAGGGCTGGGGCAGAGCCAGGGGGGAGGGTTTGGGAGGGGGTATCCCCCTACCACGGGGAAGATTTTGCATTTTTATACCTGAAATGGTGCAATCTGGGGCGTAAAAACATTAACCATATGCCACATTTGTATGATCCAACATCATAGCTTACAACTAAAAATGAGTCCAGAGGGAGCGAAGCGACCGAG
The DNA here is from genome assembly GCA_037951105.1 of Echinarachnius parma. Taxonomy (NCBI): domain Eukaryota; kingdom Metazoa; phylum Echinodermata; class Echinoidea; order Clypeasteroida; family Echinarachniidae; genus Echinarachnius; species Echinarachnius parma. The sequence continues at coordinate 89,462 of JBAMJV010003175.1, forward strand.
GGCTGGAGCAGAGCCAGAGGAGAAGGGTTTGGGAGGGGGTATCCCCCTCCCACGGGGAAGATTTTGCATTTATTTACTTGTAATGGTGCGATTTGGTACACGTCGCACAAACAACAGAGCAATAATAGCATACACAGGAAGTACGTGGACCGGTACAGAAAAACCCACCCCAGACGGTACCAAATGCAAGTTACACAACAAACTGAGATAAAAGTGTTTGCGCGCGAAGCGCGCGGCGAAAATTTTAAATGGATGAATCACTCAGTTTTAAACGTGAGAATTAACAAGTATTGGCTAATACATTTAATTTGTTATTTTCCTTTTTCTTTCTTTCTTTCTTTTTCCTTCCTTTTTTTGAGGGGGGGGGGGCTTTTTGGGGGGGCAAAAACGCGTTTTGCCCCCCCACTTTTTGGATTGGGGGGGCGGCCGCCCCCCCTGCCCCCCCACTTCCGGCGCCTATGATGATGGGCTCGAATCCAATCCAAGACCCTTTGATTTAGAGCCTCATCTCCTACCGACTGACCCAACTGGATCTTGTAGTGATAGACCGCGGGCCGAGGTCCATTATCGTTTCATCTCGTGCTTCAAATCTTGTATCTAGCTAGTTTTTTGTCGACTTGTGTAAAAATAGTATTGAAATCATACCTGAAACTCGTCAAGAATAAAACCTGCACATTTTCTGAAAATATGGAAAAAACCAAAAAAAAATTGCCAATATTTGTCAGTTTCGACGGTAAGAATGACCAATCACAGTGCGTTGCTCATAACGTGATTTGTGGACTGACCAATCACGCTCTTTGTTTCATCATGCGCTAATATGTAAACAAACCCAAACAACAATCACTGGCTGCTACTATTGCGTTCGAGTCGAGTGCGACGGAAAGTTTCGAGGCAAGTAAATCCGACTTCTGTCCCATACATGTCATCGACACTCTAAACAAGTGTATACCATCTAGTGATAAAAACTATGAAAAGTGCAAGGAGTGTGCAGCTAAATTGATAACTTTGGAAAAGAGGTTGGAAAGTGAGGTTGCAGCGATGTACATTACACGGAAGTGAATGTGTGGGACAAGTCATTCATGGCTATACTGAACACGAATCTCCAGAGTTGAAGAAGGCAGATTAACCCGAAGAAGAAGAAGAAGATGACTGTAACTCTAAGGCATCCGGAACTGGCTGGTAAGTTCCCGTTATAATATGAACATATCTAGCTCTACGACTTCATCAAATGAAACTTGAAAAGTATTCCCATTTTCCCGAAATAAAATTGCACTCGAAGTCGAACAAAAAAATGAAAAAGGAGAACTTCCTAATTCTAATCCCTAGTGAAATTTGTGATTTCGAGCTCGATGTTAGTGTTAGTAATCTCAAGATCACGAACCAAATGACAACATCACAAATTACTGAAAATCCTTGGATATGATTGATATATATTCTATTTTGGTTTGACAGTATGATTTAAAATTTTATGTCCTACCTGTTGAAATTTAAATGCCTTTTCTCACTGATTTCACTTTTGTTTACTAACCTTTTCGCGTAAAAATTGTGAGAGGATCACATAAAGGCATGACGTCCAATCGGTGTTGAGCTATCCATGACATGATTAAGGTGAACAGTATCATCTTTCTATTATTACCATCGGTGTTGGAGCTCGGTTCAGTAGCTTGATCCACGTTCTCAACACTAACACCGACTTCAATTATCTACCTGAAATCACCTAAAGACTAGTAATAGATTTTCATATTTAGAATGACTTTGATGAAATTGGTTTTAATTTTCTTTTCTCCCTTCTCCTTGTTAAAACCCACAGATGCTGAGAAGACACAGCTATTTACCGAATAGCCCCAAGAAGAGCCAGCAAGACTTGATCAGCAATTCAAGATCCACCACATCTTCCTCGCTCGTGACAGCCCTTGGGTGGGACCGTCCTATCAGGACCATTTACAAAACATTGTAGATGTGGGTGGGACCGACTACACGTCCGGTGACTCATTGCACAGTGCACACTCTTTTACAAGATCCATCATCAGCTAGGCCAGGCCACATGCCTTTCCCACCAGAAGTCCGCCAAGCCAACTGTTATTCAAGACACGATCACAACCTGAAGTTCACCGTTCCATTATCTACTATTGACAAGGTGTCATTTTTGTATCCACGGACCATACGAGTCTGGAACCATCTCTCTGGGCCGGTCATCAAAATAACAGGGCTGACTACCTTTCAAATGGCTGCATTACCCACCATTAGAGAAGTGCAGTCTCCCGTGGGCTCCCACATTGTTTAAATGTCACTATACTTGATTTTTTGCTTGCACATTCACTCTTGCATCTTTATTGTACACATGTGCAAAGTGAAAATTGTATTATGGCACCTCCTGATGACACACCAGCACATCATCCAAGTATAGCTTTGCAGCTGCATCAAGGGATTACCTCATCAAGTATCAAGTAAGTGTCAGCAAGTGAGGATTCCCCTGTACCAAAGAGACTGCTTTGGTCAAGTTTTTCACACGGACATCAACCCTCTACCAGCCATGACTTATAAACTGAATATATTGCCAGTGCATTGCATTATCTGCAATGGAGCTAAGTATATCCTTAAAAAGTCTACTGGTAAACAAACATTTTAAGATGGATGGTTCACCTATAGTCCTTTAGGCAGATATTAATCTATGGTTACCATGTTCCACCCATGTGTAAATGGGTACCATTCTAGCCAGAGTGCTACATGTAGGTAAAAGAAGTGTCATAAAGTTTAACATAATTTATGCTTACCGTATTAACATGAACCAATATTTTGTTTTGACAAATCTGATTCTGATACATTTTGACTAATTTTAATTTCCATGACCAAGTAATTTGATTTGTTAAAGTTTATTTATCTATCTATTTATTTTGTTGTTGTTATAACATGACACTTGTAAGTTGTTTTCTATCATACCTGTAATATTTTACCCAAAATAATGGGAAGAAAATAGATGTTGGAAGATTGAGGTTCCTTGACTTGTATTCACTGCTTATGAATAGATACACTGTACCAGTGTATGTATATATTTGGACTGGGAATGTACTCTTGTGCATTTAGTATTTTGTTCCATTATGACAAGTATATCAATTATGTAAGATGAATAAGTTACACATTTTAATGATCATGATTCTATTCATACATAAGCTTATGTTTTATGGTGTACAATGTGGTTATTTATCAATTTGTGCAAGTAATCTTTCTTCCATGTCTGCCTTCTTTTTTAACTACTGTATATATAGTATTTTGCTGTTAAGATTAACATTAACACACTAGTATACAATGTATAGAAGCTGTTTTAAATATTTGCACTCTGTAGTGAGTTAAGAAACGGACTAGTGAAAGCATGAATTGTTTTATGAATAGGTTTGCTTCAGCTCAGGAAGAATTGTGATGTACATGTACATGTAAAACGTTTCCATAAATGCTCATATTATTTGTTTTGTTTTATTTGCCTTACAAACTAATGAAATTAAGACAAATATTATGTTTGTCTATGTTATGTTTAAAAACAAAGAAAACAAATCATCAGAGGCAAGTAATAGGGAAGTTGATTGTATGTCTGGTTTACATGCTTTGTATGAATCAATGAAACAGTACAACATGATATTATATATTTGAATATTTGTTGTATGAATTATGATAATTTTGTATTGCTAACTGGGGAAACCTCTTTATAACAAGGTAGTCGGGACTATCGATTTTACCTCGTTATAACCGGAATCTCGCTTTAACCGAGATTCTTTTCAATAGCCAGAAAATGTTACCTCATTTATAAGAATGTTTGTTCTTTATGCGTCTACTTATTCTATGCATTACTTCTACTGTTTTGTATTTTGCCCAATTACCAGAATTTCCAGTGATTTTCATTTCATTGAGATAGATAAAATAAGATCATAAAGATTTTACTGAATATGGAAAATTTGACTTATCTCATTTTTTTTACTGTTCTTATCGTGCTCTAATATCAATTAATTTATAAATAAGTGCATTGTCTGGACTGGATTGTTTGTATCTTTGTGTACATGTATGTATTGGTATGGGTGTGTGTGTGTGTGTGTGTGTGTGTGTAAGAGAGAAAGATAGATATGATAAGATAGATAAGTTGTCGGTGTATACATGGGTTTTTTTTGTATTTTGTATTTATTGTATTATTATTTAAATTATTATTATATATATTGCCAATGGGATGCTGAAGGATGATTTGAGTTGGGGAGTGTGCTGTGAGATGAATCGAATACCATTAGTCCTGATGCAAAAAAAAAAGCAAAATAAAATGTTTAACAAATGTATATAAATAAATAAATACCAGTCTACCAAATTTCACAATCTCTCCATCTACCCTCTATTTCTCTCCTTTATTTATTTCCTCAAAGGAAAAGTCCACCCTGAAAATAAGTTGGTTTTAATAGAAGCAGAAAATGTTTCATCATGGAAAATTAATAAATTATAAAAAAAATCGGCAATATATTTACAAGAAGACATTTTTCACTGTCACGTTCCTCTCTTTAGTTATGCCATTATCTTAACTAACTTAGATTTAGGGTGGACTTTCCCTTTAGATAAAGACAAATATATTACAATCCATTCCAAGACAGACAGTAACTAGGAGAATAGCTTTTTCCCGGGGTAAAATTAAACTAGATTCATGCTGAGGGCGATTGCATTATGCCTCCATGCCACCTTTTGTAGCCGACCAGTGCCCCGCAGCTCAGGCGACACTAGCCTGATGATCTTCGTTAGCCGAAGTGCTAGTGCCGTATCGGTCTCTTTTCGTTAAATTATTTATCAACTTCTAATGTGTTTTTGGTAAATTTTCAAGGTGGTACTCATTCCTTATCTATTTCTGAATTAATTCCTCTAAATGAATTAATTTACTGTGAGTTTAGTTTCCATGTAAACAACAAAATCCAGATAAAGTACGTGTCATTACATCGCATCAAAACAAACTTTTCGCACAACGATAAAACAAGCGATCTGATTGGCCCTAGCTTATGGGACACTGTTACGTTCTAATGAGAGATGCACTGGGATTGGATTATTTTTCAGAGAGTGTTACAAAACAAAATTCCAAGTTTTTTCTACTTTTTGAAAAAATGCGCACTTTTTGAGCTTGACGAGTTATGAATTTGTGTTCAGTGAATTTTTCACTACCCACATGCCAAAATTCAGGTAGATACGAGATTTGAAGCACGAAAGTCAAGAAATAAGGCGATTTTCACGGTTCGGCCCGCGGTCTATGAGAAATTGGTTATGGATATATTAGAACGAACCAGACACGAGTTATCAATATTCAAATATAAGTTCCAATGGCAGTTCGCTGATACTTGCTGGTTAGCTTAGCTAATTAAGGCTATATGCATTTATGGATCAGCGGATTAGAACTGAACAAAATTTGCTCAAAAATAATATCATGAGGGGCTCGAACCCACGACCCTTTGATTTAGAGCCTCACCTCCTACGGACTGACCCAACTGGATCTTGTAGTGAGAAATTGGTTATGGATATATTAGAACGAACCAGACACGAGTTATCACTTGAAAAACATAACGCAAGTAGCCACGAATATTCAAATATAAGTTCCAATGGCAGTTCGCTGATACTTGCTGGCTATAGCTTAGATAATTAAGGCTATATGCATTTATGGATCAGTGGATTCAAACTGAAACAAATTTGCTAAAAAATAATATCATGATGGGCTCGAACCCACGACCCTTTGATTTAGAGCCTCGCCTCCTACCGACAGACCCAACTGGATCTTGTAGTGAGAAATTGGTTAACGATATATTAGAACGAACCAGACACGAGTTATCAATATTCAAATATAAGTTCCAATGGCAGTTCGCTGATACTTGCTGGTTAGCTTAGCTAATTAAGGCTATATGCATTTATGGATCAGCGGATTCAAACTGAAAAAAATTTGCTCAAAAATAATATCATGAGGGGCTCGAACCCACGACCCTTTGATTTAGAACCTCACCTCCTACGGACTGACCCAACTGGATCTTGTAGTGAGAAATTGGTTATGGATATATTAGAACGAACCAGACACGAATTATCACTTGAAAAACATAACGCAAGTAGCCACGAATATTCAAATATAAATCCAATGGCAGTTCGCTGATACTTGCTGGCTATAGCTTAGATAATTAAGGCTATATGCATTTATGGATCAGTGGATTCAAACTGAAACAAATTTGCTAAAAAAAATTTTTTCATGATGGGCTCGAACCCACGACCCTTTGATTTAGAGCCTCGCCTCCTACCGACTGACCCAACTGGATCTTGTAGTAAGAAATTGGTTATGGATATATTAGAACGAACCAGACACGAGTTATCACTTGAAAAACATAACGCAAGTAGCCACGAAAAATCAAATATAAGTTCCAATGGCAGTTCGCTGGTACTTGCTGGTTAGCTTAGCTAATTAAGGCTATATGCATTTATGGATCAGCGGATTCAAACTGAAAAAATTTGCTAAAAAATAATATCATGAGGGGCTCGAACCCACGACCCTTTGATTTAGAGCCTCACTTCTTACGGACTGACCCAACTGGATCTTGTAATGAGAAATTGGTTATGGATATATTAGAACGAACCAGACACGAGTTATCAATATTCAAATATAAGTTCCAATGGCTGTTCGCTGATACTTGCTGGTTAGCTTAGCTAATTAAGGCTATATGCATTTATGGATCAGCGGATTCAAACTGAAAAAAATTTGCTCAAAAATAATATCATGAGGGGCTCGAACCCACGACCCTTTGATTTAGAGCCTCACCTCCTACGGACTGACCCAACTGGATCTTGTAGTGAGAAATTGGTTATGGATATATTAGAACGAACCAGACACGAGTTATCACTTGAAAAACATAACGCAAGTAGCCACGAATATTCAAATATAAGTTCCAATGGCAGTTCGCTGGTACTTGCTGGTTAGCTTAGCTAATTAAGGCTATATGCATTTATGGATCAGCGGATTCAAACTGAAAAAAATTTGCTCAAAAATAATATCATGAGGGGCTCGAACCCACGACCCTTGGATTTAGAGCCTCACCTTCTACGGACTGACCCAACTGGATCTTGTAGTGAGAAATTGGTTATGGATATATTAGAACGAACCAGACACGAGTTATCACTTGAAAAACATTACGCAAGTGGCCATGAATATTCAAATATAAGTTCCAATGGCAGTTGGCTGATACTTGCTGGTTTGCTTAGCTAAATAAGGCTATATGCATTTATCGATCAGCAAATTCAAACTGAAACAAATTTGCTTCAAAAATAATATCATGATGGGCTCGAATCCAAGACCCTTCCAAGACCCTTTGATTTAGAGCCTCATCTCCTACCGACTGACCCAACTGGATCTTGTAGTGAGAAATTGGTTATGGATATATTAGAACGAACCAGACACGAGTTATCAATATTCAAATATAAGTTCCAATGGCAGTTCGCTGATACTTGCTGGTTAGCTTAGCTAATTAAGGCTATATGCATTTATGGATCAGCGGATTAGAACTGAACAAAATTTGCTCAAAAATAATATCATGAGGGGCTCGAACCCACGACCCTTTGATTTAGAGCCTCACCTCCTACGGACTGACCCAACTGGATCTTGTAGTGAGAAATTGGTTATGGATATATTAGAACGAACCAGACACGAGTTATCACTTGAAAAACATAACGCAAGTAGCCACAAATATTCAAATATAAGTTCCAATGGCAGTTCGCTGATACTTGCTGGCTATAGCTTAGATAATTAAGGCTATATGCATTTATGGATCAGTGGATTCAAACTGAAACAAATTTGCTAAAAAATAATATCATGATGGGCTCGAACCCACGACCCTTTGATTTAGAGCCTCGCCTCCTACCGACAGACCTAACTGGATCTTGTAGTGAGAAATTGGTTAACGATATATTAGAACGAACCAGACACGAGTTATCAATATTCAAATATAAGTTCCAATGGCAGTTCGCTGATACTTGCTGGTTAGCTTAGCTAATTAAGGCTATATGCATTTATGGATCAGCGGATTCAAACTGAAAAAAATTTGCTCAAAAATAATATCATGAGGGGCTCGAACCCACGACCCTTTGATTTAGAGCCTCACCTCCTACGGACTGACCCAACTGGATCTTGTAGTGAGAAATTGGTTATGGATATATTAGAACGAACCAGACACGAGTTATCACTTGAAAAACATAACGCAAGTAGCCACGAATATTCAAATATAAGTTCCAATGGCAGTTCGCTGGTACTTGCTGGTTAGCTTAGCTAATTAAGGCTATATGCATTTATGGATCAGCGGATTCAAACTGAAAAAAATTTGCTCAAAAATAATATCATGAGGGGCTCGAACCCACGACCCTTGGATTTAGAGCCTCACCTTCTACGGACTGACCCAACTGGATCTTGTAGTGAGAAATTGGTTATGGATATATTAGAACGAACCAGACACGAGTTATCACTTGAAAAACATTACGCAAGTGGCCATGAATATTCAAATATAAGTTCCAATGGCAGTTGGCTGATACTTGCTGGTTTGCTTAGCTAAATAAGGCTATATGCATTTATCGATCAGCAAATTCAAACTGAAACAAATTTGCTTCAAAAATAATATCATGATGGGCTCGAATCCAAGACCCTTTGATTTAGAGCCTCATCTCCTACCGACTGACCCAACTGGATCTTGTAGTGAGAAATTGGTTATGGATATATTAGAACGAACCAGACACGAGTTATCAATATTCAAATATAAGTTCCAATGGCAGTTCGCTGATACTTGCTGGTTAGCTTAGCTAATTAAGGCTATATGCATTTATGGATCAGCGGATTAGAACTGAACAAAATTTGCTCAAAAATAATATCATGAGGGGCTCGAACCCACGACCCTTTGATTTAGAGCCTCACCTCCTACGGACTGACCCAACTGGATCTTGTAGTGAGAAATTGGTTATGGATATATTAGAACGAACCAGACACGAGTTATCACTTGAAAAACATAACGCAAGTAGCCACGAATATTCAAATATAAGTTCCAATGGCAGTTCGCTGATACTTGCTGGCTATAGCTTAGATAATTAAGGCTATATGCATTTATGGATCAGTGGATTCAAACTGAAACAAATTTGCTAAAAAATAATATCATGATGGGCTCGAACCCACGACCCTTTGATTTAGAGCCTCGCCTCCTACCGACAGACCTAACTGGATCTTGTAGTGAGAAATTGGTTAACGATATATTAGAACGAACCAGACACGAGTTATCAATATTCAAATATAAGTTCCAATGGCAGTTCGCTGATACTTGCTGGTTAGCTTAGCTAATTAAGGCTATATGCATTTATGGATCAGCGGATTCAAACTGAAAAAAATTTGCTCAAAAATAATATCATGAGGGGCTCGAACCCACGACCCTTTGATTTAGAGCCTCACCTCCTACGGACTGACCCAACTGGATCTTGTAGTGAGAAATTGGTTATGGATATATTAGAACGAACCAGACACGAATTATCACTTGAAAAACATAACGCAAGTAGCCACGAATATTCAAATATAAATCCAATGGCAGTTCGCTGATACTTGCTGGCTATAGCTTAGATAATTAAGGCTATATGCATTTATGGATCAGTGGATTCAAACTGAAACAAATTTGCTAAAAAATAATATCATGATGGGCTCGAACCCACGACCCTTTGATTTAGAGCCTCGCCTCCTACCGACTGACCCAACTGGATCTTGTAGTAAGAAATTGGTTATGGATATATTAGAACGAACCAGACACGAGTTATCACTTGAAAAACATAACGCAAGTAGCCACGAACAATCAAATATAAGTTCCAATGGCAGTTCGCTGGTACTTGCTGGTTAGCTTAGCTAATTAAGGCTATATGCATTTATGGATCAGCGGATTCAAACTGAAAAAATTTGCTCAAAAATAATATCATGAGGGGCTCGAACCCACGACCCTTTGATTTAGAGCCTCACTTCCTACGGACTGACCCAACTGGATCTTGTAATGAGAAATTGGTTATGGATATATTAGAACGAACCAGACACGAGTTATCAATATTCAAATATAAGTTCCAATGGCTGTTCGCTGATACTTGCTGGTTAGCTTAGCTAATTAAGGCTATATGCATTTATGGATCAGCGGATTCAAACTGAAAAAAATTTGCTCAAAAATAATATCATGAGGGGCTCGAACCCACGACCCTTTGATTTAGAGCCTCACCTCCTACGGACTGACCCAACTGGATCTTGTAGTGAGAAATTGGTTATGGATATATTAGAACGAACCAGACACGAGTTATCACTTGAAAAACATAACGCAAGTAGCCACGAATATTCAAATATAAGTTCCAATGGCAGTTCGCTGGTACTTGCTGGTTAGCTTAGCTAATTAAGGCTATATGCATTTATGGATCAGCGGATTCAAACTGAAAAAATTTGCTCAAAAATAATATCATGAGGGGCTCGAACCCACGACCCTTTGATTTAGAGCCTCACCTTCTACGGACTGACCCAACTGGATCTTGTAGTGAGAAATTGGTTATGGATATATTAGAACGAACCAGACACGAGTTATCAATTGAAAAACATTACGCAAGTGGCCATGAATATTCAAATATAAGTTCCAATGGCAGTTGGCTGATACTTGCTGGTTTGCTTAGCTAAATAAGGCTATATGCATTTATCGATCAGCAAATTCAAACTGAAACAAATTTGCTTCAAAAATAATATCATGATGGGCTCGAATCCAAGACCCTTTGATTTAGAGCCTCATTTCCTACCGACTGACCCAACTGGATCTTGTAGTGAGAAATTGGTTATGGATATATTAAAACGAACCAGACACGAATTATCACTTGAAAAACATAACGCAAGTAGCCACGAATATTCAAATATAAGTTCCAATGGCAGTTCGCTGATACTTGCTGGCTATAGCTTAGATAATTAAGGCTATATGCATTTATGGATCAGTGGATTCAAACTGAAACAAATTTGCTAAAAAATAATATCATGATGGGCTCGAACCCACGACCCTTTGATTTAGAGCCTCGCCTCCTACCGACAGACCTAACTGGATCTTGTAGTGAGAAATTGGTTAACGATATATTAGAACGAACCAGACACGAGTTATCAATATTCAAATATAAGTTCCAATGGCAGTTCGCTGATACTTGCTGGTTAGCTTAGCTAATTAAGGCTATATGCATTTATGGATCAGCGGATTCAAACTGAAAAAAATTTGCTCAAAAATAATATCATGAGGGGCTCGAACCCACGACCCTTTGATTTAGAGCCTCACCTCCTACGGACTGACCCAACTGGATCTTGTAGTGAGAAATTGGTTATGGATATATTAGAACGAACCAGACACGAGTTATCACTTGAAAAACATAACGCAAGTAGCCACGAATATTCAAATATAAGTTCCAATGGCAGTTCGCTGGTACTTGCTGGTTAGCTTAGCTAATTAAGGCTATATGCATTTATGGATCAGCGGATTCAAACTGAAAAAAATTTGCTCAAAAATAATATCATGAGGGGCTCGAACCCACGACCCTTGGATTTAGAGCCTCACCTTCTACGGACTGACCCAACTGGATCTTGTAGTGAGAAATTGGTTATGGATATATTAGAACGAACCAGACACGAGTTATCACTTGAAAAACATTACGCAAGTGGCCATGAATATTCAAATATAAGTTCCAATGGCAGTTGGCTGATACTTGCTGGTTTGCTTAGCTAAATAAGGCTATATGCATTTATCGATCAGCAAATTCAAACTGAAACAAATTTGCTTCAAAAATAATATCATGATGGGCTCGAATCCAAGACCCTTTGATTTAGAGCCTCATCTCCTACCGACTGACCCAACTGGATCTTGTAGTGAGAAATTGGTTATGGATATATTAGAACGAACCAGACACGAGTTATCAATATTCAAATATAAGTTCCAATGGCAGTTCGCTGATACTTGCTGGTTAGCTTAGCTAATTAAGGCTATATGCATTTATGGATCAGCGGATTAGAACTGAACAAAATTTGCTCAAAAATAATATCATGAGGGGCTCGAACCCACGACCCTTTGATTTAGAGCCTCACCTCCTACGGACTGACCCAACTGGATCTTGTAGTGAGAAATTGGTTATGGATATATTAGAACGAACCAGACACGAGTTATCACTTGAAAAACATAACGCAAGTAGCCACGAATATTCAAATATAAGTTCCAATGGCAGTTCGCTGATACTTGCTGGCTATAGCTTAGATAATTAAGGCTATATGCATTTATGGATCAGTGGATTCAAACTGAAACAAATTTGCTAAAAAATAATATCATGATGTGCTCGAACCCACGACCCTTTGATTTAGAGCCTCGCCTCCTACCGACAGACCTAACTGGATCTTGTAGTGAGAAATTGGTTAACGATATATTAGAACGAACCAGACACGAGTTATCAATATTCAAATATAAGTTCCAATGGCAGTTCGCTGATACTTGCTGGTTAGCTTAGCTAATTAAGGCTATATGCATTTATGGATCAGCGGATTCAAACTGAAAAAATATTTGCTCAAAAATAATATCTTGAGGGGCTCGAACCCACGACCCTTTGATTTAGAGCCTCACCTCCTACGGACTGACCCAACTGGATCTTGTAGTGAGAAATTGGTTATGGATATATTAGAACGAACCAGACACGAATTATCACTTGAAAAACATAACGCAAGTAGCCACGAATATTCAAATATAAATCCAATGGCAGTTCGCTGATACTTGCTGGCTATAGCTTAGATAATTAAGGCTATATGCATTTATGGATCAGTGGATTCAAACTGAAACAAATTTGCTAAAAAATAATATCATGATGGGCTCGAACCCACGACCCTTTGATTTAGAGCCTCGCCTCCTACCGACTGACCCAACTGGATCTTGTAGTAAGAAATTGGTTATGGATATATTAGAACGAACCAGACACGAGTTATCACTTGAAAAACATAACGCAAGTAGCCACGAACAATCAAATATAAGTTCCAATGGCAGTTCGCTGGTACTTGCTGGTTAGCTTAGCTAATTAAGGCTATATGCATTTATGGATCAGCGGATTCAAACTGAAAAAATTTGCTCAAAAATAATATCATGAGGGGCTCGAACCCACGACCCTTTGATTTAGAGCCTCACTTCCTACGGACTGACCCAACTGGATCTTGTAATGAGAAATTGGTTATGGATATATTAGAACGAACCAGACACGAGTTATCAATATTCAAATATAAGTTCCAATGGCTGTTCGCTGATACTTGCTGGTTAGCTTAGCTAATTAAGGCTATATGCATTTATGGATCAGCGGATTCAAACTGAAAAAAATTTGCTCAAAAATAATATCATGAGGGGCTCGAACCCACGACCCTTTGATTTAGAGCCTCACCTCCTACGGACTGACCCAACTGGATTTTGTAGTGAGAAATTGGTTATGGATATATTAGAACGAACCAGACACGAGTTATCACTTGAAAAACATAACGCAAGTAGCCACGAATATTCAAATATAAGTTCCAATGGCAGTTCGCTGATACTTGCTGGCTATAGCTTAGATAATTAAGGCTATATGCATTTATGGATCAGTGGATTCAAACTGAAACAAATTTGCTAAAAAATAATATCATGATGGGCTCGAACCCACGACCCTTTGATTTAGAGCCTCGCCTCCTACCGACTGACCCAACTGGATCTTGTAGTAAGAAATTGGTTATGGATATATTAGAACGAACCAGACACGAGTTATCACTTGAAAAACATAACGCAAGTAGCCACGAAAAATCAAATATAAGTTCCAATGGCAGTTCGCTGGTACTTGCTGGATAGCTTAGCTAATTAAGGCTATATGCATTTATGGATCAGCGGATTCAAACTGAAAAAATTTGCTCAAAAATAATATCATGAGGGGCTCGAACCCACGACCCTTTGATTTAGAGCCTCACTTCCTACGGACTGACCCAACTGGATCTTGTAATGAGAAATTGGTTATGGATATATTAGAACGAACCAGACACGAGTTATCAATATTCAAATATAAGTTCCAATGGCTGTTCGCTGATACTTGCTGGTTAGCTTAGCTAATTAAGGCTATATGCATTTATGGATCAGCGGATTCAAACTGAAAAAAATTTGCTCAAAAATAATATCATGAGGGGCTCGAACCCACGACCCTTTGATTTAGAGCCTCACCTCCTACGGACTGACCCAACTGGATCTTGTAGTAAGAAATTGGTTATGGATATATTAGAACGAACCAGACACGAGTTATCACTTGAAAAACATAACGCAAGTAGCCACGAAAAATCAAATATAAGTTCCAATGGCAGTTCGCTGGTACTTGCTGGATAGCTTAGCTAATTAAGGCTATATGCATTTATGGATCAGTGGATTCAAACTGAAACAAATTTGCTAAAAAATAATATCATGATGGGCTCGAACCCACGACCCTTTGATTTAGAGCCTCACCTCCTACGGACTGACCCAACTGGATCTTGTAATGAGAAATTGGTTATGGATATATTAGAACGAACCAGACACGAGTTATCAATATTCAAATATAAGTTCCAATGGCTGTTCGCTGATACTTGCTGGTTAGCTTAGCTAATTAAGGCTATATGCATTTATGGATCAGCGGATTCAAACTGAAAAAAATTTGCTCAAAAATAATATCATGAGGGGCTCGAACCCACGACCCTTTCATTTAGAGCCTCACCTCCTACGGACTGACCCAACTGGATCTTGTAGTGAGAAATTGGTTATGGATATATTAGAACGAACCAGACACGAGTTATCACTTGAAAAACATAACGCAAGTAGCCACGAATATTCAAATATAAGTTCCAATGGCAGTTCGCTGGTACTTGCTGGTTAGCTTAGCTAATTAAGGCTATATGCATTTATGGATCAGCGGATTCAAACTGAAAAAATTTGCTCAAAAATAATATCATGAGGGGCTCGAACCCACGACCCTTTGATTTAGAGCCTCACCTTCTACGGACTGACCCAACTGGATCTTGTAGTGAGAAATTGGTTATGGATATATTAGAACGAACCAGACACGAGTTATCAATTGAAAAACATTACGCAAGTGGCCATGAATATTCAAATATAAGTTCCAATGGCAGTTGGCTGATACTTGCTGGTTTGCTTAGCTAAATAAGGCTATATGCATTTATCGATCAGCAAATTCAAACTGAAACAAATTTGCTTCAAAAATAATATCATGATGGGCTCGAATCCAAGACCCTTTGATTTAGAGCCTCATCTCCTACCGACTGACCCAACTGGATCTTGTAGTGAGAAATTGGTTATGGATATATTAAAACGAACCAGACACGAATTATCACTTGAAAAACATAACGCAAGTAGCCACGAATATTCAAATATAAGTTCCAATGGCAGTTCGCTGATACTTGCTGGCTATAGCTTAGATAATTAAGGCTATATGCATTTATGGATCAGTGGATTCAAACTGAAACAAATTTGCTAAAAAATAATATCATGATGGGCTCGAACCCACGACCCTTTGATTTAGAGCCTCGCCTCCTACCGACAGACCCAACTGGATCTTGTAGTGAGAAATTGGTTAACGATATATTAGAACGAACCAGACACGAGTTATCAATATTCAAATATAAGTTCCAATGGCAGTTCGCTGATACTTGCTGGTTAGCTTAGCTAATTAAGGCTATATGCATTTATGGATCAGCGGATTCAAACTGAAAAAAATTTGCTCAAAAATAATATCATGAGGGGCTCGAACCCACGACCCTTTGATTTAGAGCCTCACCTCCTACGGACTGACCCAACTGGATCTTGTAGTGAGAAATTGGTTATGGATATATTAGAACGAACCAGACACGAATAATCACTTGAAAAACATAACGCAAGTAGCCACGAATATTCAAATATAAATCCAATGGCAGTTCGCTGATACTTGCTGGCTATAGCTTAGATAATTAAGGCTATATGCATTTATGGATCAGTGGATTCAAACTGAAACAAATTTGCTAAAAAATAATATCATGATGGGCTCGAACCCACGACCCTTTGATTTAGAGCCTCGCCTCCTACCGACTGACCCAACTGGATCTTGTAGTAAGAAATTGGTTATGGATATATTAGAACGAACCAGACACGAGTTATCACTTGAAAAACATAACGCAAGTAGCCACGAAAAATCAAATATAAGTTCCAATGGCAGTTCGCTGGTACTTGCTGGTTAGCTTAGCTAATTAAGGCTATATGCATTTATGGATCAGCGGATTCAAACTGAAAAAATTTGCTAAAAAATAATATCATGAGGGGCTCGAACCCACGACCCTTTGATTTAGAGCCTCACTTCCTACGGACTGACCCAACTGGATCTTGTAATGAGAAATTGGTTATGGATATATTAGAACGAACCAGACACGAGTTATCAATATTCAAATATAAGTTCCAATGGCTGTTCGCTGATACTTGCTGGTTAGCTTAGCTAATTAAGGCTATATGCATTTATGGATCAGCGGATTCAAACTGAAAAAAATTTGCTCAAAAATAATATCATGAGGGGCTCGAACCCACGACCCTTTGATTTAGAGCCTCACCTCCTACGGACTGACCCAACTGGATCTTGTAGTGAGAAATTGGTTATGGATATATTAGAACGAACCAGACACGAGTTATCACTTGAAAAACATAACGCAAGTAGCCACGAATATTCAAATATAAGTTCCAATGGCAGTTCGCTGGTACTTGCTGGTTAGCTTAGCTAATTAAGGCTATATGCATTTATGGATCAGCGGATTCAAACTGAAAAAAATTTGCTCAAAAATAATATCATGAGGGGCTCGAACCCACGACCCTTGGATTTAGAGCCTCACCTTCTACGGACTGACCCAACTGGATCTTGTAGTGAGACATTGGTTATGGATATATTAGAACGAACCAGACACGAGTTATCACTTGAAAAACATTACGCAAGTGGCCATGAATATTCAAATATAAGTTCCAATGGCAGTTGGCTGATACTTGCTGGTTTGCTTAGCTAAATAAGGCTATATGCATTTATCGATCAGCAAATTCAAACTGAAACAAATTTGCTTCAAAAATAATATCATGATGGGCTCGAATCCAAGACCCTTTGATTTAGAGCCTCATCTCCTACCGACTGACCCAACTGGATCTTGTAGTGAGAAATTGGTTATGGATATATTAGAACGAACCAGACACGAGTTATCAATATTCAAATATAAGTTCCAATGGCAGTTCGCTGATACTTGCTGGTTAGCTTAGCTAATTAAGGCTATATGCATTTATGGATCAGCGGATTAGAACTGAACAAAATTTGCTCAAAAATAATATCATGAGGGGCTCGAACCCACGACCCTTTGATTTAGAGCCTCACCTCCTACGGACTGACCCAACTGGATCTTGTAGTGAGAAATTGGTTATGGATATATTAGAACGAACCAGACACGAGTTATCACTTGAAAAACATAACGCAAGTAGCCACGAATATTCAAATATAAGTTCCAATGGCAGTTCGCTGATACTTGCTGGCTATAGCTTAGATAATTAAGGCTATATGCATTTATGGATCAGTGGATTCAAACTGAAACAAATTTGCTAAAAAATAATATCATGATGGGCTCGAACCCACGACCCTTTGATTTAGAGCCTCGCCTCCTACCGACAGACCTAACTGGATCTTGTAGTGAGAAATTGGTTAACGATATATTAGAACGAACCAGACACGAGTTATCAATATTCAAATATAAGTTCCAATGGCAGTTCGCTGATACTTGCTGGTTAGCTTAGCTAATTAAGGCTATATGCATTTATGGATCAGCGGATTCAAACTGAAAAAATATTTGCTCAAAAATAATATCATGAGGGGCTCGAACCCACGACCCTTTGATTTAGAGCCTCACCTCCTACGGACTGACCCAACTGGATCTTGTAGTGAGAAATTGGTTATGGATATATTAGAACGAACCAGACACGAATTATCACTTGAAAAACATAACGCAAGTAGCCACGAATATTCAAATATAAATCCAATGGCAGTTCGCTGATACTTGCTGGCTATAGCTTAGATAATTAAGGCTATATGCATTTATGGATCAGTGGATTCAAACTGAAACAAATTTGCTAAAAAATAATATCATGATGGGCTCGAACCCACGACCCTTTGATTTAGAGCCTCGCCTCCTACCGACTGACCCAACTGGATCTTGTAGTAAGAAATTGGTTATGGATATATTAGAACGAACCAGACACGAGTTATCACTTGAAAAACATAACGCAAGTAGCCACGAACAATCAAATATAAGTTCCAATGGCAGTTCGCTGGTACTTGCTGGTTAGCTTAGCTAATTAAGGCTATATGCATTTATGGATCAGCGGATTCAAACTGAAAAAATTTGCTCAAAAATAATATCATGAGGGGCTCGAACCCACGACCCTTTGATTTAGAGCCTCACTTCCTACGGACTGACCCAACTGGATCTTGTAATGAGAAATTGGTTATGGATATATTAGAACGAACCAGACACGAGTTATCAATATTCAAATATAAGTTCCAATGGCTGTTCGCTGATACTTGCTGGTTAGCTTAGCTAATTAAGGCTATATGCATTTATGGATCAGCGGATTCAAACTGAAAAAAATTTGCTCAAAAATAATATCATGAGGGGCTCGAACCCACGACCCTTTGATTTAGAGCCTCACCTCCTACGGACTGACCCAACTGGATCTTGTAGTGAGAAATTGGTTATGGATATATTAGAACGAACCAGACACGAGTTATCACTTGAAAAACATAACGCAAGTAGCCACGAATATTCAAATATAAGTTCCAATGGCAGTTGGCTGATACTTGCTGGTTTGCTTAGCTAAATAAGGCTATATGCATTTATCGATCAGCAAATTCAAACTGAAACAAATTTGCTTCAAAAATAATATCATGATGGGCTCGAATCCAAGACCCTTTGATTTAGAGCCTCATCTCCTACCGACTGACCCAACTGGATCTTGTAGTGAGAAATTGGTTATGGATATATTAAAACGAACCAGACACGAATTATCACTTGAAAAACATAACGCAAGTAGCCACGAATATTCAAATATAAGTTCCAATGGCAGTTCGCTGATACTTGCTGGCTATAGCTTAGATAATTAAGGCTATATGCATTTATGGATCAGTGGATTCAAACTGAAACAAATTTGCTAAAAAATAATATCATGATGGGCTCGAACCCACGACCCTTTGATTTAGAGCCTCGCCTCCTACCGACAGACCCAACTGGATCTTGTAGTGAGAAATTGGTTAACGATATATTAGAACGAACCAGACACGAGTTATCAATATTCAAATATAAGTTCCAATGGCTGTTCGCTGATACTTGCTGGTTAGCTTAGCTAATTAAGGCTATATGCATTTATGGATCAGCGGATTCAAACTGAAAAAAATTTGCTCAAAAATAATATCATGAGGGGCTCGAACCCACGACCCTTTGATTTAGAGCCTCACCTCCTACGGACTGACCCAACTGGATCTTGTAGTGAGAAATTGGTTATGGATATATTAGAACGAACCAGACACGAGTTATCACTTGAAAAACATAACGCAAGTAGCTACGAATATTCAAATATAAGTTCCAATGGCAGTTCGCTGGTACTTGCTGGTTAGCTTAGATAATTAAGGCTATATGCATTTATGGATCAGCGGATTCAAACTGAAAAAATTTGCTCAAAAATAATATCATGAGGGGCTCGAACCCACGACCCTTTGATTTAGAGCCTCACCTTCTACGGACTGACCCAACTGGATCTTGTAGTGAGAAATTGGTTATGGATATATTAGAACGAACCAGACACGAGTTATCACTTGAAAAACATTACGCAAGTGGCCAAGAATATTCAAATATAAGTTCCAATGGCAGTTGGCTGATACTTGCTGGTTTGCTTAGCTAAATAAGGCTATATGCATTTATCGATCAGCAAATTCAAACTGAAACAAATTTGCTTCAAAAATAATATCATGATGGGCTCGAATCCAATCCAATCCAAGACCCTTTGATTTAGAGCCTCATCTCCTACCGACTGACCCAACTGGATCTTGTAGTGAGAAATTGGTTATGGATATATTAAAACGAACCAGACACGAATTATCACTTGAAAAACATAACGCAAGTAGCCACGAATATTCAAATATAAATCCAATGGCAGTTCGCTGATACTTGCTGGCTATAGCTTAGATAATTAAGGCTATATGCATTTATGGATCAGTGGATTCAAACTGAAACAAATTTGCTAAAAAATAATATCATGATGGGCTCGAACCCACGACCCTTTGATTTAGAGCCTCACTTCCTACGGACTGACCCAACTGGATCTTGTAATGAGAAATTGGTTATGGATATATTAGAACGAACCAGACACGAGTTATCAATATTCAAATATAAGTTCCAATGGCAGTTCGCTGATACTTGCTGGTTAGCTTAGCTAATTAAGGCTATATGCATTTATGGATCAGCGGATTCAAACTGAAAAAAATTTGTTCAAAAATAATATCATGAGGGGCTCGAACCCACGACCCTTTGATTTAGAGCCTCACTTCCTACGGACTGAGCCAACTGGATCTTGTAATGAGAAATTGGTTATGGATATATTAGAACGAACCAGACACGAGTTATCAATATTCAAATATAAGTTCCAATGGCAGTTCGCTGATACTTGCTGGTTAGCTTAGCTAATTAAGGCTATATGCATTTATGGATCAGCGGATTAAAACTGAAACAAATTTGCTCAAAAATAATATCATGATGGGCTCGAACTCACGACCTTTTCATTTAGAGCCTCAACTCCTACGGACTGACCCAACTGGATCTTGTAGTGAGAAACTGGTTATGGATATATTAGAACGAACCAGACACGAGTTATCACTTGAAAAACATAACGCAAGTAGCCACGAATATTCAAATATAAATCCAATGGCAGTTCGCTGATACTTGCTGGCTATAGCTTAGATAATTAAGGCTATATGCATTTATGGATCAGTGGATTCAAACTGAAACAAATTTGCTAAAAAAAATATCATGATGGGCTCGAACCCACGACCCTTTGATTTAGAGCCTCGCCTCCTACCGACAGACCCAACTGGATCTTGTAGTGAGAAATTGGTTAACGATATATTAGAACGAACCAGACACGAGTTATCAATATTCAAATATAAGTTCCAATGGCAGTTCGCTGATACTTGCTGGTTAGCTTAGCTAATTAAGGCTATATACATTTATGGATCAGCGGATTCAAACTGAAAAAAATTTGCTCAAAAATAATATCATGAGGGGCTCGAACCCACGACCCTTTGATTTAGAGCCTCACCTCCTACGGACTGAAGCAACTGGATCTTGTAGTGAGAAATTGGTTATGGATATATTAGAACGAACCAGACACGAATTATCACTTGAAAAACATAACGCAAGTAGCCACGAATATTCAAATATAAATCCAATGGCAGTTCGCTGATACTTGCTGGCTATAGCTTAGATAATTAAGGCTATATGCATTTATGGATCAGTGGATTCAAACTGTAACAAATTTGCTAAAAAATAATATCATGATGGGCTCGAACCCACGACCCTTTGATTTAGAGCCTCACCTTCTACGGACTGACCCAACTGGATCTTGTAGTGAGAAATGGGTTATGGATATATTAGAACGAACCAGACACGAGTTATCACTTGAAAAACATTACGCAAGTGGCCATGAATATTCAAATATAAGTTCCAATGGCAGTTGGCTGATACTTGCTGGTTTGCTTAGCTAAATAAGGCTATATGCATTTATCGATCAGCAAATTCAAACTGAAACAAATTTGCTTCAAAAATAATATCATGATGGGCTCGAATCCAATCCAATCCAATCCAAGACCCTTTGATTTAGAGCCTCATCTCCTACCGACTGACCCAACTGGATCTTGTAGTGAGAAATTGGTTATGGATATATTAAAACGAACCAGACACGAATTATCACTTGAAAAACATAACGCAAGTAGCCACGAATATTCAAATATAAATCCAATGGCAGTTCGCTGATACTTGCTGGCTATAGCTTAGATAATTAAGGCTATATGCATTTATGGATCAGTGGATTCAAACTGAAACAAATTTGCTAAAAAATAATATCATGATGGGCTCGAACCCACGACCCTTTGATTTAGAGCCTCGCCTCCTACCGACAGACCCAACTGGATCTTGTAGTGAGAAATTGGTTAACGATATATTAGAACGAACCAGACACGAGTTATCAATATTCAAATATAAGTTCCAATGGCAGTTCGCTGATACTTGCTGGTTAGCTTAGCTAATTAAGGCTATATGCATTTATGGATCAGCGGATTCAAACTGAAAAAAATTTGTTCAAAAATAATATCATGAGGGGCTCGAACCCACGACCCTTTGATTTAGAGCCTCACTTCCTACGGACTGACCCAACTGGATCTTGTAGTGAGAAATTGGTTATGGATATATTAGAACGAACCAGACACGAGTTATCAATATTCAAATATAAGTTCCAATGGCAGTTCGCTGATACTTGCTGGTTAGCTTAGCTAATTAAGGCTATATGCATTTATGGATCAGCGGATTCAAACTGAAACAAATTTGCTCAAAAATAATATCATGATGGGCTCGAACTCACGACCTTTTCATTTAGAGCCTCAACTCCTACGGACTGACCCAACTGGATCTTGTAGTGAGAAATTGGTTATGGATATATTAGAACGAACCAGACACGAGTTATCACTTGAAAAACATAACGCAAGTAGCCACGAATATTCAAATATAAATCCAATGGCAGTTCGCTGATACTTGCTGGCTATAGCTTAGATAATTAAGGCTATATGCATTTATGGATCAGTGGATTCAAACTGAAACAAATTTGCTAACAAATAATATCATGATGGGCTCGAACCCACGACCCTTTGATTTAGAGCCTCGCCTCCTACCGACACACCCAACTGGATCTTGTGGTGAGAAATTGGTTAACGATATATTAGAACGAACCAGACACGAGTTATCAATATTCAAATATAAGTTCCAATGGCAGTTCGCTGATACTTGCTGGTTAGCTTAGCTAATTAAGGCTATATGCATTTATGGATCAGCGGATTCAAACTGAAACAAATTTGCTCAAAAATAATATCATGAGGGGCTCGAACCCACGACCCTTTGATTTAGAGCCTTACTTCCTACGGTCTGACCCAACTGGATCTTGTAATGAGAAATTGGTTATGGATATATTAGAACGAACCAGACACGAGTTATCAATATTCAAATATAAGTTCCAATGGCAGTTCGCTGATACTTGCTGGTTAGCTTAGCTAATTAAGGCTATATGCATTTATGGATCAGCGGATTCAAACTGAAACAAATTTGCTCAAAAATAATATCATGATGGGCTCGAACTCACGACCTTTTCATTTAGAGCCTCAACTCCTACGGACTGACCCAACTGGATCTTGTAGTGAGAAATTGGTTATGGATATATTAGAACGAACCAGACACGAGTTATCACTTGAAAAACATAACGCAAGTAGCCACGAATATTCAAATATAAATCCAATGGCAGTTCGCTGATACTTGCTGGCTATAGCTTAGATAATTAAGGCTATATGCATTTATGGATCAGTGGATTCAAACTGAAACAAATTTGCTAAAAAATAATATCATGATGGGCTCGAACCCACGACCCTTTGATTTAGAGCCTCGCCTCCTACCGACAGACCCAACTGGATCTTGTAGTGAGAAATTGGTTAACGATATATTAGAACGAACCAGACACGAGTTATCAATATTCAAATATAAGTTCCAATGGCAGTTCGCTGATACTTGCTGGTTAGCTTAGCTAATTAAGGCTATATGCATTTATGGATCAGCGGATTCAAACTGAAAAAAATTTGCTCAAAAATAATATCATGAGGGGCTCGAACCCACGACCCTTTGATTTAGAGCCTCACCTCCTACGGACTGACCCAACTGGATCTTGTAGTGAGAAATTGGTTATGGATATATTAGAACGAACCAGACACGAGTTATCAATATTCAAATATAAGTTCCAATGGCAGTTCGCTGATACTTGCTGGTTAGCTTAGCTAATTAAGGCTATATGCATTTATGGATCAGCGGATTCAAACTGAAACAAATTTGCTCAAAAATAATATCATGATGGGCTCGAACTCACGACCTTTTCATTTAGAGCCTCAACTCCTACGGACTGACCCAACTGGATCTTGTAGTGAGAAATTGGTTATGGATATATTAGAACGAACCAGACACGAGTTATCAGTTAAAAAACATAACGCAAGTAGCCACGAATATTCAAATATAAATCCAATGGCAGTTCGCTGATACTTGCTGGCTATAGCTTAGATAATTAAGGCTATATGCATTTATGGATCAGTGGATTCAAACTGAAACAAATTTGCTAAAAAATAATATCATGATGGGCTCGAACACACGACCCTTTGATTTAGAGCCTCGCCTCCTACCGACAGACCCAACTGGATCTTGTAGTGAGAAATTGGTTATGGATATATTAGAACGAACCAGACACGAGTTATCACTTGAAAAACATAACGCAAGTAGCCACAAATATTCAAATATAAGTTCCAATGGCAGTTCGCTGGTACTTGCTGGTTAGCTTAGCTAATTAAGGCTATATGCATTTATGGATCAGCGGATTCAAACTGAAAAAATTTGCTCAAAAATAATATCATGAGGGGCTCGAACCCACGACCCTTTGATTTAGAGCCTCACCTTCTACGGACTGACCCAACTGGATCTTGTAGTGAGAAATTGGTTATGGATATATTAGAACGAACCAGACACGAGTTATCACTTGAAAAACATTACGCAAGTGGCCATGAATATTCAAATATAAGTTCCAACGGCAGTTGGCTGATACTTGCTGGTCTGCTTAGCTAAATAAGGCTATATGCATTTATCGATCAGCAAATTCAAACTGAAACAAATTTGCTTCAAAAATAATATCATGATGGGCTCGAATCCATCCAATCCAAGACCCTTTGATTTAGAGCCTCATCTCCTACCGACTGACCCAACTGGATCTTGTAGTGAGAAATTGGTTATGGATATATTAGAACGAACCAGACACGAATTATCACTTGAAAAACATAACGCAAGTAGCCACGAATATTCAAATATAAATCCAATGGCAGTTCGCTGATACTTGCTGGCTATAGCTTAGATAATTAAGGCTATATGCATTTATGGATCAGTGGATTCAAACTGAAACAAATTTGCTAAAAAATAATATCATGATGGGCTCGAACCCAGGACCCTTTGATTTAGAGCCTCGCCTCCTACCGACAGACCCAACTGGATCTTGTAGTGAGAAATTGGTTAACGATATATTAGAACGAACCAGACACGAGTTATCAATATTCAAATATAAGTTCCAATGGCAGTTCGCTGATACTTGCTGGTTAGCTTAGCTAATTAAGGCTATATGCATTTATGGATCAGCGGATTCAAACTGAGACAAATGTGTTCAAAAATAATATCATGAGGGGCTCGAACCCACGACCCTTTGATTTAGAGCCTCACCTTCTACGGACTGACCCAACTGGATCTTGTAATGAGAAATTGGTTATGGATATATTAGAACGAACCAGACACGAGTTATCAATATTCAAATATAAGTTCCAATGGCAGTTCGCTGATACTTGCTGGTTAGCTTAGCTAATTAAGGCTATATGCATTTATGGATCAGCGGATTCAAACTGAAACAAATTTGCTCAAAAATAATATCATGATGGGCTCGAACTCACGACCTTTTCATTTAGAGCCTCAACTCCTACGGACTGACCCAACTGGATCTTGTAGTGAGAAATTGGTTATGGATATATTAGAACGAACCAGACACGAGTTATCACTTGAAAAACATAACGCAAGTAGCCACGAATATTCAAATATAAATCCAATGGCAGTTCGCTGATACTTGCTGGCTATAGCTTAGATAATTAAGGCTATATGCATTTATGGATCAGTGGATTCAAACTGAAACAAATTTGCTAAAAAATAATATCATGATGGGCTCGAACCCACGACCCTTTGATTTAGAGCCTCGCCTCCTACCGACTGACCCAACTGGATCTTGTAGTAAGACATTGGTTATGGATATATTAGAACGAACCAGACACGAGTTATCACTTGAAAAACATAACGCAAGTAGCCACGAATATTCAAATATAAGTTCCAATGGCAGTTCGCTGGTACTTGCTGGTTAGCTTAGCTAATTAAGGCTATATGCATTTATGGATCAGCGGATTCAAACTGAAAAAATTTGCTCAAAAATAATATCATGAGGGGCTCGAACCCACGACCCTTTGATTTAGAGCCTCACTTCCTACGGACTGACCCAACTGGATCTTGTAATGAGAAATTGGTTATGGATATATTAGAACGAACCAGACACGAGTTATCAATATTCAAATATAAGTTCCAATGGCAGTTCGCTGATACTTGCTGGTTAGCTTAGCTAATTAAGGCTATATGCATTTATGGATCAGCGGATTAGAACTGAACAAAATTTGCTCAAAAATAATATCATGAGGGGCTCGAACCCACGACCCTTTGATTTAGAGCCTCACCTCCTACGGACTGACCCAACTGGATCTTGTAGTGAGAAATTGGTTATGGATATATTAGAACGAACCAGACACGAGTTATCACTTGAAAAACATAACGCAAGTAGCCACGAATATTCAAATATAAGTTCCAATGGCAGTTCGCTGATACTTGCTGGCTATAGCTTAGATAATTAAGGCTATATGCATTTATGGATCAGTGGATTCAAACTGAAACAAATTTGCTAAAAAATAATATCATGATGGGCTCGAACCCACGACCCTTTGATTTAGAGCCTCGCCTCCTACCGACTGACCCAACTGGATCTTGTAGTAAGAAATTGGTTATGGATATATTAGAACGAACCAGACACGAGTTATCACTTGAAAAACATAACGCAAGTAGCCACGAAAAATCAAATATAAGTTCCAATGGCAGTTCGCTGGTACTTGCTGGTTAGCTTAGCTAATTAAGGCTATATGCATTTATGGATCAGCGGATTCAAACTGAAAAAATTTGCTCAAAAATAATATCATGAGGGGCTCGAACCCACGACCCTTTGATTTAGAGCCTCACTTCCTACGGACTGACCCAACTGGATCTTGTAGTGAGAAATTGGTTATGGATATATTAGAACGAACCAGACACGAGTTATCAATATTCAAATATAAGTTCCAATGGCTGTTCGCTGATACTTGCTGGTTAGCTTAGCTAATTAAGGCTATATGCATTTATGGATCAGCGGATTCAAACTGAAAAAAATTTGCTCAAAAATAATATCATGAGGGGCTCGAACCCACGACCCTTTGATTTAGAGCCTCACCTCCTACGGACTGACCCAACTGGATCTTGTAGTGAGAAATTGGTTATGGATATATTAGAACGAACCAGACACGAGTTATCACTTGAAAAACATAACGCAAGTAGCCACGAATATTCAAATATAAATCCAATGGCAGTTCGCTGATACTTGCTGGCTATAGCTTAGATAATTAAGGCTATATGCATTTATGGATCAGTGGATTCAAACTGAAACAAATTTGCTAAAAAATAATATCATGATGGGCTCGAACCCACGACCCTTTGATTTAGAGCCTCGCCTCCTACCGACAGACCCAACTGGATCTTGTAGTGAGAAATTGGTTAACGATATATTAGAACGAACCAGACACGAGTTATCAATATTCAAATATAAGTTCCAATGGCAGTTCGCTGATACTTGCTGGTTAGCTTAGCTAATTAAGGCTATATGCATTTATGGATCAGCGGATTCAAACTGAAAAAAATTTGCTCAAAAATAATATCATGAGGGGCTCGAACCCACGACCCTTTGATTTAGAGCCTCACCTCCTACGGACTGACCCAACTGGATCTTGTAGTGAGAAATTGGTTATGGATATATTAGAACGAACCAGACACGAGTTATCAATATTCAAATATAAGTTCCAATGGCAGTTCGCTGATACTTGCTGGTTAGCTTAGCTAATTAAGGCTATATGCATTTATGGATCAGCGGATTCAAACTGAAACAAATTTGCTCAAAAATAATATCATGATGGGCTCGAACTCACGACCTTTTCATTTAGAGCCTCAACTCCTACGGACTGACCCAACTGGATCTTGTAGTGAGAAATTGGTTATGGATATATTAGAACGAACCAGACACGAGTTATCAGTTAAAAAACATAACGCAAGTAGCCACGAATATTCAAATATAAATCCAATGGCAGTTCGCTGATACTTGCTGGCTATAGCTTAGATAATTAAGGCTATATGCATTTATGGATCAGTGGATTCAAACTGAAACAAATTTGCTAAAAAATAATATCATGATGGGCTCGAACACACGACCCTTTGATTTAGAGCCTCGCCTCCTACCGACAGACCCAACTGGATCTTGTAGTGAGAAATTGGTTATGGATATATTAGAACGAACCAGACACGAGTTATCACTTGAAAAACATAACGCAAGTAGCCACAAATATTCAAATATAAGTTCCAATGGCAGTTCGCTGGTACTTGCTGGTTAGCTTAGCTAATTAAGGCTATATGCATTTATGGATCAGCGGATTCAAACTGAAAAAATTTGCTCAAAAATAATATCATGAGGGGCTCGAACCCACGACCCTTTGATTTAGAGCCTCACCTTCTACGGACTGACCCAACTGGATCTTGTAGTGAGAAATTGGTTATGGATATATTAGAACGAACCAGACACGAGTTATCACTTGAAAAACATTACGCAAGTGGCCATGAATATTCAAATATAAGTTCCAACGGCAGTTGGCTGATACTTGCTGGTCTGCTTAGCTAAATAAGGCTATATGCATTTATCGATCAGCAAATTCAAACTGAAACAAATTTGCTTCAAAAATAATATCATGATGGGCTCGAATCCATCCAATCCAAGACCCTTTGATTTAGAGCCTCATCTCCTACCGACTGACCCAACTGGATCTTGTAGTGAGAAATTGGTTATGGATATATTAGAACGAACCAGACACGAATTATCACTTGAAAAACATAACGCAAGTAGCCACGAATATTCAAATATAAATCCAATGGCAGTTCGCTGATACTTGCTGGCTATAGCTTAGATAATTAAGGCTATATGCATTTATGGATCAGTGGATTCAAACTGAAACAAATTTGCTAAAAAATAATATCATGATGGGCTCGAACCCAGGACCCTTTGATTTAGAGCCTCGCCTCCTACCGACAGACCCAACTGGATCTTGTAGTGAGAAATTGGTTAACGATATATTAGAACGAACCAGACACGAGTTATCAATATTCAAATATAAGTTCCAATGGCAGTTCGCTGATACTTGCTGGTTAGCTTAGCTAATTAAGGCTATATGCATTTATGGATCAGCGGATTCAAACTGAGACAAATGTGTTCAAAAATAATATCATGAGGGGCTCGAACCCACGACCCTTTGATTTAGAGCCTCACCTTCTACGGACTGACCCAACTGGATCTTGTAATGAGAAATTGGTTATGGATATATTAGAACGAACCAGACACGAGTTATCAATATTCAAATATAAGTTCCAATGGCAGTTCGCTGATACTTGCTGGTTAGCTTAGCTAATTAAGGCTATATGCATTTATGGATCAGCGGATTCAAACTGAAACAAATTTGCTCAAAAATAATATCATGATGGGCTCGAACTCACGACCTTTTCATTTAGAGCCTCAACTCCTACGGACTGACCCAACTGGATCTTGTAGTGAGAAATTGGTTATGGATATATTAGAACGAACCAGACACGAGTTATCACTTGAAAAACATAACGCAAGTAGCCACGAATATTCAAATATAAATCCAATGGCAGTTCGCTGATACTTGCTGGCTATAGCTTAGATAATTAAGGCTATATGCATTTATGGATCAGTGGATTCAAACTGAAACAAATTTGCTAAAAAATAATATCATGATGGGCTCGAACCCACGACCCTTTGATTTAGAGCCTCGCCTCCTACCGACTGACCCAACTGGATCTTGTAGTAAGACATTGGTTATGGATATATTAGAACGAACCAGACACGAGTTATCACTTGAAAAACATAACGCAAGTAGCCACGAATATTCAAATATAAGTTCCAATGGCAGTTCGCTGGTACTTGCTGGTTAGCTTAGCTAATTAAGGCTATATGCATTTATGGATCAGCGGATTCAAACTGAAAAAATTTGCTCAAAAATAATATCATGAGGGGCTCGAACCCACGACCCTTTGATTTAGAGCCTCACTTCCTACGGACTGACCCAACTGGATCTTGTAATGAGAAATTGGTTATGGATATATTAGAACGAACCAGACACGAGTTATCAATATTCAAATATAAGTTCCAATGGCAGTTCGCTGATACTTGCTGGTTAGCTTAGCTAATTAAGGCTATATGCATTTATGGATCAGCGGATTAGAACTGAACAAAATTTGCTCAAAAATAATATCATGAGGGGCTCGAACCCACGACCCTTTGATTTAGAGCCTCACCTCCTACGGACTGACCCAACTGGATCTTGTAGTGAGAAATTGGTTATGGATATATTAGAACGAACCAGACACGAGTTATCACTTGAAAAACATAACGCAAGTAGCCACGAATATTCAAATATAAGTTCCAATGGCAGTTCGCTGATACTTGCTGGCTATAGCTTAGATAATTAAGGCTATATGCATTTATGGATCAGTGGATTCAAACTGAAACAAATTTGCTAAAAAATAATATCATGATGGGCTCGAACCCACGACCCTTTGATTTAGAGCCTCGCCTCCTACCGACTGACCCAACTGGATCTTGTAGTAAGAAATTGGTTATGGATATATTAGAACGAACCAGACACGAGTTATCACTTGAAAAACATAACGCAAGTAGCCACGAAAAATCAAATATAAGTTCCAATGGCAGTTCGCTGGTACTTGCTGGTTAGCTTAGCTAATTAAGGCTATATGCATTTATGGATCAGCGGATTCAAACTGAAAAAATTTGCTCAAAAATAATATCATGAGGGGCTCGAACCCACGACCCTTTGATTTAGAGCCTCACTTCCTACGGACTGACCCAACTGGATCTTGTAGTGAGAAATTGGTTATGGATATATTAGAACGAACCAGACACGAGTTATCAATATTCAAATATAAGTTCCAATGGCTGTTCGCTGATACTTGCTGGTTAGCTTAGCTAATTAAGGCTATATGCATTTATGGATCAGCGGATTCAAACTGAAAAAAATTTGCTCAAAAATAATATCATGAGGGGCTCGAACCCACGACCCTTTGATTTAGAGCCTCACCTCCTACGGACTGACCCAACTGGATCTTGTAGTGAGAAATTGGTTATGGATATATTAGAACGAACCAGACACGAGTTATTACTTGAAAAACATAACGCAAGTAGCCACGAATATTCAAATATAAGTTCCAATGGCAGTTCGCTGGTACTTGCTGGTTAGCTTAGCTAATTAAGGCTATATGCATTTATGGATCAGCGGATTCAAACTGAAAAAATTTGCTCAAAAATAATATCATGAGGGGCTCGAACCCACGACCCTTTGATTTAGAGCCTCACCTTCTACGGACTGACCCAACTGGATCTTGTAGTGAGAAATTGGTTATGGATATATTAGAACGAACCAGACACGAGTTATCACCTGAAAAACATTACGCAAGTGGCCATGAATATTCAAATATAAGTTCCAATGGCAGTTGGCTGATACTTGCTGGTTTGCTTAGCTAAATAAGGCTATATGCATTTATCGATCAGCAAATTCAAACTGAAACAAATTTGCTTCAAAAATAATATCATGATGGGCTCGAATCCAAGACCCTTTGATTTAGAGCCTCATCTCCTACCGACTGACCCAACTGGATCTTGTAGTGAGAAATTGGTTATGGATATATTAAAACGAACCAGACACGAATTATCACTTGAAAAACATAACGCAAGTAGCCACGAATATTCAAATATAAATCCAATGGCAGTTCGCTGATACTTGCTGGCTATAGCTTAGATAATTAAGGCTATATGCATTTATGGATCAGTGGATTCAAACTGAAACAAATTTGCTAAAAAATAATATCATGATGGGCTCGAACCCACGACCCTTTGATTTAGAGCCTCGCCTCCTACCGACAGACCCAACTGGATCTTGTAGTGAGAAATTGGTTAACGATATATTAGAACGAACCAGACACGAGTTATCAATATTCAAATATAAGTTCCAATGGCAGTTCGCTGATACTTGCTGGTTAGCTTAGCTAATTAAGGCTATATGCATTTATGGATCAGCGGATTCAAACTGAAAAAAATTTGTTCAAAAATAATATCATGAGGGGCTCGAACCCACGACCCTTTGATTTAGAGTCTTACCTCCTACGGACTGACCCAACTGGATCTTGTAGTGAGAAATTGGTTATGGATATATTAGAACGAACCAGAAACGAATTATCACTTGAAAAACATAACGCAAGTAGCCACGAATATTCAAATATAAATCCAATGGCAGTTCGCTGATACTTGCTGGCTATAGCTTAGATATTTAAGGCTATATGCATTTATGGATCAGTGGATTCAAACTGAAACAAATTTGCTAAAAAATAATATCATGATGGGCTCGAACCCACGACCCTTTGATTTAGAGCCTCGCCTCCTACCGACTGACCCAACTGGATCTTGTAGTAAGAAATTGGTTATTAGAACGAACCAGACACGAGTTATCACTTGAAAAACATAACGCAAGTAGCCACGAATATTCAAATATAAGTTCCAATGGCAGTTCGCTGGTACTTGCTGGTTAGCTTAGCTAATTAAGGCTATATGCATTTATGGATCAGCGGATTCAAACTGAAAAAACTTGCTCAAAAATAATATCATGAGGGGCTCGAACCCACGACCCTTTGATTTAGAGCCTCACTTCCTACGGACTGACCCAACTGGATCTTGTAATGAGAAATTGGTTATGGATATATTAGAACGAACCAGACACGAGTTATCAATATTCAAATATAAGTTCCAATGGCAGTTCGCTGATACTTGCTGGTTAGCTTAGCTAATTAAGGCTATATGCATTTATGGATCAGCGGATTCAAACTGAAAAAAATTTGTTCAAAAATAATATCATGAGGGGCTCGAACCCACGACCCTTTGATTTAGAGTCTTACCTCCTACGGACTGACCCAACTGGATCTTGTAGTGAGAAATTGGTTATGGATATATTAGAACGAACCAGACACGAATTATCACTTGAAAAACATAACGCAAGTAGCCACGAATATTCAAATATAAATCCAATGGCAGTTCGCTGATACTTGCTGGCTATAGCTTAGATAATTAAGGCTATATGCATTTATGGATCAGTGGATTCAAACTGAAACAAATTTGCTAAAAAATAATATCATGATGGGCTCGAACCCAGGACCCTTTGATTTAGAGCCTCGCCTCCTACCGACTGACCCAACTGGATCTTGTAGTAAGACATTGGTTATGGATATATTAGAACGAACCAGACACGAGTTATCACTTGAAAAACATAACGCAAGTAGCCACGAATATTCAAATATAAGTTCCAATGGCAGTTCGCTGGTACTTGCTGGTTAGCTTAGCTAATTAAGGCTATATGCATTTATGGATCAGCGGATTCAAACTGAAAAAATTTGCTCAAAAATAATATCATGAGGGGCTCGAACCCACGACCCTTTGATTTAGAGCCTCACTTCCTACGGACTGAGCCAACTGGATCTTGTAATGAGAAATTGGTTATGGATATATTAGAACGAACCAGACACGAGTTATCAATATTCAAATATAAGTTCCAATGACAGTTCGCTGATACTTGCTGGTTAGCTTAGCTAATTAAGGCTATATGCATTTATGGATCAGCGGATTAAAACTGAAACAAATTTGCTCAAAAATAATATCATGATGGGCTCGAACTCACGACCTTTTCATTTAGAGCCTCAACTCCTACGGACTGACCCAACTGGATCTTGTAGTGAGAAACTGGTTATGGATATATTAGAACGAACCAGACACGAGTTATCACTTGAAAAACATAACGCAAGTAGCCACGAATATTCAAATATAAATCCAATGGCAGTTCGCTGATACTTGCTGGCTATAGCTTAGATAATTAAGGCTATATGCATTTATGGATCAGTGGATTCAAACTGAAACAAATTTGCTAAAAAAAATATCATGATGGGCTCGAACCCACGACCCTTTGATTTAGAGCCTCGCCTCCTACCGACAGACCCAACTGGATCTTGTAGTGAGAAATTGGTTAACGATATATTAGAACGAACCAGACACGAGTTATCAATATTCAAATATAAGTTCCAATGGCAGTTCGCTGATACTTGCTGGTTAGCTTAGCTAATTAAGGCTATATACATTTATGGATCAGCGGATTCAAACTGAAAAAAATTTGCTCAAAAATAATATCATGAGGGGCTCGAACCCACGACCCTTTGATTTAGAGCCTCACCTCCTACGGACTGAAGCAACTGGATCTTGTAGTGAGAAATTGGTTATGGATATATTAGAACGAACCAGACACGAATTATCACTTGAAAAACATAACGCAAGTAGCCACGAATATTCAAATATAAATCCAATGGCAGTTCGCTGATACTTGCTGGCTATAGCTTAGATAATTAAGGCTATATGCATTTATGGATCAGTGGATTCAAACTGTAACAAATTTGCTAAAAAATAATATCATGATGGGCTCGAACCCACGACCCTTTGATTTAGAGCCTCACCTTCTACGGACTGACCCAACTGGATCTTGTAGTGAGAAATGGGTTATGGATATATTAGAACGAACCAGACACGAGTTATCACTTGAAAAACATTACGCAAGTGGCCATGAATATTCAAATATAAGTTCCAATGGCAGTTGGCTGATACTTGCTGGTTTGCTTAGCTAAATAAGGCTATATGCATTTATCGATCAGCAAATTCAAACTGAAACAAATTTGCTTCAAAAATAATATCATGATGGGCTCGAATCCAATCCAATCCAATCCAAGACCCTTTGATTTAGAGCCTCATCTCCTACCGACTGACCCAACTGGATCTTGTAGTGAGAAATTGGTTATGGATATATTAAAACGAACCAGACACGAATTATCACTTGAAAAACATAACGCAAGTAGCCACGAATATTCAAATATAAATCCAATGGCAGTTCGCTGATACTTGCTGGCTATAGCTTAGATAATTAAGGCTATATGCATTTATGGATCAGTGGATTCAAACTGAAACAAATTTGCTAAAAAATAATATCATGATGGGCTCGAACCCACGACCCTTTGATTTAGAGCCTCGCCTCCTACCGACAGACCCAACTGGATCTTGTAGTGAGAAATTGGTTAACGATATATTAGAACGAACCAGACACGAGTTATCAATATTCAAATATAAGTTCCAATGGCAGTTCGCTGATACTTGCTGGTTAGCTTAGCTAATTAAGGCTATATGCATTTATGGATCAGCGGATTCAAACTGAAAAAAATTTGTTCAAAAATAATATCATGAGGGGCTCGAACCCACGACCCTTTGATTTAGAGCCTCACCTCCTACGGACTGACCCAACTGGATCTTGTAGTGAGAAATTGGTTATGGATATATTAGAACGAACCAGACACGAGTTATCAATATTCAAATATAAGTTCCAATGGCAGTTCGCTGATACTTGCTGGTTAGCTTAGCTAATTAAGGCTATATGCATTTATGGATCAGCGGATTCAAACTGAAACAAATTTGCTCAAAAATAATATCATGATGGGCTCGAACTCACGACCTTTTCATTTAGAGCCTCAACTCCTACGGACTGACCCAACTGGATCTTGTAGTGAGAAATTGGTTATGGATATATTAGAACGAACCAGACACGAGTTATCACTTGAAAAACATAACGCAAGTAGCCACGAATATTCAAATATAAATCCAATGGCAGTTCGCTGATACTTGCTGGCTATAGCTTAGATAATTAAGGCTATATGCATTTATGGATCAGTGGATTCAAACTGAAACAAATTTGCTAACAAATAATATCATGATGGGCTCGAACCCACGACCCTTTGATTTAGAGCCTCGCCTCCTACCGACACACCCAACTGGATCTTGTGGTGAGAAATTGGTTAACGATATATTAGAACGAACCAGACACGAGTTATCAATATTCAAATATAAGTTCCAATGGCAGTTCGCTGATACTTGCTGGTTAGCTTAGCTAATTAAGGCTATATGCATTTATGGATCAGCGGATTCAAACTGAAACAAATTTGCTCAAAAATAATATCATGAGGGGCTCGAACCCACGACCCTTTGATTTAGAGCCTTACTTCCTACGGTCTGACCCAACTGGATCTTGTAATGAGAAATTGGTTATGGATATATTAGAACGAACCAGACACGAGTTATCAATATTCAAATATAAGTTCCAATGGCAGTTCGCTGATACTTGCTGGTTAGCTTAGCTAATTAAGGCTATATGCATTTATGGATCAGCGGATTCAAACTGAAACAAATTTGCTCAAAAATAATATCATGATGGGCTCGAACTCACGACCTTTTCATTTAGAGCCTCAACTCCTACGGACTGACCCAACTGGATCTTGTAGTGAGAAATTGGTTATGGATATATTAGAACGAACCAGACACGAGTTATCACTTGAAAAACATAACGCAAGTAGCCACGAATATTCAAATATAAATCCAATGGCAGTTCGCTGATACTTGCTGGCTATAGCTTAGATAATTAAGGCTATATGCATTTATGGATCAGTGGATTCAAACTGAAACAAATTTGCTAAAAAATAATATCATGATGGGCTCGAACCCACGACCCTTTGATTTAGAGCCTCGCCTCCTACCGACAGACCCAACTGGATCTTGTAGTGAGAAATTGGTTAACGATATATTAGAACGAACCAGACACGAGTTATCAATATTCAAATATAAGTTCCAATGGCAGTTCGCTGATACTTGCTGGTTAGCTTAGCTAATTAAGGCTATATGCATTTATGGATCAGCGGATTCAAACTGAAAAAAATTTGCTCAAAAATAATATCATGAGGGGCTCGAACCCACGACCCTTTGATTTAGAGCCTCACCTCCTACGGACTGACCCAACTGGATCTTGTAGTGAGAAATTGGTTATGGATATATTAGAACGAACCAGACACGAGTTATCAATATTCAAATATAAGTTCCAATGGCAGTTCGCTGATACTTGCTGGTTAGCTTAGCTAATTAAGGCTATATGCATTTATGGATCAGCGGATTCAAACTGAAACAAATTTGCTCAAAAATAATATCATGATGGGCTCGAACTCACGACCTTTTCATTTAGAGCCTCAACTCCTACGGACTGACCCAACTGGATCTTGTAGTGAGAAATTGGTTATGGATATATTAGAACGAACCAGACACGAGTTATCAGTTAAAAAACATAACGCAAGTAGCCACGAATATTCAAATATAAATCCAATGGCAGTTCGCTGATACTTGCTGGCTATAGCTTAGATAATTAAGGCTATATGCATTTATGGATCAGTGGATTCAAACTGAAACAAATTTGCTAAAAAATAATATCATGATGGGCTCGAACACACGACCCTTTGATTTAGAGCCTCGCCTCCTACCGACAGACCCAACTGGATCTTGTAGTGAGAAATTGGTTATGGATATATTAGAACGAACCAGACACGAGTTATCACTTGAAAAACATAACGCAAGTAGCCACAAATATTCAAATATAAGTTCCAATGGCAGTTCGCTGGTACTTGCTGGTTAGCTTAGCTAATTAAGGCTATATGCATTTATGGATCAGCGGATTCAAACTGAAAAAATTTGCTCAAAAATAATATCATGAGGGGCTCGAACCCACGACCCTTTGATTTAGAGCCTCACCTTCTACGGACTGACCCAACTGGATCTTGTAGTGAGAAATTGGTTATGGATATATTAGAACGAACCAGACACGAGTTATCACTTGAAAAACATTACGCAAGTGGCCATGAATATTCAAATATAAGTTCCAACGGCAGTTGGCTGATACTTGCTGGTCTGCTTAGCTAAATAAGGCTATATGCATTTATCGATCAGCAAATTCAAACTGAAACAAATTTGCTTCAAAAAAATATCATGATGGGCTCGAATCCATCCAATCCGAGACCCTTTGATTTAGAGCCTCATCTCCTACCGACTGACCCAACTGGATCTTGTAGTGAGAAATTGGTTATGGATATATTAGAACGAACCAGACACGAATTATCACTTGAAAAACATAACGCAAGTAGCCACGAATATTCAAATATAAATCCAATGGCAGTTCGCTGATACTTGCTGGCTATAGCTTAGATAATTAAGGCTATATGCATTTATGGATCAGTGGATTCAAACTGAAACAAATTTGCTAAAAAATAATATCATGATGGGCTCGAACCCAGGACCCTTTGATTTAGAGCCTCGCCTCCTACCGACAGACCCAACTGGATCTTGTAGTGAGAAATTGGTTAACGATATATTAGAACGAACCAGACACGAGTTATCAATATTCAAATATAAGTTCCAATGGCAGTTCGCTGATACTTGCTGGTTAGCTTAGCTAATTAAGGCTATATGCATTTATGGATCAGCGGATTCAAACTGAAACAAATGTGTTCAAAAATAATATCATGAGGGGGTCGAACCCACGACCCTTTGATTTAGAGCCTCACCTTCTACGGACTGACCCAACTGGATCTTGTAATGAGAAATTGGTTATGGATATATTAGAACGAACCAGACACGAGTTATCAATATTCAAATATAAGTTCCAATGGCAGTTCGCTGATACTTGCTGGTTAGCTTAGCTAATTAAGGCTATATGCATTTATGGATCAGCGGATTCAAACTGAAACAAATTTGCTCAAAAATAATATCATGATGGGCTCGAACTCACGACCTTTTCATTTAGAGCCTCAACTCCTACGGACTGACCCAACTGGATCTTGTAGTGAGAAATTGGTTATGGATATATTAGAACGAACCAGACACGAGTTATCACTTGAAAAACATAACGCAAGTAGCCACGAATATTCAAATATAAATCCAATGGCAGTTCGCTGATACTTGCTGGCTATAGCTTAGATAATTAAGGCTATATGCATTTATGGATCAGTGGATTCAAACTGAAACAAATTTGCTAAAAAATAATATCATGATGGGCTCGAACCCACGACCCTTTGATTTAGAGCCTCGCCTCCTACCGACTGACCCAACTGGATCTTGTAGTAAGACATTGGTTATGGATATATTAGAACGAACCAGACACGAGTTATCACTTGAAAAACATAACGCAAGTAGCCACGAATATTCAAATATAAGTTCCAATGGCAGTTCGCTGGTACTTGCTGGTTAGCTTAGCTAATTAAGGCTATATGCATTTATGGATCAGCGGATTCAAACTGAAAAAATTTGCTCAAAAATAATATCATGAGGGGCTCGAACCCACGACCCTTTGATTTAGAGCCTCACTTCCTACGGACTGACCCAACTGGATCTTGTAATGAGAAATTGGTTATGGATATATTAGAACGAACCAGACACGAGTTATCAATATTCAAATATAAGTTCCAATGGCAGTTCGCTGATACTTGCTGGTTAGCTTAGCTAATTAAGGCTATATGCATTTATGGATCAGCGGATTAGAACTGAACAAAATTTGCTCAAAAATAATATCATGAGGGGCTCGAACCCACGACCCTTTGATTTAGAGCCTCACCTCCTACGGACTGACCCAACTGGATCTTGTAGTGAGAAATTGGTTATGGATATATTAGAACGAACCAGACACGAGTTATCACTTGAAAAACATAACGCAAGTAGCCACGAATATTCAAATATAAGTTCCAATGGCAGTTCGCTGATACTTGCTGGCTATAGCTTAGATAATTAAGGCTATATGCATTTATGGATCAGTGGATTCAAACTGAAACAAATTTGCTAAAAAATAATATCATGATGGGCTCGAACCCACGACCCTTTGATTTAGAGCCTCGCCTCCTACCGACTGACCCAACTGGATCTTGTAGTAAGAAATTGGTTATGGATATATTAGAACGAACCAGACACGAGTTATCACTTGAAAAACATAACGCAAGTAGCCACGAAAAATCAAATATAAGTTCCAATGGCAGTTCGCTGGTACTTGCTGGTTAGCTTAGCTAATTAAGGCTATATGCATTTATGGATCAGCGGATTCAAACTGAAAAAATTTGCTCAAAAATAATATCATGAGGGGCTCGAACCCACGACCCTTTGATTTAGAGCCTCACTTCCTACGGACTGACCCAACTGGATCTTGTAGTGAGAAATTGGTTATGGATATATTAGAACGAACCAGACACGAGTTATCAATATTCAAATATAAGTTCCAATGGCTGTTCGCTGATACTTGCTGGTTAGCTTAGCTAATTAAGGCTATATGCATTTATGGATCAGCGGATTCAAACTGAAAAAAATTTGCTCAAAAATAATATCATGAGGGGCTCGAACCCACGACCCTTTGATTTAGAGCCTCACCTCCTACGGACTGACCCAACTGGATCTTGTAGTGAGAAATTGGTTATGGATATATTAGAACGAACCAGACACGAGTTATTACTTGAAAAACATAACGCAAGTAGCCACGAATATTCAAATATAAGTTCCAATGGCAGTTCGCTGGTACTTGCTGGTTAGCTTAGCTAATTAAGGCTATATGCATTTATGGATCAGCGGATTCAAACTGAAAAAATTTGCTCAAAAATAATATCATGAGGGGCTCGAACCCACGACCCTTTGATTTAGAGCCTCACCTTCTACGGACTGACCCAACTGGATCTTGTAGTGAGAAATTGGTTATGGATATATTAGAACGAACCAGACACGAGTTATCACCTGAAAAACATTACGCAAGTGGCCATGAATATTCAAATATAAGTTCCAATGGCAGTTGGCTGATACTTGCTGGTTTGCTTAGCTAAATAAGGCTATATGCATTTATCGATCAGCAAATTCAAACTGAAACAAATTTGCTTCAAAAATAATATCATGATGGGCTCGAATCCAAGACCCTTTGATTTAGAGCCTCATCTCCTACCGACTGACCCAACTGGATCTTGTAGTGAGAAATTGGTTATGGATATATTAAAACGAACCAGACACGAATTATCACTTGAAAAACATAACGCAAGTAGCCACGAATATTCAAATATAAATCCAATGGCAGTTCGCTGATACTTGCTGGCTATAGCTTAGATAATTAAGGCTATATGCATTTATGGATCAGTGGATTCAAACTGAAACAAATTTGCTAAAAAATAATATCATGATGGGCTCGAACCCACGACCCTTTGATTTAGAGCCTCGCCTCCTACCGACAGACCCAACTGGATCTTGTAGTGAGAAATTGGTTAACGATATATTAGAACGAACCAGACACGAGTTATCAATATTCAAATATAAGTTCCAATGGCAGTTCGCTGATACTTGCTGGTTAGCTTAGCTAATTAAGGCTATATGCATTTATGG
The DNA here is from genome assembly GCA_037951105.1 of Echinarachnius parma. Lineage (NCBI taxonomy): Eukaryota > Metazoa > Echinodermata > Echinoidea > Clypeasteroida > Echinarachniidae > Echinarachnius > Echinarachnius parma. Next base: position 131,248 of record JBAMJV010003175.1, read on the forward strand.
ATCAGCGGATTCAAACTGAAAAAAATTTGTTCAAAAATAATATCATGAGGGGCTCGAACCCACGACCCTTTGATTTAGAGTCTTACCTCCTACGGACTGACCCAACTGGATCTTGTAGTGAGAAATTGGTTATGGATATATTAGAACGAACCAGAAACGAATTATCACTTGAAAAACATAACGCAAGTAGCCACGAATATTCAAATATAAATCCAATGGCAGTTCGCTGATACTTGCTGGCTATAGCTTAGATATTTAAGGCTATATGCATTTATGGATCAGTGGATTCAAACTGAAACAAATTTGCTAAAAAATAATATCATGATGGGCTCGAACCCACGACCCTTTGATTTAGAGCCTCGCCTCCTACCGACTGACCCAACTGGATCTTGTAGTAAGAAATTGGTTATTAGAACGAACCAGACACGAGTTATCACTTGAAAAACATAACGCAAGTAGCCACGAATATTCAAATATAAGTTCCAATGGCAGTTCGCTGGTACTTGCTGGTTAGCTTAGCTAATTAAGGCTATATGCATTTATGGATCAGCGGATTCAAACTGAAAAAACTTGCTCAAAAATAATATCATGAGGGGCTCGAACCCACGACCCTTTGATTTAGAGCCTCACTTCCTACGGACTGACCCAACTGGATCTTGTAATGAGAAATTGGTTATGGATATATTAGAACGAACCAGACACGAGTTATCAATATTCAAATATAAGTTCCAATGGCAGTTCGCTGATACTTGCTGGTTAGCTTAGCTAATTAAGGCTATATGCATTTATGGATCAGCGGATTCAAACTGAAAAAAATTTGTTCAAAAATAATATCATGAGGGGCTCGAACCCACGACCCTTTGATTTAGAGTCTTACCTCCTACGGACTGACCCAACTGGATCTTGTAGTGAGAAATTGGTTATGGATATATTAGAACGAACCAGACACGAATTATCACTTGAAAAACATAACGCAAGTAGCCACGAATATTCAAATATAAATCCAATGGCAGTTCGCTGATACTTGCTGGCTATAGCTTAGATAATTAAGGCTATATGCATTTATGGATCAGTGGATTCAAACTGAAACAAATTTGCTAAAAAATAATATCATGATGGGCTCGAACCCAGGACCCTTTGATTTAGAGCCTCGCCTCCTACCGACTGACCCAACTGGATCTTGTAGTAAGACATTGGTTATGGATATATTAGAACGAACCAGACACGAGTTATCACTTGAAAAACATAACGCAAGTAGCCACGAATATTCAAATATAAGTTCCAATGGCAGTTCGCTGGTACTTGCTGGTTAGCTTAGCTAATTAAGGCTATATGCATTTATGGATCAGCGGATTCAAACTGAAAAAATTTGCTCAAAAATAATATCATGAGGGGCTCGAACCCACGACCCTTTGATTTAGAGCCTCACTTCCTACGGACTGACCCAACTGGATCTTGTAATGAGAAATTGGTTATGGATATATTAGAACGAACCAGACACGAGTTATCAATATTCAAATATAAGTTCCAATGGCAGTTCGCTGATACTTGCTGGTTAGCTTAGCTAATTAAGGCTATATGCATTTATGGATCAGCGGATTCAAACTGAAAAAAATTTGTTCAAAAATAATATCATGAGGGGCTCGAACCCACGACCCTTTGATTTAGAGCCTCACTTCCTACGGACTGAGCCAACTGGATCTTGTAATGAGAAATTGGTTATGGATATATTAGAACGAACCAGACACGAGTTATCAATATTCAAATATAAGTTCCAATGGCAGTTCGCTGATACTTGCTGGTTAGCTTAGCTAATTAAGGCTATATGCATTTATGGATCAGCGGATTAAAACTGAAACAAATTTGCTCAAAAATAATATCATGATGGGCTCGAACTCACGACCTTTTCATTTAGAGCCTCAACTCCTACGGACTGACCCAACTGGATCTTGTAGTGAGAAACTGGTTATGGATATATTAGAACGAACCAGACACGAGTTATCACTTGAAAAACATAACGCAAGTAGCCACGAATATTCAAATATAAATCCAATGGCAGTTCGCTGATACTTGCTGGCTATAGCTTAGATAATTAAGGCTATATGCATTTATGGATCAGTGGATTCAAACTGAAACAAATTTGCTAAAAAAAATATCATGATGGGCTCGAACCCACGACCCTTTGATTTAGAGCCTCGCCTCCTACCGACAGACCCAACTGGATCTTGTAGTGAGAAATTGGTTAACGATATATTAGAACGAACCAGACACGAGTTATCAATATTCAAATATAAGTTCCAATGGCAGTTCGCTGATACTTGCTGGTTAGCTTAGCTAATTAAGGCTATATGCATTTATGGATCAGCGGATTCAAACTGAAAAAAATTTGCTCAAAAATAATATCATGAGGGGCTCGAACCCACGACCCTTTGATTTAGAGCCTCACCTCCTACGGACTGAAGCAACTGGATCTTGTAGTGAGAAATTGGTTATGGATATATTAGAACGAACCAGACACGAATTATCACTTGAAAAACATAACGCAAGTAGCCACGAATATTCAAATATAAATCCAATGGCAGTTCGCTGATACTTGCTGGCTATAGCTTAGATAATTAAGGCTATATGCATTTATGGATCAGTGGATTCAAACTGTAACAAATTTGCTAAAAAATAATATCATGATGGGCTCGAACCCACGACCCTTTGATTTAGAGCCTCACCTTCTACGGACTGACCCAACTGGATCTTGTAGTGAGAAATGGGTTATGGATATATTAGAACGAACCAGACACGAGTTATCACTTGAAAAACATTACGCAAGTGGCCATGAATATTCAAATATAAGTTCCAATGGCAGTTGGCTGATACTTGCTGGTTTGCTTAGCTAAATAAGGCTATATGCATTTATCGATCAGCAAATTCAAACTGAAACAAATTTGCTTCAAAAATAATATCATGATGGGCTCGAATCCAATCCAATCCAATCCAAGACCCTTTGATTTAGAGCCTCATCTCCTACCGACTGACCCAACTGGATCTTGTAGTGAGAAATTGGTTATGGATATATTAAAACGAACCAGACACGAATTATCACTTGAAAAACATAACGCAAGTAGCCACGAATATTCAAATATAAATCCAATGGCAGTTCGCTGATACTTGCTGGCTATAGCTTAGATAATTAAGGCTATATGCATTTATGGATCAGTGGATTCAAACTGAAACAAATTTGCTAAAAAATAATATCATGATGGGCTCGAACCCACGACCCTTTGATTTAGAGCCTCGCCTCCTACCGACAGACCCAACTGGATCTTGTAGTGAGAAATTGGTTAACGATATATTAGAACGAACCAGACACGAGTTATCAATATTCAAATATAAGTTCCAATGGCAGTTCGCTGATACTTGCTGGTTAGCTTAGCTAATTAAGGCTATATGCATTTATGGATCAGCGGATTCAAACTGAAAAAAATTTGTTCAAAAATAATATCATGAGGGGCTCGAACCCACGACCCTTTGATTTAGAGCCTCACTTCCTACGGACTGACCCAACTGGATCTTGTAGTGAGAAATTGGTTATGGATATATTAGAACGAACCAGACACGAGTTATCAATATTCAAATATAAGTTCCAATGGCAGTTCGCTGATACTTGCTGGTTAGCTTAGCTAATTAAGGCTATATGCATTTATGGATCAGCGGATTCAAACTGAAACAAATTTGCTCAAAAATAATATCATGATGGGCTCGAACTCACGACCTTTTCATTTAGAGCCTCAACTCCTACGGACTGACCCAACTGGATCTTGTAGTGAGAAATTGGTTATGGATATATTAGAACGAACCAGACACGAGTTATCACTTGAAAAACATAACGCAAGTAGCCACGAATATTCAAATATAAATCCAATGGCAGTTCGCTGATACTTGCTGGCTATAGCTTAGATAATTAAGGCTATATGCATTTATGGATCAGTGGATTCAAACTGAAACAAATTTGCTAACAAATAATATCATGATGGGCTCGAACCCACGACCCTTTGATTTAGAGCCTCGCCTCCTACCGACACACCCAACTGGATCTTGTGGTGAGAAATTGGTTAACGATATATTAGAACGAACCAGACACGAGTTATCAATATTCAAATATAAGTTCCAATGGCAGTTCGCTGATACTTGCTGGTTAGCTTAGCTAATTAAGGCTATATGCATTTATGGATCAGCGGATTCAAACTGAAACAAATTTGCTCAAAAATAATATCATGAGGGGCTCGAACCCACGACCCTTTGATTTAGAGCCTTACTTCCTACGGTCTGACCCAACTGGATCTTGTAATGAGAAATTGGTTATGGATATATTAGAACGAACCAGACACGAGTTATCAATATTCAAATATAAGTTCCAATGGCAGTTCGCTGATACTTGCTGGTTAGCTTAGCTAATTAAGGCTATATGCATTTATGGATCAGCGGATTCAAACTGAAACAAATTTGCTCAAAAATAATATCATGATGGGCTCGAACTCACGACCTTTTCATTTAGAGCCTCAACTCCTACGGACTGACCCAACTGGATCTTGTAGTGAGAAATTGGTTATGGATATATTAGAACGAACCAGACACGAGTTATCACTTGAAAAACATAACGCAAGTAGCCACGAATATTCAAATATAAATCCAATGGCAGTTCGCTGATACTTGCTGGCTATAGCTTAGATAATTAAGGCTATATGCATTTATGGATCAGTGGATTCAAACTGAAACAAATTTGCTAAAAAATAATATCATGATGGGCTCGAACCCACGACCCTTTGATTTAGAGCCTCGCCTCCTACCGACAGACCCAACTGGATCTTGTAGTGAGAAATTGGTTAACGATATATTAGAACGAACCAGACACGAGTTATCAATATTCAAATATAAGTTCCAATGGCAGTTCGCTGATACTTGCTGGTTAGCTTAGCTAATTAAGGCTATATGCATTTATGGATCAGCGGATTCAAACTGAAAAAAATTTGCTCAAAAATAATATCATGAGGGGCTCGAACCCACGACCCTTTGATTTAGAGCCTCACCTCCTACGGACTGACCCAACTGGATCTTGTAGTGAGAAATTGGTTATGGATATATTAGAACGAACCAGACACGAGTTATCAATATTCAAATATAAGTTCCAATGGCAGTTCGCTGATACTTGCTGGTTAGCTTAGCTAATTAAGGCTATATGCATTTATGGATCAGCGGATTCAAACTGAAACAAATTTGCTCAAAAATAATATCATGATGGGCTCGAACTCACGACCTTTTCATTTAGAGCCTCAACTCCTACGGACTGACCCAACTGGATCTTGTAGTGAGAAATTGGTTATGGATATATTAGAACGAACCAGACACGAGTTATCAGTTAAAAAACATAACGCAAGTAGCCACGAATATTCAAATATAAATCCAATGGCAGTTCGCTGATACTTGCTGGCTATAGCTTAGATAATTAAGGCTATATGCATTTATGGATCAGTGGATTCAAACTGAAACAAATTTGCTAAAAAATAATATCATGATGGGCTCGAACACACGACCCTTTGATTTAGAGCCTCGCCTCCTACCGACAGACCCAACTGGATCTTGTAGTGAGAAATTGGTTATGGATATATTAGAACGAACCAGACACGAGTTATCACTTGAAAAACATAACGCAAGTAGCCACAAATATTCAAATATAAGTTCCAATGGCAGTTCGCTGGTACTTGCTGGTTAGCTTAGCTAATTAAGGCTATATGCATTTATGGATCAGCGGATTCAAACTGAAAAAATTTGCTCAAAAATAATATCATGAGGGGCTCGAACCCACGACCCTTTGATTTAGAGCCTCACCTTCTACGGACTGACCCAACTGGATCTTGTAGTGAGAAATTGGTTATGGATATATTAGAACGAACCAGACACGAGTTATCACTTGAAAAACATTACGCAAGTGGCCATGAATATTCAAATATAAGTTCCAACGGCAGTTGGCTGATACTTGCTGGTCTGCTTAGCTAAATAAGGCTATATGCATTTATCGATCAGCAAATTCAAACTGAAACAAATTTGCTTCAAAAATAATATCATGATGGGCTCGAATCCATCCAATCCAAGACCCTTTGATTTAGAGCCTCATCTCCTACCGACTGACCCAACTGGATCTTGTAGTGAGAAATTGGTTATGGATATATTAGAACGAACCAGACACGAATTATCACTTGAAAAACATAACGCAAGTAGCCACGAATATTCAAATATAAATCCAATGGCAGTTCGCTGATACTTGCTGGCTATAGCTTAGATAATTAAGGCTATATGCATTTATGGATCAGTGGATTCAAACTGAAACAAATTTGCTAAAAAATAATATCATGATGGGCTCGAACCCAGGACCCTTTGATTTAGAGCCTCGCCTCCTACCGACAGACCCAACTGGATCTTGTAGTGAGAAATTGGTTAACGATATATTAGAACGAACCAGACACGAGTTATCAATATTCAAATATAAGTTCCAATGGCAGTTCGCTGATACTTGCTGGTTAGCTTAGCTAATTAAGGCTATATGCATTTATGGATCAGCGGATTCAAACTGAAACAAATGTGTTCAAAAATAATATCATGAGGGGCTCGAACCCACGACCCTTTGATTTAGAGCCTCACCTTCTACGGACTGACCCAACTGGATCTTGTAATGAGAAATTGGTTATGGATATATTAGAACGAACCAGACACGAGTTATCAATATTCAAATATAAGTTCCAATGGCAGTTCGCTGATACTTGCTGGTTAGCTTAGCTAATTAAGGCTATATGCATTTATGGATCAGCGGATTCAAACTGAAACAAATTTGCTCAAAAATAATATCATGATGGGCTCGAACTCACGACCTTTTCATTTAGAGCCTCAACTCCTACGGACTGACCCAACTGGATCTTGTAGTGAGAAATTGGTTATGGATATATTAGAACGAACCAGACACGAGTTATCACTTGAAAAACATAACGCAAGTAGCCACGAATATTCAAATATAAATCCAATGGCAGTTCGCTGATACTTGCTGGCTATAGCTTAGATAATTAAGGCTATATGCATTTATGGATCAGTGGATTCAAACTGAAACAAATTTGCTAAAAAATAATATCATGATGGGCTCGAACCCACGACCCTTTGATTTAGAGCCTCGCCTCCTACCGACTGACCCAACTGGATCTTGTAGTAAGAAATTGGTTATGGATATATTAGAACGAACCAGACACGAGTTATCACTTGAAAAACATAACGCAAGTAGCCACGAAAAATCAAATATAAGTTCCAATGGCAGTTCGCTGGTACTTGCTGGTTAGCTTAGCTAATTAAGGCTATATGCATTTATGGATCAGCGGATTCAAACTGAAAAAATTTGCTCAAAAATAATATCATGAGGGGCTCGAACCCACGACCCTTTGATTTAGAGCCTCACTTCCTACGGACTGACCCAACTGGATCTTGTAGTGAGAAATTGGTTATGGATATATTAGAACGAACCAGACACGAGTTATCAATATTCAAATATAAGTTCCAATGGCTGTTCGCTGATACTTGCTGGTTAGCTTAGCTAATTAAGGCTATATGCATTTATGGATCAGCGGATTCAAACTGAAAAAAATTTGCTCAAAAATAATATCATGAGGGGCTCGAACCCACGACCCTTTGATTTAGAGCCTCACCTCCTACGGACTGACCCAACTGGATCTTGTAGTGAGAAATTGGTTATGGATATATTAGAACGAACCAGACACGAGTTATTACTTGAAAAACATAACGCAAGTAGCCACGAATATTCAAATATAAGTTCCAATGGCAGTTCGCTGGTACTTGCTGGTTAGCTTAGCTAATTAAGGCTATATGCATTTATGGATCAGCGGATTCAAACTGAAAAAATTTGCTCAAAAATAATATCATGAGGGGCTCGAACCCACGACCCTTTGATTTAGAGCCTCACCTTCTACGGACTGACCCAACTGGATCTTGTAGTGAGAAATTGGTTATGGATATATTAGAACGAACCAGACACGAGTTATCACCTGAAAAACATTACGCAAGTGGCCATGAATATTCAAATATAAGTTCCAATGGCAGTTGGCTGATACTTGCTGGTTTGCTTAGCTAAATAAGGCTATATGCATTTATCGATCAGCAAATTCAAACTGAAACAAATTTGCTTCAAAAATAATATCATGATGGGCTCGAATCCAAGACCCTTTGATTTAGAGCCTCATCTCCTACCGACTGACCCAACTGGATCTTGTAGTGAGAAATTGGTTATGGATATATTAAAACGAACCAGACACGAATTATCACTTGAAAAACATAACGCAAGTAGCCACGAATATTCAAATATAAATCCAATGGCAGTTCGCTGATACTTGCTGGCTATAGCTTAGATAATTAAGGCTATATGCATTTATGGATCAGTGGATTCAAACTGAAACAAATTTGCTAAAAAATAATATCATGATGGGCTCGAACCCACGACCCTTTGATTTAGAGCCTCGCCTCCTACCGACAGACCCAACTGGATCTTGTAGTGAGAAATTGGTTAACGATATATTAGAACGAACCAGACACGAGTTATCAATATTCAAATATAAGTTCCAATGGCAGTTCGCTGATACTTGCTGGTTAGCTTAGCTAATTAAGGCTATATGCATTTATGGATCAGCGGATTCAAACTGAAAAAAATTTGTTCAAAAATAATATCATGAGGGGCTCGAACCCACGACCCTTTGATTTAGAGTCTTACCTCCTACGGACTGACCCAACTGGATCTTGTAGTGAGAAATTGGTTATGGATATATTAGAACGAACCAGAAACGAATTATCACTTGAAAAACATAACGCAAGTAGCCACGAATATTCAAATATAAATCCAATGGCAGTTCGCTGATACTTGCTGGCTATAGCTTAGATATTTAAGGCTATATGCATTTATGGATCAGTGGATTCAAACTGAAACAAATTTGCTAAAAAATAATATCATGATGGGCTCGAACCCACGACCCTTTGATTTAGAGCCTCGCCTCCTACCGACTGACCCAACTGGATCTTGTAGTAAGAAATTGGTTATTAGAACGAACCAGACACGAGTTATCACTTGAAAAACATAACGCAAGTAGCCACGAATATTCAAATATAAGTTCCAATGGCAGTTCGCTGGTACTTGCTGGTTAGCTTAGCTAATTAAGGCTATATGCATTTATGGATCAGCGGATTCAAACTGAAAAAACTTGCTCAAAAATAATATCATGAGGGGCTCGAACCCACGACCCTTTGATTTAGAGCCTCACTTCCTACGGACTGACCCAACTGGATCTTGTAATGAGAAATTGGTTATGGATATATTAGAACGAACCAGACACGAGTTATCAATATTCAAATATAAGTTCCAATGGCAGTTCGCTGATACTTGCTGGTTAGCTTAGCTAATTAAGGCTATATGCATTTATGGATCAGCGGATTCAAACTGAAAAAAATTTGTTCAAAAATAATATCATGAGGGGCTCGAACCCACGACCCTTTGATTTAGAGTCTTACCTCCTACGGACTGACCCAACTGGATCTTGTAGTGAGAAATTGGTTATGGATATATTAGAACGAACCAGACACGAATTATCACTTGAAAAACATAACGCAAGTAGCCACGAATATTCAAATATAAATCCAATGGCAGTTCGCTATAGCTTAGATAATTAAGGCTATATGCATTTATGGATCAGTGGATTCAAACTGAAACAAATTTGCTAAAAAATATTATCATGATGGGCTCGAACCCAGGACCCTTTGATTTAGAGCCTCGCCTCCTACCGACAGACCCAACTGGATCTTGTAGTGAGAAATTGGTTAACGATATATTAGAACGAACCAGACACGAGTTATCAATATTCAAATATAAGTTCCAATGGCAGTTCGCTGATACTTGCTGGTTAGCTTAGCTAATTAAGGCTATATACATTTATGGATCAGCGGATTCAAACTGAAAAAAATTTGCTCAAAAATAATATCATGAGGGGCTCGAACCCACGACCCTTTGATTTAGAGCCTCACCTCCTACGGACTGAAGCAACTGGATCTTGTAGTGAGAAATTGGTTATGGATATATTAGAACGAACCAGACACGAATTATCACTTGAAAAACATAACGCAAGTAGCCACGAATATTCAAATATAAATCCAATGGCAGTTCGCTGATACTTGCTGGCTATAGCTTAGATAATTAAGGCTATATGCATTTATGGATCAGTGGATTCAAACTGTAACAAATTTGCTAAAAAATAATATCATGATGGGCTCGAACCCACGACCCTTTGATTTAGAGCCTCACCTTCTACGGACTGACCCAACTGGATCTTGTAGTGAGAAATGGGTTATGGATATATTAGAACGAACCAGACACGAGTTATCACTTGAAAAACATTACGCAAGTGGCCATGAATATTCAAATATAAGTTCCAATGGCAGTTGGCTGATACTTGCTGGTTTGCTTAGCTAAATAAGGCTATATGCATTTATCGATCAGCAAATTCAAACTGAAACAAATTTGCTTCAAAAATAATATCATGATGGGCTCGAATCCAATCCAATCCAATCCAAGACCCTTTGATTTAGAGCCTCATCTCCTACCGACTGACCCAACTGGATCTTGTAGTGAGAAATTGGTTATGGATATATTAAAACGAACCAGACACGAATTATCACTTGAAAAACATAACGCAAGTAGCCACGAATATTCAAATATAAATCCAATGGCAGTTCGCTGATACTTGCTGGCTATAGCTTAGATAATTAAGGCTATATGCATTTATGGATCAGTGGATTCAAACTGAAACAAATTTGCTAAAAAATAATATCATGATGGGCTCGAACCCACGACCCTTTGATTTAGAGCCTCGCCTCCTACCGACAGACCCAACTGGATCTTGTAGTGAGAAATTGGTTAACGATATATTAGAACGAACCAGACACGAGTTATCAATATTCAAATATAAGTTCCAATGGCAGTTCGCTGATACTTGCTGGTTAGCTTAGCTAATTAAGGCTATATGCATTTATGGATCAGCGGATTCAAACTGAAAAAAATTTGTTCAAAAATAATATCATGAGGGGCTCGAACCCACGACCCTTTGATTTAGAGCCTCACTTCCTACGGACTGACCCAACTGGATCTTGTAGTGAGAAATTGGTTATGGATATATTAGAACGAACCAGACACGAGTTATCAATATTCAAATATAAGTTCCAATGGCAGTTCGCTGATACTTGCTGGTTAGCTTAGCTAATTAAGGCTATATGCATTTATGGATCAGCGGATTCAAACTGAAACAAATTTGCTCAAAAATAATATCATGATGGGCTCGAACTCACGACCTTTTCATTTAGAGCCTCAACTCCTACGGACTGACCCAACTGGATCTTGTAGTGAGAAATTGGTTATGGATATATTAGAACGAACCAGACACGAGTTATCACTTGAAAAACATAACGCAAGTAGCCACGAATATTCAAATATAAATCCAATGGCAGTTCGCTGATACTTGCTGGCTATAGCTTAGATAATTAAGGCTATATGCATTTATGGATCAGTGGATTCAAACTGAAACAAATTTGCTAACAAATAATATCATGATGGGCTCGAACCCACGACCCTTTGATTTAGAGCCTCGCCTCCTACCGACACACCCAACTGGATCTTGTGGTGAGAAATTGGTTAACGATATATTAGAACGAACCAGACACGAGTTATCAATATTCAAATATAAGTTCCAATGGCAGTTCGCTGATACTTGCTGGTTAGCTTAGCTAATTAAGGCTATATGCATTTATGGATCAGCGGATTCAAACTGAAACAAATTTGCTCAAAAATAATATCATGAGGGGCTCGAACCCACGACCCTTTGATTTAGAGCCTTACTTCCTACGGTCTGACCCAACTGGATCTTGTAATGAGAAATTGGTTATGGATATATTAGAACGAACCAGACACGAGTTATCAATATTCAAATATAAGTTCCAATGGCAGTTCGCTGATACTTGCTGGTTAGCTTAGCTAATTAAGGCTATATGCATTTATGGATCAGCGGATTCAAACTGAAACAAATTTGCTCAAAAATAATATCATGATGGGCTCGAACTCACGACCTTTTCATTTAGAGCCTCAACTCCTACGGACTGACCCAACTGGATCTTGTAGTGAGAAATTGGTTATGGATATATTAGAACGAACCAGACACGAGTTATCACTTGAAAAACATAACGCAAGTAGCCACGAATATTCAAATATAAATCCAATGGCAGTTCGCTGATACTTGCTGGCTATAGCTTAGATAATTAAGGCTATATGCATTTATGGATCAGTGGATTCAAACTGAAACAAATTTGCTAAAAAATAATATCATGATGGGCTCGAACCCACGACCCTTTGATTTAGAGCCTCGCCTCCTACCGACAGACCCAACTGGATCTTGTAGTGAGAAATTGGTTAACGATATATTAGAACGAACCAGACACGAGTTATCAATATTCAAATATAAGTTCCAATGGCAGTTCGCTGATACTTGCTGGTTAGCTTAGCTAATTAAGGCTATATGCATTTATGGATCAGCGGATTCAAACTGAAAAAAATTTGCTCAAAAATAATATCATGAGGGGCTCGAACCCACGACCCTTTGATTTAGAGCCTCACCTCCTACGGACTGACCCAACTGGATCTTGTAGTGAGAAATTGGTTATGGATATATTAGAACGAACCAGACACGAGTTATCAATATTCAAATATAAGTTCCAATGGCAGTTCGCTGATACTTGCTGGTTAGCTTAGCTAATTAAGGCTATATGCATTTATGGATCAGCGGATTCAAACTGAAACAAATTTGCTCAAAAATAATATCATGATGGGCTCGAACTCACGACCTTTTCATTTAGAGCCTCAACTCCTACGGACTGACCCAACTGGATCTTGTAGTGAGAAATTGGTTATGGATATATTAGAACGAACCAGACACGAGTTATCAGTTAAAAAACATAACGCAAGTAGCCACGAATATTCAAATATAAATCCAATGGCAGTTCGCTGATACTTGCTGGCTATAGCTTAGATAATTAAGGCTATATGCATTTATGGATCAGTGGATTCAAACTGAAACAAATTTGCTAAAAAATAATATCATGATGGGCTCGAACACACGACCCTTTGATTTAGAGCCTCGCCTCCTACCGACAGACCCAACTGGATCTTGTAGTGAGAAATTGGTTATGGATATATTAGAACGAACCAGACACGAGTTATCACTTGAAAAACATAACGCAAGTAGCCACAAATATTCAAATATAAGTTCCAATGGCAGTTCGCTGGTACTTGCTGGTTAGCTTAGCTAATTAAGGCTATATGCATTTATGGATCAGCGGATTCAAACTGAAAAATTTGCTCAAAAATAATATCATGAGGGGCTCGAACCCACGACCCTTTGATTTAGAGCCTCACCTTCTACGGACTGACCCAACTGGATCTTGTAGTGAGAAATTGGTTATGGATATATTAGAACGAACCAGACACGAGTTATCACTTGAAAAACATTACGCAAGTGGCCATGAATATTCAAATATAAGTTCCAACGGCAGTTGGCTGATACTTGCTGGTCTGCTTAGCTAAATAAGGCTATATGCATTTATCGATCAGCAAATTCAAACTGAAACAAATTTGCTTCAAAAATAATATCATGATGGGCTCGAATCCATCCAATCCGAGACCCTTTGATTTAGAGCCTCATCTCCTACCGACTGACCCAACTGGATCTTGTAGTGAGAAATTGGTTATGGATATATTAGAACGAACCAGACACGAATTATCACTTGAAAAACATAACGCAAGTAGCCACGAATATTCAAATATAAATCCAATGGCAGTTCGCTGATACTTGCTGGCTATAGCTTAGATAATTAAGGCTATATGCATTTATGGATCAGTGGATTCAAACTGAAACAAATTTGCTAAAAAATAATATCATGATGGGCTCGAACCCAGGACCCTTTGATTTAGAGCCTCGCCTCCTACCGACAGACCCAACTGGATCTTGTAGTGAGAAATTGGTTAACGATATATTAGAACGAACCAGACACGAGTTATCAATATTCAAATATAAGTTCCAATGGCAGTTCGCTGATACTTGCTGGTTAGCTTAGCTAATTAAGGCTATATGCATTTATGGATCAGCGGATTCAAACTGAAACAAATGTGTTCAAAAATAATATCATGAGGGGCTCGAACCCACGACCCTTTGATTTAGAGCCTCACCTTCTACGGACTGACCCAACTGGATCTTGTAATGAGAAATTGGTTATGGATATATTAGAACGAACCAGACACGAGTTATCAATATTCAAATATAAGTTCCAATGGCAGTTCGCTGATACTTGCTGGTTAGCTTAGCTAATTAAGGCTATATGCATTTATGGATCAGCGGATTCAAACTGAAACAAATTTGCTCAAAAATAATATCATGATGGGCTCGAACTCACGACCTTTTCATTTAGAGCCTCAACTCCTACGGACTGACCCAACTGGATCTTGTAGTGAGAAATTGGTTATGGATATATTAGAACGAACCAGACACGAGTTATCACTTGAAAAACATAACGCAAGTAGCCACGAATATTCAAATATAAATCCAATGGCAGTTCGCTGATACTTGCTGGCTATAGCTTAGATAATTAAGGCTATATGCATTTATGGATCAGTGGATTCAAACTGAAACAAATTTGCTAAAAAATAATATCATGATGGGCTCGAACCCACGACCCTTTGATTTAGAGCCTCGCCTCCTACCGACTGACCCAACTGGATCTTGTAGTAAGACATTGGTTATGGATATATTAGAACGAACCAGACACGAGTTATCACTTGAAAAACATAACGCAAGTAGCCACGAATATTCAAATATAAGTTCCAATGGCAGTTCGCTGGTACTTGCTGGTTAGCTTAGCTAATTAAGGCTATATGCATTTATGGATCAGCGGATTCAAACTGAAAAAATTTGCTCAAAAATAATATCATGAGGGGCTCGAACCCACGACCCTTTGATTTAGAGCCTCACTTCCTACGGACTGACCCAACTGGATCTTGTAATGAGAAATTGGTTATGGATATATTAGAACGAACCAGACACGAGTTATCAATATTCAAATATAAGTTCCAATGGCAGTTCGCTGATACTTGCTGGTTAGCTTAGCTAATTAAGGCTATATGCATTTATGGATCAGCGGATTAGAACTGAACAAAATTTGCTCAAAAATAATATCATGAGGGGCTCGAACCCACGACCCTTTGATTTAGAGCCTCACCTCCTACGGACTGACCCAACTGGATCTTGTAGTGAGAAATTGGTTATGGATATATTAGAACGAACCAGACACGAGTTATCACTTGAAAAACATAACGCAAGTAGCCACGAATATTCAAATATAAGTTCCAATGGCAGTTCGCTGATACTTGCTGGCTATAGCTTAGATAATTAAGGCTATATGCATTTATGGATCAGTGGATTCAAACTGAAACAAATTTGCTAAAAAATAATATCATGATGGGCTCGAACCCACGACCCTTTGATTTAGAGCCTCGCCTCCTACCGACTGACCCAACTGGATCTTGTAGTAAGAAATTGGTTATGGATATATTAGAACGAACCAGACACGAGTTATCACTTGAAAAACATAACGCAAGTAGCCACGAAAAATCAAATATAAGTTCCAATGGCAGTTCGCTGGTACTTGCTGGTTAGCTTAGCTAATTAAGGCTATATGCATTTATGGATCAGCGGATTCAAACTGAAAAAATTTGCTCAAAAATAATATCATGAGGGGCTCGAACCCACGACCCTTTGATTTAGAGCCTCACTTCCTACGGACTGACCCAACTGGATCTTGTAGTGAGAAATTGGTTATGGATATATTAGAACGAACCAGACACGAGTTATCAATATTCAAATATAAGTTCCAATGGCTGTTCGCTGATACTTGCTGGTTAGCTTAGCTAATTAAGGCTATATGCATTTATGGATCAGCGGATTCAAACTGAAAAAAATTTGCTCAAAAATAATATCATGAGGGGCTCGAACCCACGACCCTTTGATTTAGAGCCTCACCTCCTACGGACTGACCCAACTGGATCTTGTAGTGAGAAATTGGTTATGGATATATTAGAACGAACCAGACACGAGTTATTACTTGAAAAACATAACGCAAGTAGCCACGAATATTCAAATATAAGTTCCAATGGCAGTTCGCTGGTACTTGCTGGTTAGCTTAGCTAATTAAGGCTATATGCATTTATGGATCAGCGGATTCAAACTGAAAAAATTTGCTCAAAAATAATATCATGAGGGGCTCGAACCCACGACCCTTTGATTTAGAGCCTCACCTTCTACGGACTGACCCAACTGGATCTTGTAGTGAGAAATTGGTTATGGATATATTAGAACGAACCAGACACGAGTTATCACCTGAAAAACATTACGCAAGTGGCCATGAATATTCAAATATAAGTTCCAATGGCAGTTGGCTGATACTTGCTGGTTTGCTTAGCTAAATAAGGCTATATGCATTTATCGATCAGCAAATTCAAACTGAAACAAATTTGCTTCAAAAATAATATCATGATGGGCTCGAATCCAAGACCCTTTGATTTAGAGCCTCATCTCCTACCGACTGACCCAACTGGATCTTGTAGTGAGAAATTGGTTATGGATATATTAAAACGAACCAGACACGAATTATCACTTGAAAAACATAACGCAAGTAGCCACGAATATTCAAATATAAATCCAATGGCAGTTCGCTGATACTTGCTGGCTATAGCTTAGATAATTAAGGCTATATGCATTTATGGATCAGTGGATTCAAACTGAAACAAATTTGCTAAAAAATAATATCATGATGGGCTCGAACCCACGACCCTTTGATTTAGAGCCTCGCCTCCTACCGACAGACCCAACTGGATCTTGT
Source organism: Echinarachnius parma (assembly GCA_037951105.1). NCBI lineage: Eukaryota > Metazoa > Echinodermata > Echinoidea > Clypeasteroida > Echinarachniidae > Echinarachnius > Echinarachnius parma. Next base: position 148,309 of record JBAMJV010003175.1, read on the forward strand.
AGTGAGAAATTGGTTAACGATATATTAGAACGAACCAGACACGAGTTATCAATATTCAAATATAAGTTCCAATGGCAGTTCGCTGATACTTGCTGGTTAGCTTAGCTAATTAAGGCTATATGCATTTATGGATCAGCGGATTCAAACTGAAAAAAATTTGTTCAAAAATAATATCATGAGGGGCTCGAACCCACGACCCTTTGATTTAGAGTCTTACCTCCTACGGACTGACCCAACTGGATCTTGTAGTGAGAAATTGGTTATGGATATATTAGAACGAACCAGACACGAGTTATCAATATTCAAATATAAGTTCCAATGGCAGTTCGCTGATACTTGCTGGTTAGCTTAGCTAATTAAGGCTATATGCATTTATGGATCAGCGGATTCAAACTGAAACAAATTTGCTCAAAAATAATATCATGATGGGCTCGAACTCACGACCTTTTCATTTAGAGCCTCAACTCCTACGGACTGACCCAACTGGATCTTGTAGTGAGAAATTGGTTATGGATATATTAGAACGAACCAGACACGAGTTATCAGTTAAAAAACATAACGCAAGTAGCCACGAATATTCAAATATAAATCCAATGGCAGTTCGCTGATACTTGCTGGCTATAGCTTAGATAATTAAGGCTATATGCATTTATGGATCAGTGGATTCAAACTGAAACAAATTTGCTAAAAAATAATATCATGATGGGCTCGAACCCACGACCCTTTGATTTAGAGCCTCGCCTCCTACCGACTGACCCAACTGGATCTTGTAGTAAGAAATTGGTTATGGATATATTAGAACGAACCAGACACGAGTTATCACTTGAAAAACATAACGCAAGTAGCCACGAAAAATCAAATATAAGTTCCAATGGCAGTTCGCTGGTACTTGCTGGATAGCTTAGCTAATTAAGGCTATATGCATTTATGGATCAGCGGATTCAAACTGAAAAAATTTGCTCAAAAATAATATCATGAGGGGCTCGAACCCACGACCCTTTGATTTAGAGCCTCACTTCCTACGGACTGACCCAACTGGATCTTGTAATGAGAAATTGGTTATGGATATATTAGAACGAACCAGACACGAGTTATCAATATTCAAATATAAGTTCCAATGGCTGTTCGCTGATACTTGCTGGTTAGCTTAGCTAATTAAGGCTATATGCATTTATGGATCAGCGGATTCAAACTGAAAAAAATTTGCTCAAAAATAATATCATGAGGGGCTCGAACCCACGACCCTTTGATTTAGAGCCTCACCTCCTACGGACTGACCCAACTGGATCTTGTAGTGAGAAATTGGTTATGGATATATTAGAACGAACCAGACACGAGTTATCACTTGAAAAACATTACGCAAGTGGCCATGAATATTCAAATATAAGTTCCAACGGCAGTTGGCTGATACTTGCTGGTCTGCTTAGCTAAATAAGGCTATATGCATTTATCGATCAGCAAATTCAAACTGAAACAAATTTGCTTCAAAAATAATATCATGATGGGCTCGAATCCATCCAATCCGAGACCCTTTGATTTAGAGCCTCATCTCCTACCGACTGACCCAACTGGATCTTGTAGTGAGAAATTGGTTATGGATATATTAGAACGAACCAGACACGAATTATCACTTGAAAAACATAACGCAAGTAGCCACGAATATTCAAATATAAATCCAATGGCAGTTCGCTGATACTTGCTGGCTATAGCTTAGATAATTAAGGCTATATGCATTTATGGATCAGTGGATTCAAACTGAAACAAATTTGCTAAAAAATAATATCATGATGGGCTCGAACCCAGGACCCTTTGATTTAGAGCCTCGCCTCCTACCGACAGACCCAACTGGATCTTGTAGTGAGAAATTGGTTAACGATATATTAGAACGAACCAGACACGAGTTATCAATATTCAAATATAAGTTCCAATGGCAGTTCGCTGATACTTGCTGGTTAGCTTAGCTAATTAAGGCTATATGCATTTATGGATCAGCGGATTCAAACTGAAACAAATGTGTTCAAAAATAATATCATGAGGGGCTCGAACCCACGACCCTTTGATTTAGAGCCTCACCTTCTACGGACTGACCCAACTGGATCTTGTAATGAGAAATTGGTTATGGATATATTAGAACGAACCAGACACGAGTTATCAATATTCAAATATAAGTTCCAATGGCAGTTCGCTGATACTTGCTGGTTAGCTTAGCTAATTAAGGCTATATGCATTTATGGATCAGCGGATTCAAACTGAAACAAATTTGCTCAAAAATAATATCATGATGGGCTCGAACTCACGACCTTTTCATTTAGAGCCTCAACTCCTACGGACTGACCCAACTGGATCTTGTAGTGAGAAATTGGTTATGGATATATTAGAACGAACCAGACACGAGTTATCACTTGAAAAACATAACGCAAGTAGCCACGAATATTCAAATATAAATCCAATGGCAGTTCGCTGATACTTGCTGGCTATAGCTTAGATAATTAAGGCTATATGCATTTATGGATCAGTGGATTCAAACTGAAACAAATTTGCTAAAAAATAATATCATGATGGGCTCGAACCCACGACCCTTTGATTTAGAGCCTCGCCTCCTACCGACTGACCCAACTGGATCTTGTAGTAAGACATTGGTTATGGATATATTAGAACGAACCAGACACGAGTTATCACTTGAAAAACATAACGCAAGTAGCCACGAATATTCAAATATAAGTTCCAATGGCAGTTCGCTGGTACTTGCTGGTTAGCTTAGCTAATTAAGGCTATATGCATTTATGGATCAGCGGATTCAAACTGAAAAAATTTGCTCAAAAATAATATCATGAGGGGCTCGAACCCACGACCCTTTGATTTAGAGCCTCACTTCCTACGGACTGACCCAACTGGATCTTGTAATGAGAAATTGGTTATGGATATATTAGAACGAACCAGACACGAGTTATCAATATTCAAATATAAGTTCCAATGGCAGTTCGCTGATACTTGCTGGTTAGCTTAGCTAATTAAGGCTATATGCATTTATGGATCAGCGGATTAGAACTGAACAAAATTTGCTCAAAAATAATATCATGAGGGGCTCGAACCCACGACCCTTTGATTTAGAGCCTCACCTCCTACGGACTGACCCAACTGGATCTTGTAGTGAGAAATTGGTTATGGATATATTAGAACGAACCAGACACGAGTTATCACTTGAAAAACATAACGCAAGTAGCCACGAATATTCAAATATAAGTTCCAATGGCAGTTCGCTGATACTTGCTGGCTATAGCTTAGATAATTAAGGCTATATGCATTTATGGATCAGTGGATTCAAACTGAAACAAATTTGCTAAAAAATAATATCATGATGGGCTCGAACCCACGACCCTTTGATTTAGAGCCTCGCCTCCTACCGACTGACCCAACTGGATCTTGTAGTAAGAAATTGGTTATGGATATATTAGAACGAACCAGACACGAGTTATCACTTGAAAAACATAACGCAAGTAGCCACGAAAAATCAAATATAAGTTCCAATGGCAGTTCGCTGGTACTTGCTGGTTAGCTTAGCTAATTAAGGCTATATGCATTTATGGATCAGCGGATTCAAACTGAAAAAATTTGCTCAAAAATAATATCATGAGGGGCTCGAACCCACGACCCTTTGATTTAGAGCCTCACTTCCTACGGACTGACCCAACTGGATCTTGTAGTGAGAAATTGGTTATGGATATATTAGAACGAACCAGACACGAGTTATCAATATTCAAATATAAGTTCCAATGGCTGTTCGCTGATACTTGCTGGTTAGCTTAGCTAATTAAGGCTATATGCATTTATGGATCAGCGGATTCAAACTGAAAAAAATTTGCTCAAAAATAATATCATGAGGGGCTCGAACCCACGACCCTTTGATTTAGAGCCTCACCTCCTACGGACTGACCCAACTGGATCTTGTAGTGAGAAATTGGTTATGGATATATTAGAACGAACCAGACACGAGTTATTACTTGAAAAACATAACGCAAGTAGCCACGAATATTCAAATATAAGTTCCAATGGCAGTTCGCTGGTACTTGCTGGTTAGCTTAGCTAATTAAGGCTATATGCATTTATGGATCAGCGGATTCAAACTGAAAAAATTTGCTCAAAAATAATATCATGAGGGGCTCGAACCCACGACCCTTTGATTTAGAGCCTCACCTTCTACGGACTGACCCAACTGGATCTTGTAGTGAGAAATTGGTTATGGATATATTAGAACGAACCAGACACGAGTTATCACCTGAAAAACATTACGCAAGTGGCCATGAATATTCAAATATAAGTTCCAATGGCAGTTGGCTGATACTTGCTGGTTTGCTTAGCTAAATAAGGCTATATGCATTTATCGATCAGCAAATTCAAACTGAAACAAATTTGCTTCAAAAATAATATCATGATGGGCTCGAATCCAAGACCCTTTGATTTAGAGCCTCATCTCCTACCGACTGACCCAACTGGATCTTGTAGTGAGAAATTGGTTATGGATATATTAAAACGAACCAGACACGAATTATCACTTGAAAAACATAACGCAAGTAGCCACGAATATTCAAATATAAATCCAATGGCAGTTCGCTGATACTTGCTGGCTATAGCTTAGATAATTAAGGCTATATGCATTTATGGATCAGTGGATTCAAACTGAAACAAATTTGCTAAAAAATAATATCATGATGGGCTCGAACCCACGACCCTTTGATTTAGAGCCTCGCCTCCTACCGACAGACCCAACTGGATCTTGTAGTGAGAAATTGGTTAACGATATATTAGAACGAACCAGACACGAGTTATCAATATTCAAATATAAGTTCCAATGGCAGTTCGCTGATACTTGCTGGTTAGCTTAGCTAATTAAGGCTATATGCATTTATGGATCAGCGGATTCAAACTGAAAAAAATTTGTTCAAAAATAATATCATGAGGGGCTCGAACCCACGACCCTTTGATTTAGAGTCTTACCTCCTACGGACTGACCCAACTGGATCTTGTAGTGAGAAACTGGTTATGGATATATTAGAACGAACCAGAAACGAATTATCACTTGAAAAACATAACGCAAGTAGCCACGAATATTCAAATATAAATCCAATGGCAGTTCGCTGATACTTGCTGGCTATAGCTTAGATATTTAAGGCTATATGCATTTATGGATCAGTGGATTCAAACTGAAACAAATTTGCTAAAAAATAATATCATGATGGGCTCGAACCCACGACCCTTTGATTTAGAGCCTCGCCTCCTACCGACTGACCCAACTGGATCTTGTAGTAAGAAATTGGTTATTAGAACGAACCAGACACGAGTTATCACTTGAAAAACATAACGCAAGTAGCCACGAATATTCAAATATAAGTTCCAATGGCAGTTCGCTGGTACTTGCTGGTTAGCTTAGCTAATTAAGGCTATATGCATTTATGGATCAGCGGATTCAAAATGAAAAAACTTGCTCAAAAATAATATCATGAGGGGCTCGAACCCACGACCCTTTGATTTAGAGCCTCACTTCCTACGGACTGACCCAACTGGATCTTGTAATGAGAAATTGGTTATGGATATATTAGAACGAACCAGACACGAGTTATCAATATTCAAATATAAGTTCCAATGGCAGTTCGCTGATACTTGCTGGTTAGCTTAGCTAATTAAGGCTATATGCATTTATGGATCAGCGGATTCAAACTGAAAAAAATTTGTTCAAAAATAATATCATGAGGGGCTCGAACCCACGACCCTTTGATTTAGAGTCTTACCTCCTACGGACTGACCCAACTGGATCTTGTAGTGAGAAATTGGTTATGGATATATTAGAACGAACCAGACACGAATTATCACTTGAAAAACATAACGCAAGTAGCCACGAATATTCAAATATAAATCCAATGGCAGTTCGCTGATACTTGCTGGCTATAGCTTAGATAATTAAGGCTATATGCATTTATGGATCAGTGGATTCAAACTGAAACAAATTTGCTAAAAAATAATATCATGATGGGCTCGAACCCAGGACCCTTTGATTTAGAGCCTCGCCTCCTACCGACTGACCCAACTGGATCTTGTAGTAAGACATTGGTTATGGATATATTAGAACGAACCAGACACGAGTTATCACTTGAAAAACATAACGCAAGTAGCCACGAATATTCAAATATAAGTTCCAATGGCAGTTCGCTGGTACTTGCTGGTTAGCTTAGCTAATTAAGGCTATATGCATTTATGGATCAGCGGATTCAAACTGAAAAAATTTGCTCAAAAATAATATCATGAGGGGCTCGAACCCACGACCCTTTGATTTAGAGCCTCACTTCCTACGGACTGACCCAACTGGATCTTGTAATGAGAAATTGGTTATGGATATATTAGAACGAACCAGACACGAGTTATCAATATTCAAATATAAGTTCCAATGGCAGTTCGCTGATACTTGCTGGTTAGCTTAGCTAATTAAGGCTATATGCATTTATGGATCAGCGGATTCAAACTGAAAAAAATTTGTTCAAAAATAATATCATGAGGGGCTCGAACCCACGACCCTTTGATTTAGAGCCTCACTTCCTACGGACTGAGCCAACTGGATCTTGTAATGAGAAATTGGTTATGGATATATTAGAACGAACCAGACACGAGTTATCAATATTCAAATATAAGTTCCAATGGCAGTTCGCTGATACTTGCTGGTTAGCTTAGCTAATTAAGGCTATATGCATTTATGGATCAGCGGATTAAAACTGAAACAAATTTGCTCAAAAATAATATCATGATGGGCTCGAACTCACGACCTTTTCATTTAGAGCCTCAACTCCTACGGACTGACCCAACTGGATCTTGTAGTGAGAAACTGGTTATGGATATATTAGAACGAACCAGACACGAGTTATCACTTGAAAAACATAACGCAAGTAGCCACGAATATTCAAATATAAATCCAATGGCAGTTCGCTGATACTTGCTGGCTATAGCTTAGATAATTAAGGCTATATGCATTTATGGATCAGTGGATTCAAACTGAAACAAATTTGCTAAAAAAAATATCATGATGGGCTCGAACCCACGACCCTTTGATTTAGAGCCTCGCCTCCTACCGACAGACCCAACTGGATCTTGTAGTGAGAAATTGGTTAACGATATATTAGAACGAACCAGACACGAGTTATCAATATTCAAATATAAGTTCCAATGGCAGTTCGCTGATACTTGCTGGTTAGCTTAGCTAATTAAGGCTATATGCATTTATGGATCAGCGGATTCAAACTGAAAAAAATTTGCTCAAAAATAATATCATGAGGGGCTCGAACCCACGACCCTTTGATTTAGAGCCTCACCTCCTACGGACTGAAGCAACTGGATCTTGTAGTGAGAAATTGGTTATGGATATATTAGAACGAACCAGACACGAATTATCACTTGAAAAACATAACGCAAGTAGCCACGAATATTCAAATATAAATCCAATGGCAGTTCGCTGATACTTGCTGGCTATAGCTTAGATAATTAAGGCTATATGCATTTATGGATCAGTGGATTCAAACTGTAACAAATTTGCTAAAAAATAATATCATGATGGGCTCGAACCCACGACCCTTTGATTTAGAGCCTCACCTTCTACGGACTGACCCAACTGGATCTTGTAGTGAGAAATGGGTTATGGATATATTAGAACGAACCAGACACGAGTTATCACTTGAAAAACATTACGCAAGTGGCCATGAATATTCAAATATAAGTTCCAATGGCAGTTGGCTGATACTTGCTGGTTTGCTTAGCTAAATAAGGCTATATGCATTTATCGATCAGCAAATTCAAACTGAAACAAATTTGCTTCAAAAATAATATCATGATGGGCTCGAATCCAATCCAATCCAATCCAAGACCCTTTGATTTAGAGCCTCATCTCCTACCGACTGACCCAACTGGATCTTGTAGTGAGAAATTGGTTATGGATATATTAAAACGAACCAGACACGAATTATCACTTGAAAAACATAACGCAAGTAGCCACGAATATTCAAATATAAATCCAATGGCAGTTCGCTGATACTTGCTGGCTATAGCTTAGATAATTAAGGCTATATGCATTTATGGATCAGTGGATTCAAACTGAAACAAATTTGCTAAAAAATAATATCATGATGGGCTCGAACCCACGACCCTTTGATTTAGAGCCTCGCCTCCTACCGACAGACCCAACTGGATCTTGTAGTGAGAAATTGGTTAACGATATATTAGAACGAACCAGACACGAGTTATCAATATTCAAATATAAGTTCCAATGGCAGTTCGCTGATACTTGCTGGTTAGCTTAGCTAATTAAGGCTATATGCATTTATGGATCAGCGGATTCAAACTGAAAAAAATTTGTTCAAAAATAATATCATGAGGGGCTCGAACCCACGACCCTTTGATTTAGAGCCTCACTTCCTACGGACTGACCCAACTGGATCTTGTAGTGAGAAATTGGTTATGGATATATTAGAACGAACCAGACACGAGTTATCAATATTCAAATATAAGTTCCAATGGCAGTTCGCTGATACTTGCTGGTTAGCTTAGCTAATTAAGGCTATATGCATTTATGGATCAGCGGATTCAAACTGAAACAAATTTGCTCAAAAATAATATCATGATGGGCTCGAACTCACGACCTTTTCATTTAGAGCCTCAACTCCTACGGACTGACCCAACTGGATCTTGTAGTGAGAAATTGGTTATGGATATATTAGAACGAACCAGACACGAGTTATCACTTGAAAAACATAACGCAAGTAGCCACGAATATTCAAATATAAATCCAATGGCAGTTCGCTGATACTTGCTGGCTATAGCTTAGATAATTAAGGCTATATGCATTTATGGATCAGTGGATTCAAACTGAAACAAATTTGCTAACAAATAATATCATGATGGGCTCGAACCCACGACCCTTTGATTTAGAGCCTCGCCTCCTACCGACACACCCAACTGGATCTTGTGGTGAGAAATTGGTTAACGATATATTAGAACGAACCAGACACGAGTTATCAATATTCAAATATAAGTTCCAATGGCAGTTCGCTGATACTTGCTGGTTAGCTTAGCTAATTAAGGCTATATGCATTTATGGATCAGCGGATTCAAACTGAAACAAATTTGCTCAAAAATAATATCATGAGGGGCTCGAACCCACGACCCTTTGATTTAGAGCCTTACTTCCTACGGTCTGACCCAACTGGATCTTGTAATGAGAAATTGGTTATGGATATATTAGAACGAATCAGACACGAGTTATCAATATTCAAATATAAGTTCCAATGGCAGTTCGCTGATACTTGCTGGTTAGCTTAGCTAATTAAGGCTATATGCATTTATGGATCAGCGGATTCAAACTGAAACAAATTTGCTCAAAAATAATATCATGATGGGCTCGAACTCACGACCTTTTCATTTAGAGCCTCAACTCCTACGGACTGACCCAACTGGATCTTGTAGTGAGAAATTGGTTATGGATATATTAGAACGAACCAGACACGAGTTATCACTTGAAAAACATAACGCAAGTAGCCACGAATATTCAAATATAAATCCAATGGCAGTTCGCTGATACTTGCTGGCTATAGCTTAGATAATTAAGGCTATATGCATTTATGGATCAGTGGATTCAAACTGAAACAAATTTGCTAAAAAATAATATCATGATGGGCTCGAACCCACGACCCTTTGATTTAGAGCCTCGCCTCCTACCGACAGACCCAACTGGATCTTGTAGTGAGAAATTGGTTAACGATATATTAGAACGAACCAGACACGAGTTATCAATATTCAAATATAAGTTCCAATGGCAGTTCGCTGATACTTGCTGGTTAGCTTAGCTAATTAAGGCTATATGCATTTATGGATCAGCGGATTCAAACTGAAAAAAATTTGCTCAAAAATAATATCATGAGGGGCTCGAACCCACGACCCTTTGATTTAGAGCCTCACCTCCTACGGACTGACCCAACTGGATCTTGTAGTGAGAAATTGGTTATGGATATATTAGAACGAACCAGACACGAGTTATCAATATTCAAATATAAGTTCCAATGGCAGTTCGCTGATACTTGCTGGTTAGCTTAGCTAATTAAGGCTATATGCATTTATGGATCAGCGGATTCAAACTGAAACAAATTTGCTCAAAAATAATATCATGATGGGCTCGAACTCACGACCTTTTCATTTAGAGCCTCAACTCCTACGGACTGACCCAACTGGATCTTGTAGTGAGAAATTGGTTATGGATATATTAGAACGAACCAGACACGAGTTATCAGTTAAAAAACATAACGCAAGTAGCCACGAATATTCAAATATAAATCCAATGGCAGTTCGCTGATACTTGCTGGCTATAGCTTAGATAATTAAGGCTATATGCATTTATGGATCAGTGGATTCAAACTGAAACAAATTTGCTAAAAAATAATATCATGATGGGCTCGAACACACGACCCTTTGATTTAGAGCCTCGCCTCCTACCGACAGACCCAACTGGATCTTGTAGTGAGAAATTGGTTATGGATATATTAGAACGAACCAGACACGAGTTATCACTTGAAAAACATAACGCAAGTAGCCACAAATATTCAAATATAAGTTCCAATGGCAGTTCGCTGGTACTTGCTGGTTAGCTTAGCTAATTAAGGCTATATGCATTTATGGATCAGCGGATTCAAACTGAAAAAATTTGCTCAAAAATAATATCATGAGGGGCTCGAACCCACGACCCTTTGATTTAGAGCCTCACCTTCTACGGACTGACCCAACTGGATCTTGTAGTGAGAAATTGGTTATGGATATATTAGAACGAACCAGACACGAGTTATCACTTGAAAAACATTACGCAAGTGGCCATGAATATTCAAATATAAGTTCCAACGGCAGTTGGCTGATACTTGCTGGTCTGCTTAGCTAAATAAGGCTATATGCATTTATCGATCAGCAAATTCAAACTGAAACAAATTTGCTTCAAAAATAATATCATGATGGGCTCGAATCCATCCAATCCAAGACCCTTTGATTTAGAGCCTCATCTCCTACCGACTGACCCAACTGGATCTTGTAGTGAGAAATTGGTTATGGATATATTAGAACGAACCAGACACGAATTATCACTTGAAAAACATAACGCAAGTAGCCACGAATATTCAAATATAAATCCAATGGCAGTTCGCTGATACTTGCTGGCTATAGCTTAGATAATTAAGGCTATATGCATTTATGGATCAGTGGATTCAAACTGAAACAAATTTGCTAAAAAATAATATCATGATGGGCTCGAACCCAGGACCCTTTGATTTAGAGCCTCGCCTCCTACCGACAGACCCAACTGGATCTTGTAGTGAGAAATTGGTTAACGATATATTAGAACGAACCAGACACGAGTTATCAATATTCAAATATAAGTTCCAATGGCAGTTCGCTGATACTTGCTGGTTAGCTTAGCTAATTAAGGCTATATGCATTTATGGATCAGCGGATTCAAACTGAAACAAATGTGTTCAAAAATAATATCATGAGGGGCTCGAACCCACGACCCTTTGATTTAGAGCCTCACCTTCTACGGACTGACCCAACTGGATCTTGTAATGAGAAATTGGTTATGGATATATTAGAACGAACCAGACACGAGTTATCAATATTCAAATATAAGTTCCAATGGCAGTTCGCTGATACTTGCTGGTTAGCTTAGCTAATTAAGGCTATATGCATTTATGGATCAGCGGATTCAAACTGAAACAAATTTGCTCAAAAATAATATCATGATGGGCTCGAACTCACGACCTTTTCATTTAGAGCCTCAACTCCTACGGACTGACCCAACTGGATCTTGTAGTGAGAAATTGGTTATGGATATATTAGAACGAACCAGACACGAGTTATCACTTGAAAAACATAACGCAAGTAGCCACGAATATTCAAATATAAATCCAATGGCAGTTCGCTGATACTTGCTGGCTATAGCTTAGATAATTAAGGCTATATGCATTTATGGATCAGTGGATTCAAACTGAAACAAATTTGCTAAAAAATAATATCATGATGGGCTCGAACCCACGACCCTTTGATTTAGAGCCTCGCCTCCTACCGACTGACCCAACTGGATCTTGTAGTAAGACATTGGTTATGGATATATTAGAACGAACCAGACACGAGTTATCACTTGAAAAACATAACGCAAGTAGCCACGAATATTCAAATATAAGTTCCAATGGCAGTTCGCTGGTACTTGCTGGTTAGCTTAGCTAATTAAGGCTATATGCATTTATGGATCAGCGGATTCAAACTGAAAAAATTTGCTCAAAAATAATATCATGAGGGGCTCGAACCCACGACCCTTTGATTTAGAGCCTCACTTCCTACGGACTGACCCAACTGGATCTTGTAGTGAGAATTGGTTATGGATATATTAGAACGAACCAGACACGAGTTATCAATATTCAAATATAAGTTCCAATGGCAGTTCGCTGATACTTGCTGGTTAGCTTAGCTAATTAAGGCTATATGCATTTATGGATCAGCGGATTAGAACTGAACAAAATTTGCTCAAAAATAATATCATGAGGGGCTCGAACCCACGACCCTTTGATTTAGAGCCTCACCTCCTACGGACTGACCCAACTGGATCTTGTAGTGAGAAATTGGTTATGGATATATTAGAACGAACCAGACACGAGTTATCACTTGAAAAACATAACGCAAGTAGCCACGAATATTCAAATATAAGTTCCAATGGCAGTTCGCTGATACTTGCTGGCTATAGCTTAGATAATTAAGGCTATATGCATTTATGGATCAGTGGATTCAAACTGAAACAAATTTGCTAAAAAATAATATCATGATGGGCTCGAACCCACGACCCTTTGATTTAGAGCCTCGCCTCCTACCGACTGACCCAACTGGATCTTGTAGTAAGAAATTGGTTATGGATATATTAGAACGAACCAGACACGAGTTATCACTTGAAAAACATAACGCAAGTAGCCACGAAAAATCAAATATAAGTTCCAATGGCAGTTCGCTGGTACTTGCTGGTTAGCTTAGCTAATTAAGGCTATATGCATTTATGGATCAGCGGATTCAAACTGAAAAAATTTGCTCAAAAATAATATCATGAGGGGCTCGAACCCACGACCCTTTGATTTAGAGCCTCACTTCCTACGGACTGACCCAACTGGATCTTGTAGTGAGAAATTGGTTATGGATATATTAGAACGAACCAGACACGAGTTATCAATATTCAAATATAAGTTCCAATGGCTGTTCGCTGATACTTGCTGGTTAGCTTAGCTAATTAAGGCTATATGCATTTATGGATCAGCGGATTCAAACTGAAAAAAATTTGCTCAAAAATAATATCATGAGGGGCTCGAACCCACGACCCTTTGATTTAGAGCCTCACCTCCTACGGACTGACCCAACTGGATCTTGTAGTGAGAAATTGGTTATGGATATATTAGAACGAACCAGACACGAGTTATTACTTGAAAAACATAACGCAAGTAGCCACGAATATTCAAATATAAGTTCCAATGGCAGTTCGCTGGTACTTGCTGGTTAGCTTAGCTAATTAAGGCTATATGCATTTATGGATCAGCGGATTCAAACTGAAAAAATTTGCTCAAAAATAATATCATGAGGGGCTCGAACCCACGACCCTTTGATTTAGAGCCTCACCTTCTACGGACTGACCCAACTGGATCTTGTAGTGAGAAATTGGTTATGGATATATTAGAACGAACCAGACACGAGTTATCACCTGAAAAACATTACGCAAGTGGCCATGAATATTCAAATATAAGTTCCAATGGCAGTTGGCTGATACTTGCTGGTTTGCTTAGCTAAATAAGGCTATATGCATTTATCGATCAGCAAATTCAAACTGAAACAAATTTGCTTCAAAAATAATATCATGATGGGCTCGAATCCAAGACCCTTTGATTTAGAGCCTCATCTCCTACCGACTGACCCAACTGGATCTTGTAGTGAGAAATTGGTTATGGATATATTAAAACGAACCAGACACGAATTATCACTTGAAAAACATAACGCAAGTAGCCACGAATATTCAAATATAAATCCAATGGCAGTTCGCTGATACTTGCTGGCTATAGCTTAGATAATTAAGGCTATATGCATTTATGGATCAGTGGATTCAAACTGAAACAAATTTGCTAAAAAATAATATCATGATGGGCTCGAACCCACGACCCTTTGATTTAGAGCCTCGCCTCCTACCGACAGACCCAACTGGATCTTGTAGTGAGAAATTGGTTAACGATATATTAGAACGAACCAGACACGAGTTATCAATATTCAAATATAAGTTCCAATGGCAGTTCGCTGATACTTGCTGGTTAGCTTAGCTAATTAAGGCTATATGCATTTATGGATCAGCGGATTCAAACTGAAAAAAATTTGTTCAAAAATAATATCATGAGGGGCTCGAACCCACGACCCTTTGATTTAGAGTCTTACCTCCTACGGACTGACCCAACTGGATCTTGTAGTGAGAAATTGGTTATGGATATATTAGAACGAACCAGAAACGAATTATCACTTGAAAAACATAACGCAAGTAGCCACGAATATTCAAATATAAATCCAATGGCAGTTCGCTGGTACTTGCTGGTTAGCTTAGCTAATTAAGGCTATATGCATTTATGGATCAGCGGATTCAAACTGAAAAAACTTGCTCAAAAATAATATCATGAGGGGCTCGAACCCACGACCCTTTGATTTAGAGCCTCACTTCCTACGGACTGACCCAACTGGATCTTGTAATGAGAAATTGGTTATGGATATATTAGAACGAACCAGACACGAGTTATCAATATTCAAATATAAGTTCCAATGGCAGTTCGCTGATACTTGCTGGTTAGCTTAGCTAATTAAGGCTATATGCATTTATGGATCAGCGGATTCAAACTGAAAAAAATTTGTTCAAAAATAATATCATGAGGGGCTCGAACCCACGACCCTTTGATTTAGAGCCTCGCCTCCTACCGACTGACCCAACTGGATCTTGTAGTAAGAAATTGGTTATTAGAACGAACCAGACACGAGTTATCACTTGAAAAACATAACGCAAGTAGCCACGAATATTCAAATATAAGTTCCAATGGCAGTTCGCTGGTACTTGCTGGTTAGCTTAGCTAATTAAGGCTATATGCATTTATGGATCAGCGGATTCAAACTGAAAAAACTTGCTCAAAAATAATATCATGAGGGGCTCGAACCCACGACCCTTTGATTTAGAGCCTCACTTCCTACGGACTGACCCAACTGGATCTTGTAATGAGAAATTGGTTATGGATATATTAGAACGAACCAGACACGAGTTATCAATATTCAAATATAAGTTCCAATGGCAGTTCGCTGATACTTGCTGGTTAGCTTAGCTAATTAAGGCTATATGCATTTATGGATCAGCGGATTCAAACTGAAAAAAATTTGTTCAAAAATAATATCATGAGGGGCTCGAACCCACGACCCTTTGATTTAGAGTCTTACCTCCTACGGACTGACCCAACTGGATCTTGTAGTGAGAAATTGGTTATGGATATATTAGAACGAACCAGACACGAATTATCACTTGAAAAACATAACGCAAGTAGCCACGAATATTCAAATATAAATCCAATGGCAGTTCGCTGATACTTGCTGGCTATAGCTTAGATAATTAAGGCTATATGCATTTATGGATCAGTGGATTCAAACTGAAACAAATTTGCTAAAAAATAATATCATGATGGGCTCGAACCCAGGACCCTTTGATTTAGAGCCTCGCCTCCTACCGACTGACCCAACTGGATCTTGTAGTAAGACATTGGTTATGGATATATTAGAACGAACCAGACACGAGTTATCACTTGAAAAACATAACGCAAGTAGCCACGAATATTCAAATATAAGTTCCAATGGCAGTTCGCTGGTACTTGCTGGTTAGCTTAGCTAATTAAGGCTATATGCATTTATGGATCAGCGGATTCAAACTGAAAAAATTTGCTCAAAAATAATATCATGAGGGGCTCGAACCCACGACCCTTTGATTTAGAGCCTCACTTCCTACGGACTGACCCAACTGGATCTTGTAATGAGAAATTGGTTATGGATATATTAGAACGAACCAGACACGAGTTATCAATATTCAAATATAAGTTCCAATGGCAGTTCGCTGATACTTGCTGGTTAGCTTAGCTAATTAAGGCTATATGCATTTATGGATCAGCGGATTAGAACTGAACAAAATTTGCTCAAAAATAATATCATGAGGGGCTCGAACCCACGACCCTTTGATTTAGAGCCTCACCTCCTACGGACTGACCCAACTGGATCTTGTAGTGAGAAATTGGTTATGGATATATTAGAACGAACCAGACACGAGTTATCACTTGAAAAACATAACGCAAGTAGCCACGAATATTCAAATATAAGTTCCAATGGCAGTTCGCTGATACTTGCTGGCTATAGCTTAGATAATTAAGGCTATATGCATTTATGGATCAGTGGATTCAAACTGAAACAAATTTGCTAAAAAATAATATCATGATGGGCTCGAACCCACGACCCTTTGATTTAGAGCCTCGCCTCCTACCGACTGACCCAACTGGATCTTGTAGTAAGAAATTGGTTATGGATATATTAGAACGAACCAGACACGAGTTATCACTTGAAAAACATAACGCAAGTAGCCACGAAAAATCAAATATAAGTTCCAATGGCAGTTCGCTGGTACTTGCTGGTTAGCTTAGCTAATTAAGGCTATATGCATTTATGGATCAGCGGATTCAAACTGAAAAAATTTGCTCAAAAATAATATCATGAGGGGCTCGAACCCACGACCCTTTGATTTAGAGCCTCACTTCCTACGGACTGACCCAACTGGATCTTGTAATGAGAAATTGGTTATGGATATATTAGAACGAACCAGACACGAGTTATCAATATTCAAATATAAGTTCCAATGGCTGTTCGCTGATACTTGCTGGTTAGCTTAGCTAATTAAGGCTATATGCATTTATGGATCAGCGGATTCAAACTGAAAAAAATTTGCTCAAAAATAATATCATGAGGGGCTCGAACCCACGACCCTTTGATTTAGAGCCTCACCTCCTACGGACTGACCCAACTGGATCTTGTAGTGAGAAATTGGTTATGGATATATTAGAACGAACCAGACACGAGTTATTACTTGAAAAACATAACGCAAGTAGCCACGAATATTCAAATATAATTTCCAATGGCAGTTCGCTGGTACTTGCTGGTTAGCTTAGCTAATTAAGGCTATATGCATTTATGGATCAGCGGATTCAAACTGAAAAAATTTGCTCAAAAATAATATCATGAGGGGCTCGAACCCACGACCCTTTGATTTAGAGCCTCACCTTCTACGGACTGACCCAACTGGATCTTGTAGTGAGAAATTGGTTATGGATATATTAGAACGAACCAGACACGAGTTATCACTTGAAAAACATTACGCAAGTGGCCATGAATATTCAAATATAAGTTCCAATGGCAGTTGGCTGATACTTGCTGGTTTGCTTAGCTAAATAAGGCTATATGCATTTATCGATCAGCAAATTCAAACTGAAACAAATTTGCTTCAAAAATAATATCATGATGGGCTCGAATCCAAGACCCTTTGATTTAGAGCCTCATCTCCTACCGACTGACCCAACTGGATCTTGTAGTGAGAAATTGGTTATGGATATATTAAAACGAACCAGACACGAATTATCACTTGAAAAACATAACGCAAGTAGCCACGAATATTCAAATATAAATCCAATGGCAGTTCGCTGATACTTGCTGGCTATAGCTTAGATAATTAAGGCTATATGCATTTATGGATCAGTGGATTCAAACTGAAACAAATTTGCTAAAAAATAATATCATGATGGGCTCGAACCCACGACCCTTTGATTTAGAGCCTCGCCTCCTACCGACAGACCCAACTGGATCTTGTAGTGAGAAATTGGTTAACGATATATTAGAACGAACCAGACACGAGTTATCAATATTCAAATATAAGTTCCAATGGCAGTTCGCTGATACTTGCTGGTTAGCTTAGCTAATTAAGGCTATATGCATTTATGGATCAGCGGATTCAAACTGAAAAAAATTTGTTCAAAAATAATATCATGAGGGGCTCGAACCCACGACCCTTTGATTTAGAGTCTTACCTCCTACGGACTGACCCAACTGGATCTTGTAGTGAGAAATTGGTTATGGATATATTAGAACGAACCAGAAACGAATTATCACTTGAAAAACATAACGCAAGTAGCCACGAATATTCAAATATAAATCCAATGGCAGTTCGCTGATACTTGCTGGCTATAGCTTAGATATTTAAGGCTATATGCATTTATGGATCAGTGGATTCAAACTGAAACAAATTTGCTAAAAAATAATATCATGATGGGCTCGAACCCACGACCCTTTGATTTAGAGCCTCGCCTCCTACCGACTGACCCAACTGGATCTTGTAGTAAGAAATTGGTTATTAGAACGAACCAGACACGAGTTATCACTTGAAAAACATAACGCAAGTAGCCACGAATATTCAAATATAAGTTCCAATGGCAGTTCGCTGGTACTTGCTGGTTAGCTTAGCTAATTAAGGCTATATGCATTTATGGATCAGCGGATTCAAACTGAAAAAACTTGCTCAAAAATAATATCATGAGGGGCTCGAACCCACGACCCTTTGATTTAGAGCCTCACTTCCTACGGACTGACCCAACTGGATCTTGTAATGAGAAATTGGTTATGGATATATTAGAACGAACCAGACACGAGTTATCAATATTCAAATATAAGTTCCAATGGCAGTTCGCTGATACTTGCTGGTTAGCTTAGCTAATTAAGGCTATATGCATTTATGGATCAGCGGATTCAAACTGAAAAAAATTTGTTCAAAAATAATATCATGAGGGGCTCGAACCCACGACCCTTTGATTTAGAGTCTTACCTCCTACGGACTGACCCAACTGGATCTTGTAGTGAGAAATTGGTTATGGATATATTAGAACGAACCAGAAACGAATTATCACTTGAAAAACATAACGCAAGTAGCCACGAATATTCAAATATAAATCCAATGGCAGTTCGCTGATACTTGCTGGCTATAGCTTAGATATTTAAGGCTATATGCATTTATGGATCAGTGGATTCAAACTGAAACAAATTTGCTAAAAAATAATATCATGATGGGCTCGAACCCACGACCCTTTGATTTAGAGCCTCGCCTCCTACCGACTGACCCAACTGGATCTTGTAGTAAGAAATTGGTTATTAGAACGAACCAGACACGAGTTATCACTTGAAAAACATAACGCAAGTAGCCACGAATATTCAAATATAAGTTCCAATGGCAGTTCGCTGGTACTTGCTGGTTAGCTTAGCTAATTAAGGCTATATGCATTTATGGATCAGCGGATTCAAACTGAAAAAACTTGCTCAAAAATAATATCATGAGGGGCTCGAACCCACGACCCTTTGATTTAGAGCCTCACTTCCTACGGACTGACCCAACTGGATCTTGTAATGAGAAATTGGTTATGGATATATTAGAACGAACCAGACACGAGTTATCAATATTCAAATATAAGTTCCAATGGCAGTTCGCTGATACTTGCTGGTTAGCTTAGCTAATTAAGGCTATATGCATTTATGGATCAGCGGATTCAAACTGAAACAAATTTGCTCAAAAATAATATCATGAGGGGCTCGAACCCACGACCCTTTGATTTAGAGCCTCACCTCCTACGGACTGACCCAACTGGATCTTGTAGTGAGAAATTGGTTATGGATATATTAGAACGAACCAGACACGAATTATCACTTGAAAAACATAACGCAAGTAGCCACGAATATTCAAATATAAATCCAATGGCAGTTCGCTGATACTTGCTGGCTATAGCTTAGATAATTAAGGCTATATGCATTTATGGATCAGTGGATTCAAACTGAAACAAATTTGCTAAAAAATAATATCATGATGGGCTCGAACCCACGACCCTTTGATTTAGAGCCTCGCCTCCTACCGACTGACCCAACTGGATCTTGTAGTAAGAAATTGGTTATGGATATATTAGAACGAACCAGACACGAATTATCACTTGAAAAACATAACGCAAGTAGCCACGAATATTCAAATATAAGTTCCAATGGCAGTTCGCTGGTACTTGCTGGTTAGCTTAGCTAATTAAGGCTATATGCATTTATGGATCAGCGGATTCAAACTGAAAAAATTTGCTCAAAAATAATATCATGAGGGGCTCGAACCCACGACCCTTTGATTTAGAGCCTCACTTCCTACGGACTGACCCAACTGGATCTTGTAATGAGAAATTGGTTATGGATATATTAGAACGAACCAGACACGAGTTATCAATATTCAAATATAAGTTCCAATGGCAGTTCGCTGATACTTGCTGGTTAGCTTAGATAATTAAGGCTATATGCATTTATGGATCAGTGGATTCAAACTGAAACAAATTTGCTAAAAAATAATATCATGATGGGCTCGAACCCACGACCCTTTGATTTAGAGCCTCGCCTCCTACCGACAGACCCAACTGGATATTGTAGTGAGAAATTGGTTAACGATATATTAGAACGAACCAGACACGAGTTATCAATATTCAAATATAAGTTCCAATGGCAGTTCGCTGATACTTGCTGGTTAGCTTAGCTAATTAAGGCTATATGCATTTATGGATCAGCGGATTCAAACTGAAAAAAATTTGTTCAAAAATAATATCATGAGGGGCTCGAACCCACGACCCTTTGATTTAGAGTCTCACCTCCTACGGACTGACCCAACTGGATCTTGTAGTGAGAAATTGGTTATGGATATATTAGAACGAACCAGACACGAATTATCACTTGAAAAACATAACGCAAGTAGCCACGAATATTCAAATATAAATCCAATGGCAGTTCTCTGATACTTGCTGGCTATAGCTTAGATATTTAAGGCTATATGCATTTATGGATCAGTGGATTCAAACTGAAACAAATTTGCTAAAAAATAATATCATGATGGGCTCGAACCCACGACCCTTTGATTTAGAGCCTCGCCTCCTACCGACTGACCCAACTGGATCTTGTAGTAAGAAATTGGTTATGGATATATTAGAACGAACCAGACACGAGTTATCACTTGAAAAACATAACGCAAGTAGCCACGAATATTCAAATATAAGTTCCAATGGCAGTTCGCTGGTACTTGCTGGTTAGCTTAGCTAATTAAGGCTATATGCATTTATGGATCAGCGGATTCAAACTGAAAAAACTTGCTCAAAAATAATATCATGAGGGGCTCGAACCCACGACCCTTTGATTTAGAGCCTCACTTCCTACGGACTGACCCAACTGGATCTTGTAATGAGAAATTGGTTATGGATATATTAGAACGAACCAGACACGAGTTATCAATATTCAAATATAAGTTCCAATGGCAGTTCGCTGATACTTGCTGGTTAGCTTAGATAATTAAGGCTATATGCATTTATGGATCAGTGGATTCAAACTGAAACAAATTTGCTAAAAAATAATATCATGATGGGCTCGAACCCACGACCCTTTGATTTAGAGCCTCGCCTCCTACCGACAGACCCAACTGGATCTTGTAGTGAGAAATTGGTTAACGATATATTAGAACGAACCAGACACGAGTTATCAATATTCAAATATAAGTTCCAATGGCAGTTCGCTGATACTTGCTGGTTAGCTTAGCTAATTAATAATATCATGAGGGGCTCGAACCCACGACCCTTTGATTTAGAGCCTCACCTCCTACGGACTGACCCAACTGGATCTTGTAGTGAGAAATTGGTTATGGATATATTAGAACGAACCAGACACGAGTTATCACTTGAAAAACATAACGCAAGTAGCCACGAATATTCAAATATAAGTTCCAATGGCAGTTCGCTGGTACTTGCTGGTTAGCTTAGCTAATTAAGGCTATATGCATTTATGGATCAGCGGATTCAAACTGAAAAAACTTGCTCAAAAATAATATCATGAGGGGCTCGAACCCACGACCCTTTGATTTAGAGCCTCACTTCCTACGGACTGACCCAACTGGATCTTGTAATGAGAAATTGGTTATGGATATATTAGAACGAACCAGACACGAGTTATCAATATTCAAATATAAGTTCCAATGGCAGTTCGCTGATACTTGCTGGTTAGCTAAGCTAATTAAGGCTATATGCATTTATGGATCAGCGGATTCAAACTGAAACAAATTTGCTCAAAAATAATATCATGATGGGCTCGAACTCACGACCTTTTCATTTAGAGCCTCAACTCCTACGGACTGACCCAACTGGATCTTGTAGTGAAAAATTGGTTATGGATATATTAGAACGAACCAGACACGAGTTATCACTTGAAAAACATACCGCAAGTAGCCACGAATATTCAAATATAAATCCAATGGCAGTTCGCTGATACTTGCTGGCTATAGCTTAGATAATTAAGGCTATATGCATTTATGGATCAGTGGATTCAAACTGAAACAAATTTGCTAAAAAATAATATCATGATGGGCTCGAACCCACGACCCTTTGATTTAGAGCCTCGCCTCCTACCGACAGACCCAACTGGATCTTGTAGTGAGAAATTGGTTAACGATATATTAGAACGAACCAGACACGAGTTATCAATATTCAAATATAAGTTCCAATGGCAGTTCGCTGATACTTGCTGGTTAGCTTAGCTAATTAAGGCTATATGCATTTATGGATCAGCGGATTCAAACTGAAAAAAATTTGCTCAAAAATAATATCATGAGGGGCTCGAACCCACGACCCTTTGATTTAGAGCCTCACCTCCTACGGACTGACCCAACTGGATCTTGTAGTGAGAAATTGGTTATGGATATATTAGAACGAACCAGACACGAATTATCACTTGAAAAACATAACGCAAGTAGCCACGAATATTCAAATATAAATCCAATGGCAGTTCGCTGATACTTGCTGGCTATAGCTTAGATAATTAAGGCTATATGCATTTATGGATCAGTGGATTCAAACTGAAACAAATTTGCTAAAAAATAATATCATGATGGGCTCGAACCCACGACCCTTTGATTTAGAGCCTCGCCTCCTACCGACTGACCCAACTGGATCTTGTAGTAAGAAATTGGTTATGGATATATTAGAACGAACCAGACACGAGTTATCACTTGAAAAACATAACGCAAGTAGCCACGAATATTCAAATATAAGTTCCAATGGCAGTTCGCTGGTACTTGCTGGTTAGCTTAGCTAATTAAGGCTATATGCATTTATGGATCAGCGGATTCAAACTGAAAAAATTTGCTCAAAAATAATATCATGAGGGGCTCGAACCCACGACCCTTTGATTTAGAGCCTCACTTCCTACGGACTGACCCAACTGGATCTTGTAATGAGAAATTGGTTATGGATATATTAGAACGAACCAGACACGAGTTATCAATATTCAAATATAAGTTCCAATGGCAGTTCGCTGATACTTGCTGGTTAGCTTAGATAATTAAGGCTATATGCATTTATGGATCAGCGGATTCAAACTGAAAAAATTTGCTCAAAAATAATATCATGAGGGGCTCGAACCCACGAACCTTTGATTTAGAGCCTCACCTCCTACGGACTGACCCAACTGGATCTTGTAGTGAGAAATTGGTGATGGATATATTAGAACGAACCAGACACGAATTATCACTTGAAAAACATAACGCAAGTAGCCACGAATATTCAAATATAAATCCAATGGCAGTTCGCTGATACTTGCTGGCTATAGCTTAGATATTTAAGGCTATATGCATTTATGGATCAGTGGATTCAAACTGAAACAAATTTGCTAAAAAATAATATCATGATGGGCTCGAACCCACGACCCTTTGATTTAGAGCCTCGCCTCCTACCGACTGACCCAACTGGATCTTGTAGTAAGAAATTGGTTATTAGAACGAACCAGACACGAGTTATCACTTGAAAAACATAACGCAAGTAGCCACGAATATTCAAATATAAGTTCCAATGGCAGTTCGCTGGTACTTGCTGGTTAGCTTAGCTAATTAAGGCTATATGCATTTATGGATCAGCGGATTCAAACTGAAAAAACTTGCTCAAAAATAATATCATGAGGGGCTCGAACCCACGACCCTTTGATTTAGAGCCTCACTTCCTACGGACTGACCCAACTGGATCTTGTAATGAGAAATTGGTTATGGATATATTAGAACGAACCAGACACGAGTTATCAATATTCAAATATAAGTTCCAATGGCAGTTCGCT
Organism: Echinarachnius parma; assembly: GCA_037951105.1. Taxonomy (NCBI): domain Eukaryota; kingdom Metazoa; phylum Echinodermata; class Echinoidea; order Clypeasteroida; family Echinarachniidae; genus Echinarachnius; species Echinarachnius parma. The sequence goes on from JBAMJV010003175.1 coordinate 172,660, forward strand.
GATACTTGCTGGTTAGCTTAGCTAATTAAGGCTATATGCATTTATGGATCAGCGGATTCAAACTGAAACAAATTTGCTCAAAAATAATATCATGATGGGCTCGAACTCACGACGTTTTCATTTAGAGCCTCAACTCCTACGGACTGACCCAACTGGATCTTGTAGTGAAAAATTGGTTATGGATATATTAGAACGAACCAGACACGAGTTATCACTTGAAAAACATACCGCAAGTAGCCACGAATATTCAAATATAAATCCAATGGCAGTTCGCTGATACTTGCTGGCTATAGCTTAGATAATTAAGGCTATATGCATTTATGGATCAGTGGATTCAAACTGAAACAAATTTGCTAAAAAATAATATCATGATGGGCTCGAACCCACGACCCTTTGATTTAGAGCCTCGCCTCCTACCGACAGACCCAACTGGATCTTGTAGTGAGAAATTGGTTAACGATATATTAGAACGAACCAGACACGAGTTATCAATATTCAAATATAAGTTCCAATGGCAGTTCGCTGATACTTGCTGGTTAGCTTAGCTAATTAAGGCTATATGCATTTATGGATCAGCGGATTCAAACTGAAAAAAATTTGCTCAAAAATAATATCATGAGGGGCTCGAACCCACGACCCTTTGATTTAGAGCCTCACCTCCTACGGACTGACCCAACTGGATCTTGTAGTGAGAAATTGGTTATGGATATATTAGAACGAACCAGACACGAATTATCACTTGAAAAACATAACGCAAGTAGCCACGAATATTCAAATATAAATCCAATGGCAGTTCGCTGATACTTGCTGGCTATAGCTTAGATAATTAAGGCTATATGCATTTATGGATCAGTGGATTCAAACTGAAACAAATTTGCTAAAAAATAATATCATGATGGGCTCGAACCCACGACCCTTTGATTTAGAGCCTCGCCTCCTACCGACTGACCCAACTGGATCTTGTAGTAAGAAATTGGTTATGGATATATTAGAACGAACCAGACACGAGTTATCACTTGAAAAACATAACGCAAGTAGCCACGAATATTCAAATATAAGTTCCAATGGCAGTTCGCTGGTACTTGCTGGTTAGCTTAGCTAATTAAGGCTATATGCATTTATGGATCAGCGGATTCAAACTGAAAAAATTTGCTCAAAAATAATATCATGAGGGGCTCGAACCCACGACCCTTTGATTTAGAGCCTCACTTCCTACGGACTGACCCAACTGGATCTTGTAATGAGAAATTGGTTATGGATATATTAGAACGAACCAGACACGAGTTATCAATATTCAAATATAAGTTCCAATGGCAGTTCGCTGATACTTGCTGGTTAGCTTAGATAATTAAGGCTATATGCATTTATGGATCAGTGGATTCAAACTGAAACAAATTTGCTAAAAAATAATATCATGATGGGCTCGAACCCACGACCCTTTGATTTAGAGCCTCGCCTCCTACCGACAGACCCAACTGGATCTTGTAGTGAGAAATTGGTTAACGATATATTAGAACGAACCAGACACGAGTTATCAATATTCAAATATAAGTTCCAATGGCAGTTCGCTGATACTTGCTGGTTAGCTTAGCTAATTAAGGCTATATGCATTTATGGATCAGCGGATTCAAACTGAAAAAAATTTGTTCAAAAATAATATCATGAGGGGCTCGAACCCACGACCCTTTGATTTAGAGTCTCACCTCCTACGGACTGACCCAACTGGATCTTGTAGTGAGAAATTGGTTATGGATATATTAGAACGAACCAGACACGAATTATCACTTGAAAAACATAACGCAAGTAGCCACGAATATTCAAATATAAATCCAATGGCAGTTCTCTGATACTTGCTGGCTATAGCTTAGATATTTAAGGCTATATGCATTTATGGATCAGTGGATTCAAACTGAAACAAATTTGCTAAAAAATAATATCATGATGGGCTCGAACCCACGACCCTTTGATTTAGAGCCTCGCCTCCTACCGACTGACCCAACTGGATCTTGTAGTAAGAAATTGGTTATGGATATATTAGAACGAACCAGACACGAGTTATCACTTGAAAAACATAACGCAAGTAGCCACGAATATTCAAATATAAGTTCCAATGGCAGTTCGCTGGTACTTGCTGGTTAGCTTAGCTAATTAAGGCTATATGCATTTATGGATCAGCGGATTCAAACTGAAAAAACTTGCTCAAAAATAATATCATGAGGGGCTCGAACCCACGACCCTTTGATTTAGAGCCTCACTTCCTACGGACTGACCCAACTGGATCTTGTAATGAGAAATTGGTTATGGATATATTAGAACGAACCAGACACGAGTTATCAATATTCAAATATAAGTTCCAATGGCAGTTCGCTGATACTTGCTGGTTAGCTTAGATAATTAAGGCTATATGCATTTATGGATCAGTGGATTCAAACTGAAACAAATTTGCTAAAAAATAATATCATGATGGGCTCGAACCCACGACCCTTTGATTTAGAGCCTCGCCTCCTACCGACAGACCCAACTGGATCTTGTAGTGAGAAATTGGTTAACGATATATTAGAACGAACCAGACACGAGTTATCAATATTCAAATATAAGTTCCAATGGCAGTTCGCTGATACTTGCTGGTTAGCTTAGCTAATTAAGGCTATATGCATGTATGGATCAGCGGATTCAAACTGAAAAAAATTTGCTCAAAAATAATATCATGAGGGGCTCGAACCCACGACCCTTTGATTTAGAGCCTCACCTCCTACGGACTGACCCAACTGGATCTTGTAGTGAGAAATTGGTTATGGATATATTAGAACGAACCAGACACGAGTTATCACTTAAAAAACATAACGCAAGTAGCCACGAATATTCAAATATAAGTTCCAATGGCAGTTCGCTGGTACTTGCTGGTTAGCTTAGCTAATTAAGGCTATATGCATTTATGGATCAGCGGATTCAAACTGAAAAAATTTGCTCAAAAATAATATCATGAGGGGCTCGAACCCACGACCCTTTGATTTAGAGCCTCACCTTCTACGGACTGACCCAACTGGATCTTGTAGTGAGAAATTGGTTATGGATATATTAGAACGAACCAGACAAGAGTTATCACTTGAAAAACATTACGCAAGTGGCCATGAATATTCAAATATAAGTTCCAACGGCAGTTGGCTGATACTTGCTGGTTTGCTTAGCTAAATAAGGCTATATGCATTTATCGATCAGCAAATTCAAACTGAAACAAATTTGCTTCAAAAATAATATCATGATGGGCTCGAATCCAATCCAAGACCCTTTGATTTAGAGCCTCATCTCCTACCGACTGACCCAACTGGATCTTGTAGTGAGAAATTGGTTATGGATATATTAGAACGAACCAGACACGAATTATCACTTGAAAAACATAACGCAAGTAGCCACGAATATTCAAATATAAATCCAATGGCAGTTCGCTGATACTTGCTGGCTATAGCTTAGATAATTAAGGCTATATGCATTTATGGATCAGTGGATTCAAACTGAAACAAATTTGCTAAAAAATAATATCATGATGGGCTCGAACCCACGACCCTTTGATTTAGAGCCTCGCCTCCTACCGACAGACCCAACTGGATCTTGTAGTGAGAAATTGGTTAACGATATATTAGAACGAACCAGACACGAGTTATCAATATTCAAATATAAGTTCCAATGGCAGTTCGCTGATACTTGCTGGTTAGCTTAGCTAATTAAGGCTATATGCATTTATGGATCAGCGGATTCAAACTGAAACAAATTTGCTAAAAAATAATATCATGATGGGCTCGAACCCACGACCCTTTGATTTAGAGCCTCGCCTCCTACCGACAGACCCAACTGGATCTTGTAGTGAGAAATTGGTTAACGATATATTAGAACGAACCAGACACGAGTTATCAATATTCAAATATAAGTTCCAATGGCAGTTCGCTGATACTTGCTGGTTAGCTTAGCTAATTAAGGCTATATGCATGTATGGATCAGCGGATTCAAACTGAAAAAAATTTGCTCAAAAATAATATCATGAGGGGCTCGAACCCACGACCCTTTGATTTAGAGCCTCACCTCCTACGGACTGACCCAACTGGATCTTGTAGTGAGAAATTGGTTATGGATATATTAGAACGAACCAGACACGAGTTATCACTTGAAAAACATAACGCAAGTAGCCACGAATATTCAAATATAAGTTCCAATGGCAGTTCGCTGGTACTTGCTGGTTAGCTTAGCTAATTAAGGCTATATGCATTTATGGATCAGCGGATTCAAACTGAAAAAATTTGCTCAAAAATAATATCATGAGGGGCTCGAACCCACGACCCTTTAATTTAGAGCCTCACCTTCTACGGACTGACCCAACTGGATCTTGTAGTGAGAAATTGGTTATGGATATATTAGAACGAACCAGACAAGAGTTATCACTTGAAAAACATTACGCAAGTGGCCATGAATATTCAAATATAAGTTCCAACGGCAGTTGGCTGATACTTGCTGGTTTGCTTAGCTAAATAAGGCTATATGCATTTATCGATCAGCAAATTCAAACTGAAACAAATTTGCTTCAAAAATAATATCATGATGGGCTCGAATCCAAGACCCTTTGATTTAGAGCCTCATCTCCTACCGACTGACCCAACTGGATCTTGTAGTGAGAAATTGGTTATGGATATATTAGAACGAACCAGACACGAATTATCACTTGAAAAACATAACGCAAGTAGCCACGAATATTCAAATATAAATCCAATGGCAGTTCGCTGATACTTGCTGGCTATAGCTTAGATAATTAAGGCTATATGCATTTATGGATCAGTGGATTCAAACTGAAACAAATTTGCTAAAAAATAATATCATGATGGGCTCGAACCCACGACCCTTTGATTTAGAGCCTCGCCTCCTACCGACAGACCCAACTGGATCTTGTAGTGAGAAATTGGTTAACGATATATTAGAACGAACCAGACACGAGTTATCAATATTCAAATATAAGTTCCAATGGCAGTTCGCTGATACTTGCTGGTTAGCTTAGCTAATTAAGGCTATATGCATTTATGGATCAGCGGATTCAAACTGAAACAAATTTGTTCAAAAATAATATCATGAGGGGCTCGAACCCACGACCCTTTGATTTAGAGCCTCACTTCCTACGGACTGACCCAACTGGATGTTGTAATGAGAAATTGGTTATGGATATATTAGAACGAACCAGACACGAGTTATCAATATTCAAATATAAGTTCCAATGGCAGTTCGCTGATACTTGCTGGTTAGCTTAGCTAATTAAGGCTATATGCATTTATGGATCAGCGGATTCAAACTGAAAAAAATTTGCTCAAAAATAATATCATGAGCGGCTCGAACCCACGACCCTTTGTTTTAGAGCCTCACCTCCTAAGGACTGACCCAACTGGATCTTGTAGTGAGAAATTGGTTATGGATATATTAGAACGAACCAGACACGAATTATCACTTGAAAAACATAACGCAAGTAGCCACGAATATTCAAATATAAATCCAATGGCAGTTCGCTGGTACTTGCTGGTTAGCTTAGCTAATTAAGGCTATATGCATTTATGGATCAGCGGATTCAAACTGAAAAAACTTGCTCAAAAATAATATCATGAGGGGCTCGAACCCACGACCCTTTGATTTAGAGCCTCACTTCCTACGGACTGACCCAACTGGATCTTGTAATGAGAAATTGGTTATGGATATATTAGAACGAACCAGACACGAGTTATCAATATTCAAATATAAGTTCCAATGGCAGTTCGCTGATACTTGCTGGTTAGCTTAGCTAATTAAGGCTATATGCATTTATGGATCAGCGGATTCACACTGAAACAAATTTGCTCAAAAATAATATCATGATGGGCTCGAACTCACGACCTTTTCATTTAGAGCCTCAACTCCTACGGACTGACCCAACTGGATCTTGTAGTGAGAAATTGGTTATGGATATATTAGAACGAACCAGACACGAGTTATCACTTGAAAAACATAACGCAAGTAGCCACGAATATTCAAATATAAATCCAATGGCAGTTCGCTGATACTTGCTGGCTATAGATTAGATAATTAAGGCTATATGCATTTATGGATCAGTGGATTCAAACTGAAACAAATTTGCTAAAAAATAATATCATGATGGGCTCGAACCCACGACCCTTTGATTTAGAGCCTCGCCTCCTACCGACAGACCCAACTGGATCAGGTAGTGAGAAATTGGTTAACGATATATTAGAACGAACCAGACACGAGTTATCAATATTCAAATATAAGTTCCAATGGCAGTTCGCTGATACTTGCTGGTTAGCTTAGCTAATTAAGGCTATATGCATTTATGGATCAGCGGATTCAAACTGAAAAAAATTTGCTCAAAAATAATATCATGAGGGGCTCGAACCCACGACCCTTTGATTTAGAGCCTCACCTCCTACGGACTGACCCAACTGGATCTTGTAGTGAGAAATTGGTTATGGATATATTAGAACGAACCAGACACGAGTTATCACTTGAAAAACATAACGCAAGTAGCCACGAATATTCAAATATAAGTTCCAATGGCAGTTCGCTGGTACTTGCTGGTTAGCTTAGCTAATTAAGGCTATATGCATTTATGGATCAGCGGATTCAAACTGAAAAGAATTTGCTCAAAAATAATATCATGAGGGGCTCGAACCCACGACCCTTTGATTTAGAGCCTCACCTTCTACGGACTGACCCAACTGGATCTTGTAGTGAGAAATTGGTTATGGATATATTAGAACGAACCAGACACGAGTTATCACTTGAAAAACATTACGCAAGTGGCCATGAATATTCAAATATAAGTTCCAATGGCAGTTGGCTGATACTTGCTGGTTTGCTTAGCTAAATAAGGCTATTTTCATTTATCGATCAGCAAATTCAAACTGAAACAAATTTGCTTCAAAAATAATATCATGATGGGCTCGAATCCACGACCCTTTGATTTAGAGCCTCATCTCCTACCGACTGACCCAACTGGATCTTGTAGTGAAAAATTGGTTATGGATATATTAGAACGAACCAGACACGAGTTATCACTTGAAAAAAACATTACGCAAGTAGCCACGAATATTCACATATGAGTTCCAATGGCAGTTCGCTGATACTTGCTGGTTAGCTTATCAAAATAAGGCTATATGCATTTATGATTCAGCGGATTCAAACTGAAACAAATTTGCTCAAAAATAATATCATGATGGGCTCGAACCCACGACCCTTTGATTTAGAGCGTCGCCTCCTACCGACAGACCCAACTGGATCTTGTAGTGAGAAATTGTTTAACGATATATTAGAACGAACCAGACACGAGTTATCAATATTCAAATATAAGTTCCAATGGCAGTTCGCTGATACTTGCTGGTTAGCTTAGCTAATTAAGGCTATATGCATTTATGGATCAGCGGATTCAAACTGAAACAAATTTGCTCAAAAATAATATCATGTGGGGCTCGAACCCACGACCCTTTGATTTAGAGCCTCACCTCCTACGGACTGACCCAACTGGATCTTGTATTGAGATATTGGTTATGGATATATTAGAACGAACCAGACACGAATTATCACTTGAAAAAACATGACGCAAGTAGCCACGAATATTCAAATATAAATCCAATGGCAGTTTGCTGATACTTGCTGGCTATAGCTTAGGTAATTAAGGCTATATGCATTTATGGATCAGTGGATTCAAACTGAAACAAATTTGCTAAAAAATAATATCATGATGGGCTCGAACCCACGACGCTTTGATTTAGAGCCTCGCCTCCTACCGACAGACCCAACTGGATCTTGTAGTGAGAAATTGGTTAACGATATATTAGAACGAACCAGACACGAGTTATCAATATTCAAATATAAGTTCCAATGGCAGTTCGCTGATACTTGCTGGTTAGCTTAGCTAATTAAGGCTATATGCATTTATGGATCAGCGTATTCAAACTGAAAAAAAAATTGCTCAAAAATAATATCATGAGGGGCTAGAACCCACGACCCTTTGATTTAGAGCCTCACCTTCTACGGACTGACCCAACTGGATCTTGTAGTGAGAAATTGGTTATGGATATATTAGAACGAACCAGACACGAGTTATCAATATTCAAATATAAGTTCCAATGGCAGTTCGCCACGGGCGTCGATCTGTCATTGATACCCATTGATCAGGGGGGGATGATCCATTCATCCATCCCCCCTTATGAATGGGTATTACGTAAGTATCGACGCCCATGCAGTTCGCTGATACTTGCTGGTTAGCTTAGCTAATTAAGGCTATATGCATTTATGGATCAGCGTATTCAAACTGAAAAGAATTTGCTCAAAAATAATATCATGAGGGGCTCGAACCCACGACCCTTTGCTTTAGAGCCTTACCTTCTACGGACTGACCCAACTGGATCTTGTAGTGAGAAATTGGTTATGGATATATTAGAACGAACCAGACACATTACGCAAGTGGCCATGAATATTCAAATATAAGTTCCAATGGCAGTTGGCTGATACTTGCTGGTTTGCTTAGCTAAATAAGGCTATATGCATTTATCGATCAGCAAATTCAAACTGAAACAAATTTGCTTCAAAAATAATATCATGATGGGCTCGAATCCACGACCCTTTGATTTAGAGCCTCACCTCCTATGGACTGACCCAACTGGATCTTGTAATGAGAAATTGGTTATGGATATATTAGAACGAACCAGACACGAGTTATCACTAGAAAAACATTACGCAAGTGGCCACGAATATTCAAATATAAGTTCCAATGCCAGTTCGCTGATACTTGCTGGTTAGCTTAGCTAAATAAGGCTATATGCATTTATCGATCAGCAAATTCAAACTGAAACAAATTTGCTTCAAAAATAATATCATGATGGGCTCGAATCCACGACCCTTTGATTTTGAGCCTCATCTCCTACCGACTGACCCAACTGGATCTTGTAGTGAAAAATTGGTTATGGATATATTAGAACGAACCAGACACGAGTTATCACTTGAAAAAAACATTACGCAAGTAGCCACGAATATTCAAATATAAATCCAATGGCAGTTCGCTGATACTTGCTGGCTATAGCTTAGATAATTAAGGCTATATGCATTTATGGATCAGTGGATTCAAACTGAAACAAATTTGCTAAAAAATAATATCATGATGGGCTCGAACCCACGACCCTTTGATTTAGAGCCTCGCCTCCTACCGACAGACCCAACTGGATCTTGTAGTGAGAAATTGGTTAACGATATATTAGAACGAACCAGACACGAGTTATCAATATTCAAATATAAGTTCCAATGGCAGTTCGCTGATACTTGCTGGTTAGCTTAGCTAATTAAGGCTATATGCATTTATGGATCAGCGTATTCAAACTGACAAAAAAATTGCTCAAAAATAATATCATGAGGGGCTCGAACCCACGACCCTTTGATTTAGAGCCTCACCTTCTACGGACTGACCCAACTGGATCTTGTAGTGAGAAATTGGTTATGGATATATTAGAACGAACCAGACACGAGTTATCAATATTCAAATATAAGTTCCAATGGCAGTTCGCTGATACTTGCTAGTTAGCTTATCAAATTAAGGCTATATGCATTTATGGATCAGTGGATTCAAACTGAAACAAATTTGCTCAAAAATAATATCATGATGGGCTCGAACCCACGACCCTTTGATTTAGAGCCTCACCTCCTATGGACTGACCCAACTGGATCTTGTAATGAGAAATTGGTTATGGATATATTAGAACGAACCAGACACGAGTTATCACTAGAAAAACATTACGCAAGTGGCCACGAATATTCAAATATAAGTTCCAATGCCAGTTCGCTGATACTTGCTGGTTAGCTTAGCTAAATAAGGGTATATGCATTTATCGATCAGCAAATTCAAACTGAAACAAATTTGCTTCAAAAATAATATCATGATGGGCTCGAATCCACGACCCTTTGATTTAGAGCCTCATCTCCTACCGACTGACCCAACTGAATCTTGTAGTGAAAAATTGGTTATGGATATATTAGAACGAACCAGACACGAGTTATCACTTGAAAAAAAAATTACGCAAGTAGCCACGAATATTCAAATATAAATCCAATGGCAGTTCGCTGATACTTGCTGGCTATAGCTTAGATAATTAAGGCTATATGCATTTATGGATCAGTGGATTCAAACTGAAACAAATTTGCTAAAAAATAATATCATGATGGGCTCGAACCCACGACCCTTTGATTTAGAGCCTCGCCTCCTACCGACAGACCCAACTGGATCTTGTAGTGAGAAATTGGTTAACGATATATTAGAACGAACCAGACACGAGTTATCAATATTCAAATATAAGTTCCAATGGCAGTTCGCCACGGGCGTCGATCTGTCATTGATACCCATTGATCAGGGGGGGATGATCCATTCATCCATCCCCCCCCCCCTTATGAATGGGTATTACGTAAGTATCGACGCCCATGCAGTTCGCTGATACTTGCTGGTTAGCTTAGCTAATTAAGGCTATATGCATTTATGGATCAGCGTATTCAAACTGAAAAGAATTTGCTCAAAAATAATATCATGAGGGGCTCGAACCCACGACCCTTTGATTTAGAGCCTCACCTTCTACGGACTGACCCAACTGGATCTTGTAGTGAGAAATTGGTTATGGATATATTAGAACGAACCAGACACATTACGCAAGTGGCCATGAATATTCAAATATAAGTTCCAATGGCAGTTGGCTGATACTTGCTGGTTTGCTTAGCTAAATAAGGCTATATGCATTTATCGATCAGCAAATTCAAACTGAAACAAATTTGCTTCAAAAATAATATCATGATGGGCTCGAATCCACGACCCTTTGATTTAGAGCCTCACCTCCTATGGACTGACCCAACTGGATCTTGTAATGAGAAATTGGTTATGGATATATTAGAACGAACCAGACACGAGTTATCACTAGAAAAACATTACGCAAGTGGCCACGAATATTCAAATATAAGTTTCAATGCCAGTTCGCTGATACTTGCTGGTTAGCTTAGCTAAATAAGGCTATATGCATTTATCGATCAGCAAATTCAAACTGAAACAAATTTGCTTCAAAAATAATATCATGATGGGCTCGAATCCACGACCCTTTGATTTAGAGCCTCATCTCCTACCGACTGACCCAACTGGATCTTGTAGTGAAAAATTGGTTATGGATATATTAGAACGAACCAGACACGAGTTATCACTTGAAAAAAACATTACGCAAGTAGCCACGAATATTCAAATATAAATCCAATGGCAGTTCGCTGATACTTGCTGGCTATAGCTTAGATAATTAAGGCTATATGCATTTATGGATCAGTGGATTCAAACTGAAACAAATTTGCTAAAAAATAATATCATGATGGGCTCGAACCCACGACCCTTTGATTTAGAGCCTCGCCTCCTACCGACAGACCCAACTGGATCTTGTAGTGAGAAATTGGTTAATGATATATTAGAACGAACCAGACACGAGTTATCAATATTCAAATATAAGTTCCAATGGCAGTTCGCCACGGGCGTCGATCTGTCATTGATACCCATTGATCAGGGGGGGATGATCCATTCATCCATCCCCCCCCCCCTTATGAATGAGTATTACGTAAGTATCGACGCCCATGCAGTTCGCTGATACTTGCTGGTTAGCTTAGCTAATTAAGGCTATATGCATTTATGGATCAGCGTATTCAAACTGAAAAGAATTTGCTCAAAAATAATATCATGAGGGGCTCGAACCCACGACCCTTTGATTTAGAGCCTCACCTTCTACGGACTGACCCAACTGGATCTTGTAGTGAGAAATTGGTTATGGATATATTAGAACGAACCAGACACATTACGCAAGTGGCCATGAATATTCAAATATAAGTTCCAATGGCAGTTGGCTGATACTTGCTGGTTTGCTTAGCTAAATAAGGCTATATGCATTTATCGATCAGCAAATTCAAACTGAAACAAATTTGCTTCAAAAATAATATCATGATGGGCTCGAATCCACGACCCTTTGATTTAGAGCCTCATCTCCTACCGACTGACCCAACAATTGTAGTGAAATTGTAGTGAAAAATTGGTTATGGATATATTAGAACGAACCAGACACGAGTTATCACTTGAAAAAAACATTACGCAAGTAGCCACGAATATTCACATATGAGTTCCAATGGCAGTTCGCTGATACTTGCTGGTTAGCTTATCAAATTAAGGCTATATGCATTTATGGATCAGTGGATTCAAACAGAAACAAATTTGCTAAAAAATAATATCATGATGGGCTCGAACCCACGACCCTTTGATTTAGAGCCTCGCCTCCTACCGACAGACCCAACTGGATCTTGTAGTGAGAAATTGGTTAACGATATATTAGAACGAACCAGACACGAGTTATCAATATTCAAATATAAGTTCCAATGGCAGTTCGCTGATACTTGCTGGTTAGCTTAGCTAATTAAGGCTATATGCATTTATGGATCAGCGGATTCAAACTGAAAAAAATTTGCTCAAAAATAATATCATGAGGGGCTCGAACCCACGACCCTTTGATTTAGAGCCTCACCTCCTACGGACTGACCCAACTGGATCTTGTAGTGAGAAATTGGTTATGGATATATTAGAACGAACCAGACACGAGTTATCACTCGAAAAACATTACGCAAGTGGCCACGAATATTCAAATATAAATCCAATGGCAGTTCACTGATACTTGCTGGCTATAGCTTAGATAATTAAGGCTATATGCATTTATGGATCAGTGGATTCAAACTGAAACAAATTTGCAAAAAAATAATATCATGATGGGCTCGAACCCACGACCCTTTGATTTATAGCCTCGCTTCCTACCGACAGACCCAACTGGATCTTGTAGTGAGAAATTGGTTAACGATATATTAGAACGAACCAGACACGAGTTATCAATATTCAAATATAAGTTCCAATGGCAGTTCGCTGATACTTGCTGGTTAGCTTAGCTAATTAAGGCTATATGCATTTAATGATCAGCGTATTCAAACTGAAAAAAATTTGCTCAAAAATAATATCATGAGGGGCTCGAACCCACGACCCTTTGATTTAGAGCCTCACCTTCTACGGACTGACCCAACTGGATCTAGTAGTGAGAAATTGGTTATGGATATATTAGAACGAACCAGACACGAGTTATCACTTGAAAAACATTACGCAAGTGGCCATGAATATTCAAATATAAGTTCCAATGGCAGTTGGCTGATACTTGCTGGTTTGCTTAGCTAAATAAGGCTATATGCATTTATCGATCAGCAAATTCAAACTGAAACAAATTTGCTTCAAAAATAATATCATGATGGGCTCGAATCCATCCACGACCCTTTGATTTAGAGCCTCATCTCCTACCGACTGACCCAACTGGATCTTGTAGTGAGAAATTGGTTAACGATATATTAGAACGAACCAGACACGAGTTATCAATATTCAAATATAAGTTCCAATGGCAGTTCGCTGATACTTGCTGGTTAGCTTAGCTAATTAAGGCTATATGCATTTATGGATCAGCGTATTCAAACTGAAAAAAATTTGCTCAAAAATAATATCATGAGGGGCTCGAACCCACGACCCTTTGATTTAGAGCCTCACCTTCTACGGACTGACCCAACTGGATCTTGTAGTGAGAAATTGGTTATGGATATATTAGAACGAACCAGACACGAGTTATCACTTGAAAAACATCACGCAAGTGGCCATGAATATTCAAATATAAGTTCCAATGGCAGTTGGCTGATAATTGCTGGTTTGCTTAGCTAAATAAGGCTATATGCATTTATCGATCAGCAAATTCAAACTGAAACAAATTTGCTTCAAAAATAATATCATGATGGGCTCGAATCCACGACCCTTTGATTTAGAGCCTCATCTCCTACCGACTGACCCAACTGGATCTTGTAGTGAAAAATTGGTTATTACCCAGGGGGCAAACCACCAATTTTTAAGGATTTCAGCTTTTGCCTGTTGTAAAAGGTTGGTCACCAGAAATGACTTCTAGGACCTTCTAGGAGTACAACCTAGGTGGACAACCTCGCGAACTAGCTGCTGGAAGTCCATAGGATGAGTTTCAAGAAAACCACACCTAATGCACTAAATAGTGTGTTTTAGCCTTGGGGTCATGAATACCCAGTCACACATCCTGCACAATTACACCACAATGCATGGTGATACAAGCTTGTTATTTAATGGAGGTCTTTCCTAGCGTCTTGCGCATCGTTCGATTCCAAATTTGAGCATATCGCATCTTCGGTTACTGTGTCACACGCCGTTACAAGGTGATGCGTCACACATGGACGTGAAATTTCGAATACATCGCTTATGTATGAAATGCAAATAACTCCCTAAGAGTTAATAATAGGCTATATTTTGATCTTTAAAAACTTAATTCGATTTGAAATACCTGTTAAGAGCATTATACAATGACACCAACTATGTAAATTAATAAATCAATACAAAACAAAAGCAATAAAACAAACAAATACATAAGAATATGACCTGTCAATGTTTTAAATTGTTTAGATTGCGATAAAATGATACAAAATCCATCCGAAACATCATAACTGTTCATAATTTGAATCAAATACAGAGGAGGTGTGTGTGTGTGTGTGTGTGTGTGAGTGTGCTTGTGTGTATGCACTTGTAAGGACCGGCAAACGGGGATACACACGGGTTTACACACCGGCAAACGGGGATATGCCGGAAACCGGGGATATCCCCGTTTTTCCGAACAGCCTCTATAGTGCTTTAGGGATCGTCTTAAGGGCTGTACTGTATGCTATTTTGATTTTTGAAAGATATCCCTTATTTGCCCATTTTACATATATGTAACCGATGGTGTGTATGTGTGGACTGTTTGTGTATGTGAGTGTGTGTGTATGTGTAAACCGGCCAGCCCATTGGGCACATGTCCATGTTTACACACCGGCAAACCGGGGATAAGCCAAAAAAGTCGAAAAAAGCGGGGATATCCCCGTTTGAAGGTGTTATAAAATTTATCCCCGTTTGAAGACTCCTATACAAGTATGTGTGTGTGTATATTTTTGTGGGGGGGGGGGGGGGGGGGTGGAGGGGGTCACAAGACCATCAGTGGACTCCAAAAGTAATTATAATCGAGGACTACTCACCCAGTATTATATAGACGAAGTGTAACTGAAGGCTTACATGACAAGTACAAAGCAGAGTCTCTAACTAGTTCTTGAAGGAGGTACTTTTATTGAGGATTGGCCTCAAGAGTCGCTTATATGACCTTATAGGAACGCAATATGTGTGCAAAGCCTTGCAGACTATCTGCTGGAGGTCCACGTCAAGCGTATATGAAAAAAAAACGTCTATACCAAACCCCTCATCTTTGCCGAGTTGAAATATATAATGCTGCACCTTTATTCATCAGTTTATCCAGCACACATCACGATCAATGTCGTGTCATCAGGGATAATGAGCTGTAGTCGAGGTCATGGCAGCAGTGGAAACCAAACCGTACACAGCAACAGCACATTCCTTCAGGAACATATCAGATGTGCAGTGTTCCGGTCAAATAAAACCTCACCAGGCAAGAGTAATGAAGTTCAGCGCATGACACTGATTTTTGCTTGTGGTATACAGCTTGACATGTATGACTTCATAGGAAAAGCATGAGTTCAGTGATATTTTCCTCCTACTCTGTTCAAGGAACCCGGAAGTATGTGAAGTGGTAGTAAGACTAGCCTAGTGAAGTTCTAAAAGAAGAAACCAAAGTGCCAAACGAAACGTTTCTGATTTGCCTTAGGATAACAGAAAGAACAGCAGTGGTGCTTTCACAAGGGTGAAACATTTTAAGCAATTCCAAAGCATGGAACCACCTTCTTCATGTATAGGAACAGTTATTCTGGCACCCTTGAACACATCAACATGATATTGTCTTGCCCAGGCTTGCTGTGTAGTTGACGCTAGAACTGCTTTTCCATCATTGAGGGACTGTCCAAACTCTGTACATGATGGAATGTTTGGCTTGGAAATGTGCACATTTTAATCAATGATGGCATGAGAAGCTCGTTCGAGACAAAGGAGAAAAGCGTCCTCTTTAGGAGGCAGTTGCTTCAAGAGAGTTGACTCATTTTTCAAGAACTTTTAAGCTCTCAGTTTACCCAGATCGGAATCATTAAACTGGTCTGCTTTCGTGCTGTACACATCCATTGTGAGTTCTGGCTTGGTACGAACAGTCACGTCACGTTCACGTTCACATCACGTGAAGGTTTTGTACCTTTTGTGAAACAGGTCACCCAAATCTACGAAGTGTCACGTTCAGGTTCTGTACCTTTTGTGAAACAGGTCACCCAAATCTACGAAGTGTTGGGTTACGTGACCCAACAGTTTGTAGATATACTATATGAAATTCATGAAAGCTCACGTAAATTGGCGCTTGCGTAAAACAAATTAATGTAAATTGTCGTTGAGAAGAGACTAATTCTCGGTAAATTTAATCGTGAACGAACCCGTCCTACCTATACTGTAATATACAATTATATAGGCGTACACAGGCCTGGGGGCTGGGGGATGGACACCCCCTACCCCTATCCCCACCCCCTTACATAATTCAAGAAATGTCTTGGTCTCGGCCTCGAAATTTGTGACCGGGCCTGGTCTCGTCCTCGGCTGCGGTCATTTTCTACGGACACCCCCTACCCACACTCCCCCCGCTTACTTCAATTTGTCTGACGAAATATTCCCCCCCCCCCCCCTACACCCACCCCTTGACAAAATCCTGGGTACGCCACTGCCTACAAGTAGCTAGTTCGAATGTCAAATACATTAATTGATTTATTTAATATTGATTTGTTGGTGTGATTGTTTCATTATAATGATTGACTGATTAATTGATTGTTTATTAGATTAAATGACTGACTTATAGATTGACTCGATTCAATAACCATAAATAAACACTATTAATCAAATCATTGTTTTATTACTTTTAAACTCATTGATCACTGCTGCCAGTCACTCACTCACTCACTTTCACAGGCATGCACATACAACGCCAGTACGCGCAGACGTCGAGCACGGGAACTTCAGGCGTATGCGAACTGAATTGTCCGCTGCGTGTAGCTGCAATTCAGCTGGAAATCAACATTTGCCAAAATCCACGCACGACACGTCTTTAGAAATACTCCAATAACAAGACAAATAATGCAAGTGGTATGGTTGTACATTACCTAAATGACAGAACTGCATATTATCGTCTCAGATTACTCTGAATTATGCACGTACATATTATAAACATAATGATTGAAAAGATTTGATAAGGGGGTATTGGCATTTTCGTCGACATTTTTAAATCTCTTTGTGCGTGTATGTCTAGTCTTAGTAACAAGCGTTTGCAATTTAAAAAATCTTGATTAAACGCTCACGTCACGATTTGGTTAACGCGACACTTCGAGTTTTACCGGCATGGAAAACGACAAATTGTTGGGTCACTTTACCCTACACTTCGTAGATTTGGGTGACCTGTTTCACAAAAGGTACAGAACCGTGAACGTGACGTGAACGTGAACATGACGTGACTGTTCGTACCAAGCCGTTCTCGTGTCCGAGTGATAATGTAATTTTTTGAAGCATTGGCAGGTTTTGTTTTACCAGCAGTGTCGAGATGTTCCGGTTCTGGGCTGTCCTCACCCACAGCTCTGAGAGATCAGTGAGATGTGCTTGTGACGTCAGTGTCATTGGCATGAATAACTACAATCTGTCGATTCTGTTAACTACTCTGTGGTAGAATGTGTAAAGTAAGACCCTTGTAACAGCCTCTTCATGCCTGTTGTGTAGATCCAAGGGCAAGGACCTCCATAGCAGACCCCACTGTGAGAACAACACTCTTTTATTTCTTATTTGAATCCACCACCAATGTACAGATGGCTTTGCCCAAGCTAAGGTTCAAGCTGTCCATAATCACACCACCTTTCACAGGGTAAGCTCAAAAGGTTTGTTTTGGTAGCTTGATATCGTGAAAAACCCCTGTGGATCAGGAGCTGTGCATTTCCTACTGACTTCATAGACTTTGGCTCATTTGGATAGGGCAAACCTCTGTTCCTGTTCAGCAGACTTCAGGCTGGCCTACCTGAATGTAACTACAAAATTGTCTGATATCAGTACCAAAAGGAAATTCTTCCAGCAACATATTTGCGTGCCATTCAGTGACTGCTTCAAATGCTTCACCTTTATGAGATGGCCAGTGACATATGGCGCAAGTTGCATCAATATCCATTGTTCTTTTACAGTTCAGTCGTCATTGACATTGACTACAACCTCTTTATCCCTGACGACACGATTCTGACCAAATGTATGGTGTGGGCTGGATGAATGGAGATGAATAGAGGGAGCATACACTTCAACTCTGTATGTAGAGATGGCTGCATTTAGTGTTTTTTTTTTTTTAGATGCTTTTCAAGTTCCGCTTCATGTGGACTTCCAGCAGCTAGTCCAACCAGGTTGTGTATCTAGAAGGTCATATGAGTCATTTATGTGGGCCAACCTTTAACATGAGCCAACTATGTTCATGTCTGTTATACCTCCTTTGCAAGCTTCACGATATATCTCTTTTAGACCTAGAATGAGACTCCCCCTCAAACGTGTCATGTAAGCCTACAGACACACTTCGTCCAAACTGGGTGGGTAAACCTCGATTATAATTATGTTTTGGAGTCCATTGATGAAAGGCTGGTCTTTGGAACACCCCCTTTCCTCCTCCCGTGTATTTCATTCAAGGGATAAGCTTAATATGTGATTTTGTGGATATATTTGGTATCATTTGATATAGTAATTTAATCACATCTAAACAAATTATAACATTAACAACTCATATTCTTATGTATTTCATTGTTTTGTTATTGCCTATTAATTTACATACTTAGTTTCATTATGTTATGCTTTTAATAGTAATCTAAAATGAGAATTACGTTTTTAAAGATCGAAATATAGCCTATTTTAATTTGTTTAGAATTGTGTTGCCTTTTATACATATGCGCTGTATACGAATTTCACGTCCGTATGTGACGTATCACGTTGTAACGAAGCGTGACACAGTAACCAAATATGCAATATGCTCAAAATTGGTATCAAACGATGCGCAGGACTTTAGGGAAGACCTCCATGAAAAAACAATCTGGAATCAGCAGTGCATTGTGGTGTAATTGTGCAAGATGTGTGACTAAGGCTAAAACACACTATTTAGTGCATTAGGTGTGGTTTTCTTGAAACTCATCCTGTGGACTTCCAGTAGCTAGTTCGCGAGGTTGTCCACCTAGGTTGTGATCCTAGAGGGTCCTAGAAGCCATTTCTGGTGACCAACCTTTTACAACAGGCAAAAGCTGATAAACCCCCTTTGCCCCCTTGGTAATGCCCAGGAATTCGTCTGGGGATTGGCGATTTATGGTGAACCCGCCTAGTCCCTCCCTCATCGATATACGGTGCCCTCTCTGCAGACCTTCCTCATTGTGCATATCTCTCTCGTAAGTGGCGCTATATCCCAGCTAGCCACCTGACGTCGTGCCAACGTTGGGCCGATGTCATTTTCGTTGTAAGGGGACGTTGGGCCAACATGCGACATGCGACGTCACCGAGACGTTAAAATGTCCGCCAGCCCAACATCAGCTCGGTGTCTTTTTTTAATGCTGGCCCAACGTCATTTAGCGATTTCGGCCCAACATCAATTATTGACAATGGCCCAATGTCAGTTCTAACGTAGGCCCAACATCGATTCCTGACGTTGAGAGAACATCAAGTTTTGACGTTGGCCCGACGTTAAAATGTCCGCCAGCCCAACATTGTCCCAACATCATTTTGTGATGTCGGGCAAATGTCAATTTCCGACAATGGCCCAACACCGAATCATGACATAGGACAGATATAAAATTCTGATGTGGGCTCGACGTTAAAATGTCCGCCAGACCAACATCGTCACTACGTCATTTTGTGATATTGGCATAACGTCAATTTTCGACAAGGGCCCAACATCAACTCATGACATTGGATCAACATAACATTATGATGTCGGCTCGCGGTTAAAATGTCCACTAGCCCAACATTAATTGTCACGACATCATTCTGTGATGTTGAGCCAACGTCAATTTCCGACAATGGCCCAACACCGAATCCAGACATAGGACAGATATCAAATTCTGATGTGGGCTCGACGTTAAAATGTCCGCCAGCCCAACATCGTCACGACATCATTCTGTGATGTTGGCCCAACGTCAATTTCCGCCAATGGCCCAATATCAAATCCTGAAGTTGGTCCAACATCAAATTCTGACGTTGGCCCGACATTAAAATGTCCGCCAGCCCGACATTAGCCAAACGTTATTTTTTATTGTTGGCCCAACATCAAATCTTGACGTTTGCCCAACATCAAATCTTGACGTTCGCCCGACGTTTGAATGTCCACTAACCCAACATTGGCCCAACGTCATTTTCTGATGCTGGACCAAGATCACAATTTGACAATGGCCCAATGTCAAATGGCCAACGTAGGACCAACATCAAAAACGTAAAAAGAAATGTGAAGACATGCATAGATTCCACGTTTGCTCCATGTACTTTGTTTAACCTTTACACACATTTATAAATCATAATTCTATTCATATCCCATTCCTACACCTATTGCCTAATCCTAACCTATTGTCCTACAAACACAGGTCGCAATCGGTATAATATATATACACCTCTTCTTAGCATGTATGTTTTGTAATGGTTAGTAATTTCAGAGCGTTGAATCTGAAATAATCCACCTTCAAATCATATTCATAACACTATTTACATGTGTTATTTATATTCTTATATATCTTTATAAATTATATACAGCAGCAAGGACATGACAAAAGTATATTTTTTAATATAAATGATTCCAAAAATCGAAAATTTTCATTTCACTAACGATCGCTTATAATCGATCATGAATTGCCCGATAGCAATACTTTTTTTTCTTTACTTTTGAATTACTAATGTTTGTAATCGATTAAACGAAATTCAATTCATTATAGATTCTCAAAGCAAGTTAACACAAATTTTATAAGTACCCAGCTAGCTAACTGACATCGGACCGGTGTCGGCAAGATCGTGGTCGACAAACAGACGTCGCGCCAACATTTCGCCAACGTCGAATTTAAGTTTGAGGTTTTGGAAATTAAATAAGTCGGAAAATGGTTGTAGTTGAATGTCGTGCCGATTTCATTAAGCTGACGAAAAAATACGTCTCAAATAAAACGTCGCGCTAAAATCGCATCAATGCCGAAACTGATACCAATTTAAGAGCTCGATAGAGTGTTGTAATATTAATGTTGGGCCGATGTCAATAAACCAACATGAATATGACGTTGGGCCAATGTTGTACCGAAGTCGGAATATATCATTTTAAGAGGTGTCGGACGGATGTTATTAATTGGACATCAATATGACATCACAAATATGACGTCAAGCCGATATCGCGCCGATGTCAGAATTGGCAGCAATGACACAAGTCGGCAAATAGTCATGAAATCGATGTTCAGCCGATGTCAATATTCTGACATGAATATGTCATCTCCAATATGACGTCGGGAAAATTTCGCGCCGATGTTGGAACTGGTAGCAATTAAAGAGGTCGGTAAATGGTTGTAACATTGATGTCGGACCATTGTTTTTTATTGGACATCCATATGACATCTCAATTATGACGCCAAAGCGATATCCTGCCGATGTCATAAATGGCACCAATGTAACTAATCATTAAATAGTTATTAAATGGATGTTGTGCCGATGTCAATAATTCGACATGAATATGACATCTCAAATATAAAATCGGCCTTCTATCGCCCCGATGTTGGAACTGGTAGTAATTTAAGAGGTCGGTAAAACGTTGTGAAATTTATGTTGGGCCAATGTTATTAATTAAACATAAATATGACAACTCAAATACAACTTTGGGCCCATACCGCACAGATGTCGGAATTTATAGCAATTTTAAAGGTCGGTGAAAGGTTGTTAAATATATGTCGGGCGGATGTCATTACTCCTACATAAATATGACATCTCTATTAAGACGTCAGTCCGATATTGTGATGATGTTGGATCTGGTAGCAATTTAAGAGGTCGGTACATGGTTGTGAAATTGATGTCGGGCCAATGTTTTTAATTGGACCTCAATATGATATCTCAATTATATCGTCACACCGATATCTTGCCGATGTCAGAATTGGCAGCAATAAAACAAGTAGGCAAATGGTCATCAAATCGATGTTGCGCCAATGTCAATACTGCGACATGAATATATGAGACCCCAGATTTGATGTCGGTCCGATATTGTGCTGATGTTAGAATTGATATTTCATATTTTTGTCTCCTTAATAACCCAACATCAATTTCACAACCATTTACCGACCTCTCTAATTGCTACCAGTTCCAACATCGGCGCGAAATTAGCCCGACGTCATTTATGAGATGTCATATTCATGTAGGACTATTGACATCGGCGCAATATCAATTTTATGACCATTTGTCATATTTATGACGGATTAATGACAGGACATTAATTTTACCATTTGCCGACTTGTTCCGTTGCTGAAGGTTCTGTCTTCGACGGAATATATGTTTGCCGTCATAGTACAGATGTTTAATAAATTACATCGGGCTGATATCAAACTAAACACCATTTACAGAACTCTTAAATTGCTAACAAGTTCTAACATCGGCACAATATCGGACCGACATCATATTTGGGGTCTCATATTTATATCGGAGTAATGACATTGGCCCGACATACATTTTACAACCTGTTTCCTACCTTCTATATTGCTACCAGTTCCGATATTCGCGCGATATTAGCCCGACGGCATATTTGACATGTCATATTCATGTTGGAGTATTGACATTGGTGCAACATTGATTCGATGACCATTTGCCGACTTGTTTTATTGCTGCTAATTCTGACATCGGCAGGATATCGGTGTGACGTCATAATTGAAATGTCATATTGAGGTTAAATTAATGGGTGCGGTTCGTTATTCCGAAGGTTCGTTATTCCGAAGGTTCGTTATTCCGAACACGCAAATTTCCTATACCTGAGTGTTCGTTAATCCGAAAATGAAATAGGGTTCGTTAATCCGAACATTTGTTGCATTATTCCGAAGGTTCGTTATTCCGAAGGTTCGTTATTCCGAAGGTTCGTTATTCCGAAGGTTCGTTATTCCGAAGGTTCGCTATTCCTAAAATAAAATCGGGTTCGTTATTCCGAAGGTTCGTTATTCCGAAGGTCCGTTATTCCGAAGGTTCGTTATTCCGAAGGTTCGCTATTCCTAAAATGAAATCGGGTTCGTTAATCCGAAAATGAATTTGGGTTTGTTATAATGCTATAATTTCATATAAAGAGATAAAATAAACTTAAATGTTTGATTGGTCTGGCCAAGGGAGGGAAAGGGGGAGGGGTATGCTTAATGCAGGCTGTAAATTAAATAAACAAAACACAAACTATAGTATTATAACAAGCCCGATTTAATTTTCGGAATAACGAACCCGATTTTATTTTCGGATCAACGAACCTTCGGAATAACGAACCTTCGGAATAACGAACCCGATTTTATTTTCTGATCAACGAACCTTCGGAATAACGAACCTTCGGAATAACGAACCTTCGGAATAACGAACCTTCGGAATAACGAACCTTCGGAATAACTGAACCTTCGGAATAACGAACCTTCGGAATAACGGACTGTAACCAAATTAATAACATTGGGTTAATGTCGGAGTGGCGGACATTTTAATGTCGGGCCAACGTCAAAATTTGATGTTGGCCCTTTGTTGGGTAACTGACATTGGGCCAGTGCCAACAATTAATGGTAAGCCAACATCACAAAATGACATTGGGCCAATGTTGGGCTGGCGGACATTTTAACGTCGAGCCCACATCAGAATTGTATATATCTCTCCTATGTCAGGATTCGGTGCCATTGTCGGAAATTGACATTGGCTTAACATCACAGAATGATGTTGTGACAATGTTTGGCTAGCGGACATTTTAACCTCGAGCCCACATCATAATGTTATGTTGGGCCAATGTCATGAGTTGATGTTGGGCCATTGTCAGAAATTGACGTTAGGCCAATATCACAAAATGACGTGGTTACGATGTTGGGCTGGCGGACATTTTAACGTCGGGCCAACGTCGGAACTTGATGTTCTCTCAACGTCAGGAATCGACGTTGGGCATACGTTAGAACTGACATTGGGCCATTGTCAATAATTGATGTTGGGCCGAAATCGCAAAATGACGTTGGGTCAGCATAAAAAAAAAACCGCCGCGCTGATGTTGGGCTGGCGGACATTTTTACGTCGCATGTTTAATGTAGACCCAACGTCCTCTTACAACGAATTTTACATCGGCCCAACGTTGTCACAATGTCAGGTGGCTAACAGGGTTATTCCGTTGTGCTTCCTAAGAATTAGGGGAAAGTGAGTATATAGGTATTGGTAAAAGTGCCTGATTAACAGACAAATGTCAACTTTTTGTCAAACTTTGAATCCCTCCCACACGAGTTCGTGATACGTACACCATGCATACATAATTAGTCGTCATTTATGAGATGTCATATTCATATCGGACTATTGACATTGGCGCAACATCAGTTTTATGACCATTTGCCGACTTGTTTCATAGCTGCCAGAGGCTGACATCGGCAGGATATCGCTATGGCGTCATCATGGAGATGTCATATTTATGTCTAATCATTGACCTCGGCACAACATCAAGTTTACAACCATTTACCAACCTCCTAAATTGCTATCAGTTCCAACATCGGCGCGATATTGGCCCAACGTCATTCATGAGATGTCATATTCATGTTGGACTATTGACATCAACGCAACATCAATTTTATGACCATTTGCCGAGTTCTTTCATTGCTGAATGTTCTAACGTCGGCGGGATAACGGCCTGACATCATATTGTAGATATCATATTGATGTCCAATTAATAACATTGTCCCGACATTACTTTCACAACCATTTACCGATCTCTTAAATTGATACCAGTTCCAACATCGGCGCGATATTAGCCCGACGTCATTTATGAGATGTCATATTTATGTCGAACTATTGATATTGGCGCAACATCAATTTTATGACCATTTGCCGACTTGCTTCATAGCTGCCAGAGGCTGACATCGGCAGGGTATCGCTATGGCGTCATCATTGAGATGTCATATTCATGTCTAATCGATTTTTATTGGGCCATTGGCGGAAATTGACGTTGGGCCAACATCACAGAATGATGTCGTGACAATGTTGGGCTAGCGGATATTTCAACCTCGAACCGACATCATAATGTTATGTTGATCCAATGCCATGAGATGATGTTGGGCCATTGTCGGAAATTGACGTTATGCCAATATATCACAAAAAAGACGTAGTGACGATGTTGGGCTGGCGGACATTTTAACCTCGAGCCAACCGCGATAAGCCGACATCCGGCCAACAACTTATGACATCGGCACGACGTCAGGTGGCTAGCTGGGATATAGTGGGAGGGACTTGATCCTAGTCTAGCTAAACCCCGGCGCTGAATGCACGTGCGATTTCCGCATGTGCTAAATACGAAATTGGAACGTTGTACACAGTGTAGCACTCGATATGTCATCAAAATATGCTAAACCATTGAGTGCTAATACCCAAAATAATCGGAAATTAAAAATAATCGAAAATTAAAAATAAGCGGAAAATGAAGGTTGCTGTTTGAGGTAAAACAATCGGAATTCCGCGTAAAATCGGAGGTCTCACACCCCTGATAATAATAATAATAAAACATTTTTATATAGCGCATAACACATAACACATAACACATAACGCATAACACAAAATTGCATGTCTCTTTATCCCTGATGACACGATTCTGACCAGATGTATGGTGTGGGATGGATGAAGGGAGATGCAGCATAGAGGGAGCATACTTTTCAACTCTGTTTGTAGAGATGGCTGCATTTAGTGGGTTTTTTTGTAGATGCTTTTCAAGTTTCGCTTCATGTGGACTTCCAGCAGCTAGTCCAACTAGGTTGTGTTTCTAGAACGGTCATATGAGACATTTATGTGGGCCAATCTTTAACATGAACCAACTTTCACGATATCCCTCCTTTAGACCTAGAACGAAACTTGCCCTCAAACGTGTCATGTAAGCCTACAGACACACTACAGACACACCAAACTGGGTGGGTAGACCTCGATTATAATTATGTTTGGAGTCCATTGATGAAAGGCTGGTCTTTTGAACACCCCTTCCCTCCTCCTGGGTATATCTCATTAACGTGATAAGCTTAATATGTAATTTTGTGGGTATATGTTGTATCATTTGATATAGTAATTTAACCACATCTAAACAAATTATAACATTAACAACTCATATTCTTATGTATTTCATTGTTTTTAATGCTTATGTGTTTTATTGTTTATTAATGTACATACTTAGTTTAATTATAATAAAATGCTCTTAATAGCTATCTAAAATGCGAATTACATGTTTAAAGATCAAAATATAGCCTATTTTTCATTTTTAAGAATTTAGTTGCCTTTTGTACATACGCGCTGTATACGAATTTCACGTCCGTATGTGATGTATCACGTTGTAACGACGTGTGACACAGTAACCAAAGATGCAATATGCTCAAATTTGGTATCAAACGATGCGCAGGACTTTAGGAAAGGCCTCCATGAAACAACAATCTGGAATCAGCAGTGCATTGTAGTGTAATTGTGCAAGATGTGTGACTGGGTATTCATGACCCCTAAGGCTAAAACACACTATTTAGTGTATTATAGGTGTGGTTTTCTTGAAACTCATCCTGTGGACTTCCAGTAGCTAGTTCGCGAGGTTGTCCACCTAGGTTGTGATCCTAGAGGGTCCTAGAAGCCATTTCTGGTGACCAACCTTTTACAACAGACAAAAGCTGCTAAACCCCCTTTGCCCCCTGGGTATTAGCCAAGAAGAGCTGCGTGACTTACGTTCGGTGATCTTCGGTATGTGTCATTGACTGCTGCATCGAAGAAGTCCATGAAAACATTGTTGCAAGTCCTCAACATCAATGTCGCTCAGGAATGCTTGCCATGGGACCAAACGAAGAATGTGCCGAAGATGATCAAAGTCCCCTCGATGAACCTGAAGAAACGTGCGAAGAGTAGAAGGTAATGGAGCAGGTCTTGGTCCACAATTTCACTTTCAAAAGAAGCAAAACACATATATATAGCCAGCTCCCTCCAGGTATGTTGTTTCATTTAAGTTCAGGATTACTTCATTCTGCACTTTGACAAAGAAAATAATTATAATGAAACAGAAATCGGAAAAAAATTCGCAAACAATCATTATTTTTTTAGTAATGTTGAGTTGGTAAATTAAACATGAAACTGATATCGGAAACAATTCTCGTTCAGATAGAGTAAACCCAAGTGTCGTATTTATACTAGTGAGATGAATTCGGGTTGCGTTCCATGTGAGTTCGGGATGTCGGTTTCATGTCGAGGTTCATTTGAATATTATCGGGGTCGTATCGGTCTTGATTCGGTCGAATGCAAACCGAATTCGCGCGATGAATAGAGACAGATAGAAGACCGAATGATTTTTGGTGTGACTGCTAGCCCCAGTTCAGTCTCTTGTCGGTGCCCGATAAAGCGAAAATTTAGTTCGGTTAGGTGTTGGTCTGGATTCGGTTTGGCGGTGTGACTGCTACATAAAAGCCTTTACGGGCTTTAAAGGCAAATGCCAGTAGTGGGAAACGCCCTACACACAAACCTACATGTACGCTCTTATTACCAATCATGTTAAAGAATATATTTGATTTACTAAAACGGGATTATACAAATGTTGCCTAGAAACCGCCTACTAATTGATATATTTGAAAAATCATAAAAACTTATTTGCCGCAAATCGATGTCGCCGACGGTAGTATGTTAATATGCACCCTCGTGCGCTGCATGCTAATCCTATGGCAAACGCGGCACATGGTTTTGCACGAGCGTATCGCACGAACGAGCGTATCTAGATGTGGCCAGCGTAGCCGGGCCGAACTGTCGGTGAATTTAGGCCCAATGTCAGCGGCTTGCATAAACGTTTTAACTGATATTTCTGCAATTAACAATACTTATATGGTTCGACTATTTCCACGCACGCCCTTTTGATGCTATTTCAACAATACTAATCAATTGGTTTGGCCAATCATTTTTCGATAATTTTCCCCAAACGAGCATTTGGCTTTAAGTTTTATTTGAGTGCCTACACGTCATCAGTTGGTCACTGGTACAAAGTACTCTTTATTTCTGTCACACCCTGTGATCACTATCAGTAGCTTAATGACCACACGGGGACACGATGCGTGCAAACACGGTTAATATATGGACGTGTGGGCTGAGATGAGGGGCTCGAAATCAGCCCAAATCAATAAAAGACATTGCAATCATTAGAAGCTGTATCCAAATCAGTCAACTATTATAAAATAACGTGCTACATTATTCGTAAATTTGTTGTCTATTCGTTTGTGTGTTATTTAGTTGGTTGGTTGGTTGGTTGGTTGGTTGGTTGGTTGGATGGTTGGTTGGTTGGTTGGTTGGTTGGTTGGTTGGTTGGTTGGTTGGTTGGTTGGTTGGTTGGTTGGTTGGTTGGTTGGTTGGTTGGTTGGTTGGTTGGTTGGTTGGTTGGATGGTTGGTTGGTTGGTGTGTTGATTGATTAGTTTGTTGGTTGATTGGTTAGTTGGTGGATTATTTAGGCGTCTCTTAGTTTTTTTTATCGTATGCTACTTGTATGTTTGTTTGAATAAAAACTTGAGTCAGTCTTAAAATGTTCGTAAAATATAACACATAAACAGATACAACAAAATATACCAAATCGTCAAAAAAAAAATTTAAAAAATTGCAGTTCAATTAAAAAAAAACGTGAAAACTATATTTAAAACAATGCAATTAAATGGACGTTAGATATATGAAGTCATGAAATCATGATTACATACAGATCTATAAGAAAAAAAGAGAAGCGCCGTTGCAATTGTACGCATAGAATTCGGAATCATTCAACTGTAAAGGTTTATCGATCCAGATCTAGCTAGTCTTGGTCCTGCGTCATGGTCCAACTCTCGCCCCGTGCTGGACATCGGTTCGTAAGAACCTTGTCATGCATTTGCTATGTACACGTAACGTGTGTTTACTCTTCTACATCGTGTCAATATGCCTCTCAAACAAATTCTCGTCACAAGTTCTAATATACTACATGCACCAGTTCGAGGATAATTGTTAATATGGTCGTCGGAATTTCTCACTGAGTTAAGTGTTTACACCAAACTGTATAAATGTATACGTGTATAATACAGTTAGTAGCCGCTCATATACATCGAGGCCGGAGGAACTATTATTATAGTTCATATTTAGTTCACATAATATGCGGAATTTGACCGACGCTATAGAATATAATTACTGAGCGCGGAATGACTCAAATGCACATACATGGTTTGGAGTTTCCCTTCTTTACATAATACAATGCCCGTCTATGATGCGGACGCCATTCCAAATATTTTATGATCACTATTCTAATACTAAATTGATGCGGAAATGTGTGACTTTTAATATCTCAATACGCAGAACGAGCTTGATTGTGGATCTTATCGTGTACAATCACAGATCAATTTTGTTGGAACTTCGTTAAACACAATGCTAGGACATAAAACAGTAGACGACACCTGACGCAGTTTGGACGGTGGAATCAATTTAATAGTCTTCAGAATAGAACATTCTTCCAACTGGAATGACTGGTCATCGACGTGATCGATTGAGTGTGATTTGAACACAAATACAACAATTGAATTGCCTGCGAACATAAAACATTATACCACATCTGACGCGGCAGTTTCAAAGAGGAAGTGGATGGCATAGTTGAGGAATTTAATTACTGCGACTTCCGAATACAATTTGAATTATTTCTGTCTGATATGATATCAGTTATGGTATTTTGTTATTCGCCGACGTATAGGTTAAAATCAGGGTGCTATAAAGTGTATGTATATGCAGGCCGGGCGAGCGTATTGTTGTTGGATAATATAGGATTCAGGATTAACATTATTGTTCATTGTCTTGGAGTCAGTATATAGTGCATTACCTTTTACTGGCACCAAAAACATCAGACAAATCATGACATCTACGGTAAAGGATTACCTCTCACCAGGTAATTATTTTGTGAATCTATGTTTGTTTGTTTGTTCTTTTGTTTGTTTGATTCTTTAGTCGAATGTTTGTTTACTTGAAATTGTTTGATATTTCCTATTTATATAAGTAACCCGCTCTTGAATTTCATGAGGTCCTATATAACCAAGTATTTGAATGAGGTAATATAATTGTGCTTAGGAACTTCAGTACTCACAAAACATGAATAAGAAATGGTTTAATATAATCATAGGCGTCGATTTCTTCTCGCCATTGGGGGGGGGGGGGGGGGGGGGGGGGGTGATACGTCATTTTGCACATCTTTGGCGAGGGAGCGAAGCGACAACCGCCCGGGTTTGTATGAATGAGGGGGGGGGGGGGCCAAAAGCTTTTGGATTTAGCTGTTTATAAATTGGAAGATTATTAAGTGCACATTGCAAGCATCGTGTTATGAGGAGGGCTTTGTCCAAGTATGGATGAACTTTAGCCTGCTAGATACATAGATTGCAAGCATCATAATGGAACTCTGAATAGAATCAGTCAAGGGATACCCATATTGGGAAGCTTATTGGGGGTCCAGGGGGCGGAGCACCCGGAAGCTTTGGGATTTGTAATATCCAGAAAGAAATATGTTGTCTATAATTATGTAAATAGGAAATAATGTTAACTATTGTATAGTTAGCTCAATTTTAGTGGGCAATAGAGAGAAGTCCTGAATAAAACTATTCAATGAGTACCGGGCCGTGACTGGGTCAAAGAAGGTTAATGTGTGTTCCAGGGGGCGCAGTCCCGGAAGATTTTGGATTTGGGCAGTTTAGCACTATCAAAATGTGGTTTTAAAAAAAGACTATAATAGTCTATTTACTTTCACATTATGAATGAGAGGGGGCAATGCTCCTTTATTTTAATGTTATTATATATTTTGGAGCCCCAAATATTGGGGGGGGGGGGGGGGGGATAATAATATAGGCCATCCCCCCACCTGAAATATCCTCCCCTCCCCCCAGTAAATTATTGCATAATGGGAATGTTGTTTTGGCAAAGGCCAAAGCTTTTAAAATGTATAATGAAAAATGCAAATGTTCACTTTATACAAAAATTAAAAGATTATAACTCGGATGCATCCCAATCCATCACCCAATAGTTCTGAAAACGGCCACATTCGGGCACATTCACATCAAATTGGGGGGGGGGGGGGGGTAGGGGAGAATATATCATATTCGGGCAATCTCATGTCATATTCTGGCAAAAACAGGTCATTATAGGACAATATGTTGTTTTTTGTTTGGACTAAACCATCAACAACATGATCACTTTTTGGCTTCAAAGTAGCGGAGACCATTTTGTTTTCATGTCGATTGTGAAGAACGGGAAGGATGGGTATAAATATGCAAAATAGTTCAGCCGCCCACTAAAAAGAAAGCACCATTCACAACTCTGCAAGTGAAGTGGAAGTTTGGATACGTAATAATAGTTCCCAGTGCCGTGCAAACGTGAGGGGGGGGGGGGGGGGTGCCCCAATACCTTGACGACAACAACAATACAATAGATAGAATGTGCCCCTGATTTACATGTAACGCTAGACAAGTTTTGATGTTGATGTATAGGCTAGACTTGGTAATTTAGTTGTATATCATGTCATTCTTCGGGATAATAATGATAATGTGATGTTGCTTCAGACGCATACATTATTATATGGCATTATGACTGCATGGACAGCACATGTATAATCATTATAATTTATATTATACTCACTGGAACTAAAGTGAATACTTTATATTCCTTAAACCTGAACCGCCTGGGGCTATTGAAACCTACATGACATATCAAACTAATTCCATATTATGCTACATATATTTTGTTTGTATTTGCCATGATCTTAAAAATACTATTTTCAAATAACATTTGCCAATATTATGTGTGCTCATATTAATGTTATAAGAATTGTGTTAGGTTCCTTGATAAGATTCATCTGATTGTGAAATTGTTACTTCAAAAAATGTTATTTTCACACAATCAACTTACTTGCATGTTTTAGCTTGACGTTTTGAACATCTTCGTTGTTCTTCATCAGAAGTTACTCTGAGTCTGACCGCTAGATGGCGCGGTCAGACACTGGTCCCACACGTGACTCAGCATGTAGCCCCCTCGTCTCTGTTCATGTTCTTAGTCTTTCTTATCCATACCGCTTCCTTCACCCATCTGGTAAAGCGGGTAGATTCCCGGGGGGGGGGGGGGGGGCACTCAACTTTATTGCTGTACACACGCGCGACCACAGGTTTTTCAAACCCACCCTAAACAAGTTTTATCCATTGGTCAAATTTATACCCTATTCAAGTATTTTCGCGTGCTTTTTTGACAATTTTGCCCCCTAAACAAGTATAACCCCTAAAACATACCCCTAAACAAGGTCTACGTCAATTGCTCTCAAAGAAACAAGTTTGGAGAAAAAGATACCCTAAACGCGTATTTGTTTAACTCCACAAACATACCCTTGACACCCTTGACACCCTAAACGCGTCACGCGCGTCACGCGCCATGATCGGCAAAAAGTACCCTTTTTACGCGTTTTTTTGGTCGCGCGTGTGTACAGCAATATAGTTGAGTGGGCCCCCGGGGTAGATTCTCTGTCCAAGACTTTGCTATTGTCCCAATCGATGTTATGGTAATATTGCGCTACATGATCCGTGATTGCCGATTTGTTTGTTTCAGTCAAAGATGATTTCCTATGTGATCTTGTGAATCTTTTCTCTTTCACTGTTGTTACATCTTTATTGTGTTCTTTGAGTCTTACACCAACTTTCCTACCCATCTCTCCTACGTATACCCTATCGCAATTAGCACAAGGGATCTTGTACACACAGTCAGTCGTTTCAGTGAGGTCCTGTTTGTCCTTGGGGTGTACCAGCAGCTGTCTGAGGGTCCTGTGAGGTCTCGATGCCGTGGCCACTCCTGCCTGGCGCATGTACCTTTCCACGGTTTCCGTGACCCCTTTCACATAGGGCAGAACCGCGAATGGTTTCGGGACTGTCTGTGAACCACTTGAACTCTTCTTTGTCTTGGATTGTGTAGTGCTTGTTCTCCCCATTGCATCTTTTACCCGTTTGAAGGACCAATCTGGATACCCGCTGGTCCGCAGAGCTGAGCGAATATGATCTTCCTCTCCAGAGTTGTCCTCCTCTGCGTTGATGACATGATTCTTTCTGTCCATTAATGTTCAAACTACTGACAGTTTGTGGTTCAAACCATGGTGTGAGTTGCAATTCAAATACTGGTCCGTATGGGTCTTCTTCCTATACACCGTGGTTTTGAGGGTTCCATCCTGTCTTCTACAAAAGAGAACATCAATCATAGGTAGCTTACCATTGACTTATTCTTCATAGGTGAATTTGATGTTCCCCGTCTGGTCTATTGTGTTGAGGTGGTCTGTAAGATGCTGGACTGTTCCTTCTTTCACGACTTCGAACACGTCATCCACATTATGTTTTAGGTTTTAGTATAGGTTTTAGTTTATACTTTTATGTTTTTTCGCGTAACGATGATTATTATAGGTTTTCCCGCTCAATTTTGCGATTGTGTCATTCGAATTGATAAAATGAGCAAACGAATTCGCGCGATTTGCGATCGCCGTGTCAAAGCAGTATTCGAATTCGTAAATAGTCGTTCAAAATCACGTAGGAGCAAGTGAATTTGCACAAAGAGCATACCTTTTCATCAATGTTCATTCGAATTCGCGAAAGGGCAGTTGACAGTTGGCTGCACATTCGCGAATTCGAATGCCCATAAATGAACTTCTGTGTCTATTCACCAAAGCTTATGCGTATGCATGAATTCGCTTGCACTTATTCGGAATTTGGAAGACCAATACCAACGATTACGCGGTAATGCGTGAATTTGAATGACCCTAAATGAATTCGATTGAAAAAAGTGTAAAAATTGAGCGGGAAAACCTATATTATAGGTTTTCCCGGCCAAATTCTTCAAAATAGCAGGCATATTCATTATAATGTCATTCAAGTTCGCGTGATGTTTGTAAACCTGCTGTTTACACTGTTCAATTTTAAACTCCAGAACATTCATCTTCGTCAAATTGCATTCAGTTTACAACGACAACGTATTCAAATTGGTCAGAATGTCAAACAATTTGGCAATACACATCCGTCATTCAAATTCCTGCCAGTTTGCTTGACCTTAGATTTCGGACCGATTTGGGTTTTCTATTTCGTTTTCAGGCGTGCTTCTTCGCGCATCTAGCATTCAAATAAGAACGATCGAAACAATCATACAGTATGACGCATTATGAAGGCGGAGGGGGGGGGGGGGGGGGGGGGTGGGGGTGGCAATTTACTTCCCTATTTCCCATTATTTCATCACTCCCCAACCACCACCCCCACCAAGGCAGGTTTTTTTTTTAGGTCATATTTTTCTTTATTCTTTTTTTAAAGACTTATTTTAATCTTTGTTTTCCGATACACACTGCTAATTAATGTTCACATTTTCACATTTAACTGGTAATTGAATTGTTATGATAGGTCATACACTTGTTTCATGTTTTCATTTCATTTCCATTTTTCACAGTGCTTGGGTCATTTCGTTATCTATATTTGTCTTTATTCTGTTTTTTAAAGAGTTATCTTTTTTTTTTGAGATACACACTGCTAATAAAGTGAAATGAAATTGTATAGGCCTATTCCTACAAAGCTACACTCTCATTTGTACAAAACGAGCGAGTAGCTTTATAGGAAAACAATACAACTAAAGAAATGAATGAAAAGGATTGCACACATTTCAAAGATGTTAGCCCGTAGACGAAATAGAATGTATGAACGCCTACATTTTATCTTTGAGGACGAAATCGAATGCTCTTTACCTGATTTTCTAAGTTGAATGGTGTTATTTCAATTCGGTTTGACAAGAGTTGGCAATCGCACGGTCCAAAAATAAAATTGAAAGAAATTATTTGCTAATTGAAACACAATCCTGATCTTCATTCAATTTCGTTCTAAATTGCGTGCTGTTAATGAACATTTAAGTGCTATTTTGACGAAATTGGCCGGGAAAACCTGTATATTAAAATGGAAACATCGGCATTTATCATGATACCAACAGTAAGCTAAGTGCAGAAGAGTATAGTAGCAGCTCAATATAAATGTTCATATTATTATTATTGTTATAGTTCCAATTAATTTATAATTATTTTAATTTTGTTCCAAACTGTTTGGGAGAGGTTAATTAATTAATTTATGACGGTTGTGTTCAAAGTAATACGTATTTATAATCTCTCCTTTATGTATTGTATGTGCGGCTAGATATGGAAACTCCGGATGTCATAATACCAACGCTAAACATAACATCACGACCTACTATCCCAGTGGCTGGTAAGACTCAATTCCATTACATTTATGTTGTGTATCGTAGACAATGCATCCAAGATACATGGCTGGTGATTAATTTTGTTATGCTAACCAATACATTGGTTATGTACACTGTACGACCGGAAAATTGTGCATAATATCAAGTAAATGGGCATACAAGTACGGCCATTTACATTGTAGATGTTTTTATTTGATATTATTCATTTTATTTTCAACATAATCACAAAATACATAATAATGATACAAATAATGAAGAAATGAAAACATTTAGTTTCAGTTTCAGTTTCAGTTTAGTTTATTTCATTTCCAAACAAAATTTAAATACATAGCATTGTACAAAAAATACAAGGTTTACATGTGTGAAATAAATTGAAATAGATGTACAATGAAAACTACAATAATATAATTATGGTAAATAATATATTTGGAAATGGAGGGATCCACTAAAAAGCAATGCTTGTAGATTGTGGACCCCTCGGGTAATAATAAAGCAATTAAATCATAATTCATAATAAAATCAAATTATACTTTAAAACGTATTTTGTTTGTAATTAACAATAAATTGTACATTTGAGTTGAAAATTGCTTCCAGTAAAGATTACTAAAAACAAAATAAAGATGTGGGCCGACAGAGACTTCGACGAGCAGAACAAAACAATACGACACAACACAATACAACGTGCATAGCACAGGATAGCACAGGATGCCAAATACATAAGATTAAGAGTGAATGAAAAGATGTGAAAGTAACATGTACATAGAGGTAACATGAAGAGAAAGGATGGTTGGATATGGATAGACGGAACTGTTCACGCATACGAGTATAAGTGATATAATAGCGCTCAATACAAAAAAAAAAATCAAAGAATATGGAAGGCAAGTTTTTAGTGAACAATAACACAAGCATATAAATGATGACCTTTTATTGACTAACTAGGAGTTTTATAAGATTGTAATAATAATAATTTAATCCTTTTCTTAAACAAATTAAATGAAGTTGCATTTTTAATATAATCACTGAGTGTATTCCAAAATTTGGGACCAGTATAAATAAATGTATTTTGAGCTAACAACGTTCTTAATAAGGGCAAATGGAATTCTCCCGAATGTCGTGTTGGGTACTTATGAACTAATTGATTTTTTAAAAACATTTCATCAAAAATTGCGGGTAAAGTATTGTTATTATAATTATACATAAACTGACCGAGTTGAAATAAATATAAGTCCTTAATTTTTAATATATTATTATCTAAAAATAGCGAGTCTGTGTGAGAGCGTGGGGCCATATTAAAAATAATACGCAGTGCTTTCTTTTGCAATAATAACAATTTATCTAATAACGTAACGTGGGTGTTACCCCAAGTCAAAATACCATAATTTAAGTATGGTAATATCAAAGATGAATACAACATAAGTAAGGATGCTAAGGGGAGGTGAAATTTTAATCTATTAATAATACCAATATTGCGAGAAATAACTTTACAAATATTATTTATATGAAATTTCCATGAAAGTTGATTATCTACAGTAACCCCTAAAAATTTAATGTTAGAAACATTTTCCAATACAAAATCTTCAAAAGCAATATCTATGGGTAAGGAATGTATAGACTTACTAAAAAGCATATATTTAGTTTTCTGCAAATTTAATGATAATTTATTCGCTCTAATCCACTTTAATACCTTAACTAATTCAACATTGATTGTTTCTGCAAGAGTGTGTGGATTATCGTGAGAAAAAAATAAGTTAGTGTCATCGGCAAAAAGAACAAACGATAAAACATCAGATGACCTACTAAAATCATTAATATATAAAATAAATAAGAGTGGGCCTAAGATGCTTCCTTGTGGGACGCCACAAGATATATTACGTAACTCTGAACTATGATTATTTACAAATACATATTGCTGTCTATTTGAAAGGTAATTCCTGAACCACTCCAAGGCCTTACCACGCACACCGTAATGGGAAAGTTTATAAAGTAAAATATCATGGTTAACTGTGTCGAAGGCCTTGGAGAAATCTAGAAAAATACCCACCATGTGGGAAGATTTGTCAATAGCATGTGCTACTTTCTCAATAAAAGATAATAAAGCATGGGTAGTACTATACTTTTCTCTAAAACCAAACTGAAAGTTCGAAAGAATATTTTCATTTTTTAAAAAAGAAACTAATCGAATGCATATAATTTTTTCTAGTATCTTAGAAATAGAAGGTAATAAAGAAATTGGACGATAATTTGTAATGTCTAACTTATCACCCTTTTTGAATAAGGGAATAACTTTAGCTATTTTCATTGTGTCAGGGACTTCACCATTTAACAAGGACAAATTAAAAATATGAACTAATGGATCTACTATGTAAGGAATAATGCCTTTTAAAATACAATTATTTATACCATCGCAACCAGAACTTTTCTTATCATTTAAATTAGAAACAATATCTAATATCTCAAATTTATGTATAGGAGTAAAAAATATTGAATTTGGATTTGCGGGGCCTAAAAAATCAACAAAGTGTTTATCAGTCGGCGGAATATCTCTAGCTAAATTGTCCCCAACAGAAGAAAAGTATGTATTAAAAATATTAGGTATAACATTAGGATCTTCAACAATCTCATTATCAACATTAATTTTAGTTATGTCACATTTATTTTTTACTATATTCATTGCTTGTTTAATAATTTTCCACGTATTTTGCATATCATGCTTATATAATTCTAAGCGATCCACAAAATATTTTCTCTTTTCCAAACGAATTATTTTAGTCAGAGTATTTTTATACGATGTATATTTTATTTTAGATTGTTCAGTTCCAACTGACTTATATTTATAATAAAGGTTATTCTTTCTATTTATCGATCGCAATACAGACTTGGAAATCCAAGGTAGTCTAGGATTTTTTTTATAATTAGTACCCTTATCTCTTTGGATTGGCATACAAATATCTAATTGACCATTTAAAATTTCACAAAACATATCATATGAACAATTTACTTCATCAATATCATAAACACAAGACCAATCTATATTTTCAAGGCTAGCACCAAGTCGTGCTATATTCTCACAATTAACTTTACGTCTTAATGGACGAGGACCACTTTTGACAGATTGTGATAAAGTATAATACGTCATAATAGGATAATGATCTGTCATATCAGAAAGGACAATGTAAGATTCAGGATGAGGTATAACATTAGAAAAAATATTATCAATTAAAGTAGAAGAGGGGCTTACAACACGAGTTGGCTTAGAAATGAGAGGTAAAAAAGAAGCACTTAAGAGGATCTCAAGAAAATCCTGGGACACATTATTATGATCATGATCTCGTTTCAATAAATTAATATTAAAGTCTCCCATTATAAAGGAGTCATTATTATTAAATATTTGACAGCGCAATAAATCCGATGAGTGCGTTAAAAAATCTTTCACATTAGAATTTGGTGGTCTATATATAACGCCAATTAATATATTTTTACTATTAGGAATAATTATTTCAATAAAAAGAGATTCTATAAAATCATTACTAAGCGAAATTTCATCTCGAACAATATAATTATATTTTGTATGAACATATAAGGCCACACCACCACCAATTCTATTTTGCCTATTTTTTACCACAAAATCATAATCAGAAAGAGAATATGGTTGATTTAAATCTTGATTTAACCAAGTTTCTGTAAGACCAATTACAGAAAAGGGATTTTCAGTAGGGTTATCCAAAAATAATTTTAAATCATCAAAGTGCTTATTCAAACTTCTTATATTCACATGTAGTAAAGAAAACGTATCATTTTCAAAATCCTTAACAATATCATGAAATTGATGATTAGTTATATATTTAGTAAAATTATAGCTTGCTGGATCATCAAAATTAAAATCAAGTTCTAATTCTTCCGCAGAGGAATTAATATGATTCACAACACTTTCATCAAAATTTGTCAATGAATCATAATTTACTTCATTCACAGTTGACGAGGATCTAAATAAATCAAAAAGGTCATCATCATTGAGTGTATTAAAGGCCATTTGGTCATTCAAAGTCGACATAATATGCTAAAGAGCAGGATCTGAAAGTATAAAAGCGAAAGAGTAATACAGATAAGGTAAGTATTGGCGTCATTAAAATGAAGTGAAAGCAATGCAAATGAAACAGTATATAGTAAATCGTATGAGCGTATGATAAGAAAACATATGACATCAAGATACAAACAGGAGAGAAGATGAAACAAAACACGAACAAAACTGGACAAGAACACATCAGAAGTCTCTGTAAGTAGGGCAAATAAACGATTATACACTGATTGACAGTGACTATAAAGTAACATATTACACAAATACATGTGTCAAGACTAAATAGCGAGATGCCTTGTAAAAAAACAGTTATTAATGGGAATAATACCTTCTTTTTAAAGAATACAACAATATAAATCAATGGTTGCACATTTGATTACCGATCATACAAGTAAGATCCAAACAAACACACAAAAAGTAAAGGATTGAATATAAAATTGCATACTAATACTTTACAGAAGAACAAAGTGCAATAATGTAAAGTGTTCAATGACATACAATCAAGTATATAACAAATAAATATAAATATGCAAGCATCTTATCAATATAGTATTTGTGTAGATCGATAGTATGTAAAACATATGTATAACAAATGATTAATGATTAATCCACTTTGCAATTTCAAACACACAATTTTACCAGAAAATTCAAAGCAGAGCACTGGTATGACCCGACCTGGATCCAACACTATAGTGGTTTTAGGAATGGAGAAGAAAAGGGGTAATGTGTGGAGGGGGAGAAAAGATTACCGTAGTGTGACCAAAGGGTCATGGCGCCAGGTCGGTCCATGTCAGAAAATGCGAGCAGTAAATCGGATTGACTATTCATAAGTTAACTATGAATGTTATGTACTTAAAAAGGTCTTTGTGTATAATATACTGATGTTTACCAAAATACAATCAACATTAATAAAAAGTGAACAATAGTGGTATATAAAGTAACGGTTTAATTCGAGAGTTAAGAGCGAGAGTTGTGTAATCAGGTCAGTACATGAGGCAAGCCGGGTAGTATTTACATTCCACGCAACTCGGGTAGGGCTTACAGGTAGAGCTTAAGATGTGTTAAGACTGCTGTCGTTATTGCTGTCGTTATTGTTATTGCTGTATTTTTGTGTTGGTGCTGCTGCTGTCCTTTTTTTTTCGGGATATATTTGTAAGTTCGTTTAATATAGGATTTCTCGGTCAATTTCGTAAGTTGGCCATACAAATTCATTTTGTGTGTATTCAATTTCGCCGATTTTGTCACCGCAGCTGTATTTTGCAGTTCAAATTCGTTTTTTAGCATTCGAATTCATATAACAATCATTCGAAAACATTTTGTTTGCATTCGATTTAGAACGTGTTTCTATTTCGTAAAATTTTCATTCAATTTAAAGCGAGAAAATTTGTGATTACGTAATACCACCCTCCGTGAAATCCGTTGGCGAAATTGAATGCAAATAGCGTGTTTTTTAAATTGAATGCTAAAAATGGTAAATCACTTGACCGAAGAGCTAAATCGTATGAACAAAATGCAATTTTGAATGAAAATTGTAAGCCTTCAGCTCAATTTCGCGAAATTGAATGAAACGCTTATTAAAACGAATGAGAAGCTTACGAAATTGGCTGAGAAAACCTATATTTACTACGTACTATCAACCAGTCGGAAAATGTAACTAGCTGCATGTATATATGCTCGTACTAATGATAATGCAAATACGATAAAAATGATGACACTTGATATAACAATGTCATCATAATATTAAACGTAATCTCAAACTAACAAGAACATTATAACGACAAGTATCATGTATTTTATTCTAAAAAAAAATACTTGCCATAATGTTTATACTACTACTACTACTACTACTACTACTACTACTACTACTACTACTACTACTACTACTACTACTACTACTACTACTACTACTACTACTGCTACTACTGATACTACTACTACTACTACTACTACTACTACTACTACTACTACGACTACTACGACTACTACGACTACTACGACTACTACTACTACTACTACTACTACTACTACTACTACTACTACTACTACTACTACTACTACTACTACTACTACTACTACTACTACTACTACCATAGGCGCCGGAAGTGGGGGGCAGGGGGGGGGGGGACCGCCCCCATCCAAAAAGTGGGGGGGGGGGGGGGGGGGGGGGGGGCAAAACGCGTTTCCCCCCCCCCAAAAAAAAAAGCCCCCCCCCCCCCAAAAAAA
The DNA here is from genome assembly GCA_037951105.1 of Echinarachnius parma. NCBI lineage: Eukaryota > Metazoa > Echinodermata > Echinoidea > Clypeasteroida > Echinarachniidae > Echinarachnius > Echinarachnius parma. The sequence continues at coordinate 214,555 of JBAMJV010003175.1, forward strand.
AAAATATATATATATATATATATTTACTTTTTTGAAGAGAAAGAAACCGGTCGAAAGTAATTGAATAAAGACATAACCAAGGAATTCTAGCGTGTTTTCGAGTTTATTTTATTGACTTTTTTATATTTATTTCATCGACGAGGACTTTTTAAGTTAAATTTATTTATATATATGTATATATATAGACTTGTTAATTCTAACGTTGAAAAACTAATTCATACATCCATTTTAAGTTTTTCGCTGCGCGCTTCGCGCGCAAACAAATTATCCCAGTTTATTGTGTAACTTGCGTATGGTGAATATTTTTTTCTGTACCGGGCCACATAAGTCCCGTATACATGATATCTAAGCTGGCATTGCTCTTGCTGCTTGTGTGACGTGCACCAAATTGCGCTATTTCAAGTATATAAATGCAAAATTGTCCCCGTGGGAGGGGGATACCCCCTCCCAAGCCATCCCCATCTGGCTCTACCCCAGCCCTCAGTCGCTTCGCTCCTTCGGGGCTCATTCTTGGCTTTATGCTATACATATTGTGCCATATGTATTAGTGTGTTATTTGTTTTCTTCGTGAAAAATATATTTAACATTTCTGGTCGATCAAATCATAACACGCTTTCCCAGATCTACAGTTAAACTTAAAGGGTACCACCACCCAAAACTAATATTTGTATAATAGAAAGGTAACATATTTAGTATTCCATTCCATCAACAAGTTCACAAAAATATGTTTGCAGAAAAAAAAAAAAATAATTTGAAACCGCATCACCATTCTAAAGCATGCGTTTATGCGGTCTGAATTGTGTAGACTACCGCGGGTGCAGCAAGCGAATCGCTCGGAATTATATTGCCTACAAACGTACGCGTGAGTAGAATTGGCGCACTCGCAAACCAGGAACCAGTGGTGGAAATTAATTGCTTTGTTTATGAATTACTCAACCCTTTGCAAAATGTTAGGTATCTATTTGATATCACAAAACAGTACCAAAACATGTAGTAATGTGTTGTTATTTGCCCGGTGGTCCCCTTTAAGCCCAAATTTCCTATCTAGGTATGCACCAGATTGCACCGTTTCAAGTATATAAATGCAAAATCGTCCCCGTGGGAGGGGGATACCCCCTCCCAAACCCTCACCCTGTGGCTCTGCCCCAGCCCTCGGTCGCTTCGCTCCTTCGGGGCTCATTCTTGGCTGTAGGCTATGTTATTGGATCATACATAATGTGGCATATTTATTAGTGTGTCAATTACTTAGTATATGTTTTATTCGTAAAAAAATATTTAAAATCCCTCGTCGATCAAATCTCCGAATTTCCTATCTAGGTATGCACCAGATTGCACCATTTAAAGTATATAAACGCAAAATCTTCCCCGTGGGAGGGGGATACCCCCTCCCAAACCCTCCCCGTCTAGCTCTGCCCCAGCCCTCGGTCGCTTCGCTCCCTCGGGGCTCATTCTTGGCTGTAGGCTATGTTATTGGATCATACATAATGTGCCATATTTATTAGTGTGTCAATTATTTGTTTTCTTCGAGAAAAAATATATTTAAAATTTCTGGTCGATGAAATCATAACACGCTATCCCAGATACAGTTAATCTTAAAGGGATAGTTCAGTTCTGGTAAGGAGAGTACAGTTTTAGTGAAACTGAATTTTAGTAACCAAAACCTGCATCATTACATTACAAACTAATAGTTATAACTAGAAAGGAACACAAAATTACAAATGACGTAGTAAAGATCATGTTATCATTAAAAAAGAGCCGTTAAAACGTAAGAGGGCGCTCTCTAAACACACATCGGTTTCAACCATTTTGAATAAAATATTGTGCATGTGATGCTTTGTTGAAATAGTGATTAGATAGAGAAATAACCAACAACTACTTAAATACCTATTTTGTAACTTTTTTGAAAAGAGGAAGCATTTTTTGAATTTTTAACGGCTGGTTCAAAATTCTCTAATAAACCCGGGGCCCCGGGTTTATTACAAATTGTTATATTTATGGATATTTCAGCCGTTTCTGAACCGATTTTGATCAAACAAAGATGATTTTATTGTTTAAATATTATGCTCTTTCAAATTTTACACTCAGTTTTTCATTACCTCACAAACCAATTAAGTAGTCTAGCGCCCTCTCTACCAAAACTCAACTTTCCCTTTAAGCCCGAATTTCCTATGTAGGTATACACCAGATTGCACAATTTCAAGTCCAAAAATGCAATATCTCCATATCTCCCTATCATGGGAGGGGGTCATTCTTGGCTGTAGGCTATGTTATTGGATCATACATAATGTGCCATATTTATTAGTGTGTCAATTATTTGTTTTCTTCGAGAAAAAATATATTTAAAATGTCTGGTCGATGAAATCATAACACGCTATCCCAGATACAGTTAATCTTAAGCCCGAATTTCCTATGTAGGTATACACCAGATTGCACAATTTCAAGTCCAAAAATGCAATATCTCCATATCTCACTATCATGGGAGGGGGACACCCCCTCCCACACTCTCCCCCCCCCCCCCCCCCCCCCCCCACTCAGTTACTTCGTTCCCTCGGGCTTGGTCACTTCGCTCACTCGCAATGTCTCACTCTCACCTCTGGCAACCATGTGAGTGTGTTTGGGCATGAGCCCCTTCAAAAAAAATCGTGAGCCCCCCTAGGTATTTGCCCCCCCTCCACAATCCAAAACTGCTTCTGGCGCGCCTGACTACTACTAATACTACTACTACAACAACAAATACTACTACTACTACTGATGTTCTTGAACTGTTCTCAGTACTCGGCGCCGATCGCGAGAAGTGATCATCGAGTTGTTCATCTCCTGCCTAAAGAAGGACTTCCTCATGCCACCTCTCGCACCATCTCCTACCGCCCTTTTCAGCCATTAGATCGTTTGGACAGTGGATCACTCAAATGGACTGGGTTGAACTTCAATCTATGGAAAGTGAAAACTGGGTCTCGTGGTTTCAACAACTCTTACTCGATCAATACAGACAATACTTTGAATCTGTATCACTACAACACAAAACAAAGGACAAATCTTGGATGAATGATTATCTTCGCAGACGCATTCACAGGCGTAATTAGAGTCATTCACGCGGGGAAATACAGGTAAACAATCGGTTGCGGAATCTGATCCAGAGAGAGATAGAAAGCGCCAAACAACTCTTCTACAAACGCAAAGTAGAACATCTTAAAGTTACTGATCCAGCTAAATGGCATAAGCAGATTCGCAGCCTAACTGGGATGCGCAAACTCAGACTCAGATAAATCACCGCCTGAACTTGCCCAACGAACTGAATTCATATTTCTCAAGTATCTGCACACAACTGCCACCCCTTGACTTGTCGGCACTCCCGTCATATCTCCCAGCTGACTCGCCGCCGCTAATTGATCGTGTAGATGTGTACAATCGCCTCCGACAGATAGAGGTATCTAAAGCAAGTCATTCGAATGACCCACCGTTAAGACTAGTCAAAGAATTCGCGTACGAGATCTCATTTCCTCTCACGGAAATCTTTAACGATTGTCTGCGCCGTTGTCACTTTCCAACCGACTGGAAGTCCGCGTCTGTGAGTCCCATTCCAAAAACTACTCCTGCTACAGACTTTACCCATTTGCGACCGATATCAATTACACCGATTTTTGCCCGCATCTTCGAAAGCTTCTTGGCAGACTGGGTGATGGCTGACATCAGATCTGGTTGACCCTCAGCAGTTCGGAAATATGCGCGGTAGTTCTGTCAACCACTACCCCGTCAGTTTACTGGATGTCATCCATCGCGGTCTCGACAAACCGGGTAACCATATCAACCTATGCACGTTTGACTTTACAAAAGCCTTCGATTTGATCGACCACACACTTGCTATCAAGAAATTGATTGGACTCGGTGTCAATTCAACTATCATACCAACGATTTGCAGTTTTCTCTCAACTCGATCTCAAACTGTACGCTACAATGGAGTGGAGTCAACGCCGCTGCATCTCACCTGTGGATTTCCTTCCGCAAGGGACTAAACTTGGCCCCTTTTGTCATGGTGAATGACGCTGCCTTGGTGACTGAGCTGAGATGGAAATATGTGGACGATTTGAGCTTCGTTGAGATCGTGCCCAAGTCACAGCAGAGTTCCATGCAGGGGCATGTAAATTCATTATCCCAATGGTGCGATGATAACTCCATGACACCGACACCAGAGAAGTGCAAACTTATGCAAATAAGCTTTCTTCGCAACGGCCCTCCTCCACCAGTTCTAGTGCTACGAGATACCCGAGATACTTGAGTCTGTTACACCTCTACGTCTATTGGGTGTCACTCTTCAGTCTGATCTCAAATGGGACATCCAGGTGAAGAATATGGTTTCCCAAGCGGCTCGCCGGCTATATATTCTTTGCAACCTGAAACGCAATGGAATTTGCACGGATGATTTGATTATGATCTACAAAATGTAGGCTACATTCGTCCACTGCTCGAATTTGCGGCCCCGGTCTGGAGTTCAAGCATCACATCCAGCCAGAAAGACAACATTGAACGGGTTCAACGCAGGGCTCTTCGGATGATCGCCTTCCCTCAGCGCATGGACTACGATCAACTTCTTCAAACTTTTATTGTCCAGTCTCTTGCCATCAGAAGAACAGATCTCCTTATTACATTTGGGAAATCACTTCTTCATTCTGATCGCCACCGTGACCTGCTTCCCCCTACTAGGATTCAAATACACCAACGAACTGATTTACGACACCCCAAAAACCTTCACATCCCAAGAACCAGAACTCAAAGATACAAACTCTCTTCCATTCCCAGTATAGTCCAGTTATTAAATTCGGAATAGATATTTCCTCGTGACCTGCCCCCCCCCCCCCCCCTCCCCCCACCCGTTAGGATTTTTAATTTAATTGAATTAGGAACAACCGATTCGGATGCAACGAACCGTTAAAGTGGTATTTACACTTTTTTTTATAAACTCGGACTCTCAGATAATTTATATATAATTTCTTGTATTTTAGTATATATTATGAATGAACTTGATAGATTATTCCGCTAATCAATGTATCCACATTGGATTGATGTGCAATACTGACCCACTTACCTTTGAAATATCAATATTTTGTTTTCCCTATTAATTCTTCAAATTGACAATGATGACTATAAACATTTGTTTTTTCACAATTGTAATTGCTACTGTTATTGCAACTATTAAACATTTTTTTTAAAATAAATATCAGCACTGTATTCTGTATTTTTCGACTAGGTTTATGCAATAGTTTAACACAGTAATATTCCCGATAGTTTGTACTTTTACATTGCGTGGGGAACATTAATGAGTGATTTTGAATGTGTATCTATCCGGGAATGTATGTGTGTGTGGTGTTGTAATGTTCCCGCATGAGCTATTGTGCGTCTTATTCATTAGTGGGATGTACTTGTATGTCGTGTTTCGCATGCGCGTGTTTTGGTTGCGTTTTTAATTCATGATGTGCATTGCGCCTGTTTTTAAATGAGTCATTTTTGTGTTTGTACATTTATGTGTTTTGTGTAATGCGTGTACGTGTGTATGATCGATGGTTTATGTGTGTATGCATGGGTGATTCTGATCGGTGTGCTAATTCGCAATATGCGTGTGTATATGGTTTGTTTTGTAATTGCATGAGCGATGTGTTGGATTTGTCTTGGTTTGTTTCACTGATCGGATGGTTGTTTTGGGGTGTTTGTGCCTGTGCGTTGGCGTGAATTTTGTATCATGTGCGTATGTGTGTGTGTGTGTGTGTGGAGTTGCATGAGCGATGAGTGGGATTTGTCTGTGTTTGTTTCGCTGATCGGATGATTTCTTCGAGATGAGTGTATTTGGGTTTGTTTCGCTGATCGGATGATTGCTTCGAGATGAGTGGTGTGTGTGTGTGTGTATGTGTGTGTGTGTGTGTGAGATCGGATTTGCATGTGCTTGTTAGGGTACCCCTGCATGTAGTATTATTATTAATTATTATTATTATACATATTGTCTTCCGTTTGATACGTTGTTGAATTTCTTTGGTATTATTTAAATTGAATAGATTGTATTATATGATTGTGTTTCTAATTATGTACGTATATTTTTGTTAGCGCCTCATGTTTAGTCATGTGACTATTGACGCGTTTTTATGTATTTTTAAATGTTGAATAAAACCAATTATCTATCTATTTATCTATCTATCTATCTACTACTACTACTACTACTACTACTACTACTACTACTACTACTACTACTACTACTACTACTACTACTACTACTACTACTACTACTACTACTACTACTACTACTACTACTACTACTACTACTACTACTACTACTACCACTGGCGTACTGGTGGGGGGTCATGGGGGGGGGCGCTTGACCCCCCAAATAAATTCAAATCATGGCTTTTATCTAATTCGATAAAAGTGATTGAAAGAAAAGAGTATTTCTTTAAACAAGAAAACTCAGATCTTACTTCATGTCAAGTCAAATGTCCTTCCCAAGTATGCACCAGATTGCATAATTTCATTGCAAAAGCACCTTTACCGTGCACCCACCTACCATCACACCCTCCCATCACCCTTCCCCCTCTCGGTTATCGTTTCGCTCCCTCGGGAATCGGTCTTGTATACGTCTGGAATACAATGTTCATGTTTTGTCATAAAATAATGCTTTTGATGCACTGTTTGAACTGAATATGTCACTTTGCGAATATTATTTTGGGGGTGCATTTTTGTTTTTCTTCACGAATCAATCATAACCTCTTCTGGTTAAGAATCATGACGATGATGACGCACTAACGCACCCCGGGGGCGGGGGGGGGGGGGGGGGGGAGGGGGTACTCACGTATATTGGGTATACGGGGATGTGCCGCTGGGAAGGGTGACTTTTACAAGAAAGATCCTTAGACATGGGTCCCATTTTCATTTTAAAAATCCTTAGACATGGGTCCCTTTTTTCATTTATTCCTTTCCCCTCTTTTCTCCCTCATTGTTCAGGGATATTGGGATTTGCCGATGTGAAATTGCTAAAATGTTCAAGCTCGCTCCGCTCGCTCGCATACATGATATTTCACAACCTCGGGTGTTATATAACGCCATATCATTAGTTATAAAACGAATATACCCATACAATATTGAAACAAATGACAATTTTCCACTGTGAAATTGCTAAAAATGTCAAGCTCGCTCCGGTCGCTCGCATAAATGATATTTCACAACCTCGAGTGTTCATATATTACCCTTCATAACGCCATATCATAAGTAATAAAAACGAATATACCCATACAATAATATTTAAACAAATGGCAATTTTTTCGCTGTGAAATTGCTAAAATTTTCAAGCTCGCTGCGCTCGCTCGCATTATTAATATTTATGCAAATTACCGCATCATGAAGACTATTCACTGTTTTCAATCATTTGAAAAATTGAGAATTTAACCTCCGATATGCACCAGATAGCTGCATTCTAGTGTAAAAATTGCCCTCTCCCCACTCGGTCGCTTCGCACCCTCAATGTATACACTTTCGCCCTCCCTAGGAAAATACCCTGGCGCCGCCCTTGTAGTATGGTACAGTTCACTAATAATACAAAAATGTATCCAAAAAATGCAAAATGATTGGCCATTGTATTATATTACAGCTAAAAAATGTAATATTTAAAGTTCGAAATCCTCAGAAATGGGTCCATTTTTCACAAAAAATCCTTAGACATGGGTCCATTTTTCAAAAAAAATCCATAGACATGAGTACCTATTCCAAGGCAAAAGGACCTTTGGATATGGGTAAGGGTTGGGAGGTCTCAGCCGCACAACCCCGTCCGACTATAATCTGAGTACCCCCCCCCCCCCCCGGGTAACGCACATTATACTAAATGTCGTCAAGTCCAGTCAAGTTCCAGGTACATGTATGGACCAGATTGCACAGTTTCAAGTCCAAAAATGCAAAAGCTCCCTACCGTGGGAGGGGGGGGGGGGGACACCCCCCTCCCACCCCCCACCCCGCTCAGTCGCTTCGCTCCTTCGCAGTGGAGGATCTACGGGGGGGGGGGGGGGTTAGGGGGTTTAAACCCCTCCCCTTGGGCTGCCAAGTTAAATTTGTGATGTGGAAAACGTCACTTACGGGGGGTCAAAATAGCGAAAAAAAAATCGCCGCTTCGCGGCTCGTGGACGATGCTCCGCATCGTCATTGGTTCAAACCCCCCCCCCCCCCTTAGCAAAAAGACATCACTTATTACGGGTGTTCAAAATAGCAAAAAAATCGCCGCTTCGCGCCTCGTGGACGATGCTCCGCATAGTCATTGGGTCAACCCCCCCCCCCCCCCTTAGCAAAAAAAAGCTAGATCCGCCCCTGCTTCGGTCTTGGTCGCTTCGCTCCCTCGTAATATCCGGTGGACAGGTGATACAGATTTGGTTCTGCCCCCCCCAAAAGTTTTTGCTCATTACGCCACTGACTACTACTACTACTACTACTACAACTACCAATAATAATACTAATAATTATTATTATAATAATAGTAATTCTCATAATCATAACAATAACACTACTACTACTTCTACTACTAATTATTCTACTTATAACATATCAAATAATTATAAAAACTCCACTGATAATCATGACAACACGAAAGTGAAAGAAAGCAAGCGATGTGTTCTCTCTCTCCAGATCGTTGCAGGGACTGTTGCCCAGAGGGTGGGCTACCATCATGGGCCGTGGGCCTCATAGTGTCATTCGCTCTATTGGCCGCTCTATTGGCCGCTCTATTGGCCGCTCTATTGGCCGCTCTATTGGCCGCTCTATTGGCCACTCTATTGGCCACTCTATTGGCCACTCTATTGGCCACTCTATTGGCCGCTCTCTCAATTCCTCCCCAGATCGTTGCAGGGACTGTTGCCCAGAGGGTGGGCTACCATCATGGGCCGTGGGCCTCATAGTGTCATTCGCTCTATTGGCCACTCTATTGGCCGCTCTATTGGCCGCTCTATTGGCCACTCTATTGGCCACTCTATCAGGCGCGCCGGAAGCAGTTTTGGATTGGGGGGGCAAAACCCTAAGGGTGCTCACGATTTATGTCTTTAGGGGCTCATGCCCAACCGCACTCACAGGCAGTGGCGTAGCGACGGGGGGGGGGGGGGGGGGGGGGGGAGGGGGGTTGACCCAATGACGATGCGGAGCATCGTCCAGCGGCAATTTTTTTTTTTCCATTTTGAACCCCCCTAAGTGATTTTTTTCACCTTTTTTCACTTTCGTCCACGAGCCGCGAAGCGGCGAATTTTTTTTTGCTATTTTGAATCCCCGTAAGCGATTTTTGTTCACCTTTTTTTCACTTTCGTCCACAAGCCGCGAAGCGGCGTTTTTTTTGCTATTTTGAACCCCGTAAGTGATTTCTTGTCACTTTTTGTTTTACTTTTTCGCTATTTTGAACCCCCGTAGGTGATTTGTTTTCACTTTTTGTTTCACTTTTTTCACAGATACATTTTCACTTGGCAGCACAAGGGGGGGGGGGGGGGGTAAACCCCCTAAACCCCCCCCCCCCCCCCCGTAGATCCGCCACTGGGGGGGGGGGGGGGAGGGGGAGGGCACCCCCCAATAATTTGGAAAAAACAATAGAAAACATAAGGGGACATTTTTTAAAAAACAAAGAAATACATAAGGTGTGGCCCCCCCCCCCCCCCAATAATTTTGCGTAGACCACGCTACGCCACTGCTCAAAGGGTTGCCATCTTCGAGTCAGAGGTGGCATTGCGAGGATAAAGCGACTAATAAGCACGAGGGAGCAAAGTAACTGAGCGGTGTCCCCCCCCCCCCCCCCCCCCCTCCCATGGTAGGGAGCTTTTGCATTTTGGGACTTGCAATCGAGTGCATAACAACATGATCCAACAACATAGCGTACAGCCAAAAATGAGCCCCGAGGGAGCAAAGCGACCGAGGGCTGAGGCCGAGCCAGAGGGGTGGGTTTGGGAGGGGGTATCCCCCTCCCACGAGGAAGATTTTGCATTTATATACTTGAAATGGTGCAATCTGGTGCATAAAACATAAACATTATGCCACATTTGTATGATCCAACATCATAGCTTAGAGCCAAAAATGAGTCCCGAGGGAGCGAAGCGACCGAGGGCTGGGGCAGAGCCAGACGGGGAGGGTTTGGTAGGGGGCATCCCCCTCCCACGGGGAAGATTTTGCATTTATATACTTGAAATAGTGCAATTTGGTGCACGTCACACAAACAGCCAGAGCAATAACAGTTGACACATGAACTACGTGGACCGGTACAGAAAAACCCACCGCAGACGGTACCATACGCAAGTTACACAACAAACTGAGATTATTTATTTGCGCGCGAAGCGCGCAGCGAAAACTTTAAATGGATGTATAACTTAGATTCTAAATGTTATAATTAACAAGTATTCGCTGATACATACCATGTTTTCTTTTCCTTTTTCTTTCTTTTTTTTTTTTTTTTTTAGGGGGGGGGGGGCTTTTTTGGGGGGGGCAAAAACGCGTTTTGCCCCCCCCACTTTTTGGATTGGGGGGGCGGCTGCCCCCCCTGCCCCCCCCCCCCCCCCCCCCCCACTTCCGGCGCCTATGCACTCTATTGGCCACTCTATTGGCCACTCTATTGGCCGCTCTCTCAATTGCTCTCTCAATTTCTCTCCAGATCGTTGCAGGGACTGTTGCCCAGAGGGTGGGCTACCATCATGGGCCGTGGGCCTCATAGTGTCATTCGCTCTATTGGCCACTCTCTCAATTGCTCTCAATATCTGGCTCATGTACCGCAGAAGACGCCTGCAGAATGATCTCGCTATCCGAGGTAAATGAATCTTAATATAACTTTGTTGACATGTGCAAAAACAACGAATTAGGACAATAAAAGGATAATAATAAGAAGGTTAGGCCACAATTTGGAAATGTCTCTGCAACAAATAGCCGTAATCAAGATTTTGGTAATTTAAGGGACTATTAAATTAACTTTGTTGACATGTGCAAAAACTGACGAAGGGTTGATCAAATGTGTATTTCTATGATCATGTAGCCTATGTCCGCCGAGTGATGTGTACATAGTTATGAAGGTCATTATGATCAAGAAATGAGCGAGTATGCAATGTGATGTTTGCTTACTCACTGCACTAAATGAGCGAGTATGCAATGTGATGTTTGCTTACTCACTGCACTAAATGAGCGAGTATGCAATGTGATGTTTGCTTACTCACTGCACTAAATGAGCGAGTATGCAATGTGATGTTTGCTTACTCACTGCACTAAATGAGCGAGTATGCAATGTGATGTTTGCTTACTCACTGCACTAAATGAGCGAGTATGCAATGTTAAAAAACAATGCCGTAAGTACCTTTTGGAATGTATGCCGCATTTATGAAAGTAGTTTGAAGTATCTTTTCGTTTTCCTTTGTTACATACTGAAATTATACATTGTTATATTTTATACATGACTGTATCATTTTATGTACTATATTGATTATTTTATTATATATTTAGGTGTACATTTCATGCAAATTTTTAAAGAGGGTTTTGTGTGTGTGTGTGTGTGGTGTGTGTGTGTGTGTGTGTCTGTAAGCACCCCAACCGAGGACATACCCTAACCCTAACCCTATCCAACCACGGACACATTTCCAACCGTGGACCGTCCTCGTTTACTTAACTAGTGCAAAGGATTGCTAATTCATATGCCATTCATATGCGCGCGCATCAAAAATCCGGAAAAATTAACGTGCACCCCGTACGTCCACGGTTGGACGCAGAAAGTCAAACACATACACAATAGTCCTCGGTTGGACGCAGAATATCAATGTGACACATATTAGTGTGTCCACGTTTGCATAATACAAGGATTTAGGTCCTCGATTGACATGGCTTACAGGCAGTGGCGTAGACAGGTTCTTACACCTGGGGGGGATGATTTGCCGTTCAGTTCACCGGACCAAGACTAATTTGTTCGCGGCCGAGACCACCTGCCCAAATATTTTGAGACCAAGGCAATTGCTTGTAAGTCCTCTCAGTGGGGGGGGGGGGGGGGGGGGGGGGGGGGGGGGGGGTGTCCGTAAATTTGTACGAAGTCGAGACCAAGTACTTTCACAATTTTCGAGCCCGAGACCAATGGGGGGGGGGGGGGGGGTTCCGTACAATTTTTTCGAAGCCGAGACCAAGTACTTTCACCGTTTTCGAGCCCGAGACCAAGTACCTTCAAGGTTGAAAAGCCCTCTCAGTGGGGGGGGGGGGGGGGAGGGGGGTTCCGTACAATTTTTTTCAAAGCCGAGACCAAGTACTTTCACAATTTTCGCGCCCGAGACCAAGTACTTTCAAAGTTGAAAACCCCTCTCAGTGGTGGGGGGGTGGGGGGGGGGGGGTGGGGGGTTCCTTACAATTTTTTACAAGCCGAGACCAAGTACTTTCACAATTTTCGCGCCCGAGACCAAGTACCTTCAAAGTTGAAAAGCCCTCTCAGTGGGGGGGGGGGGGGGGGGGGGGGTGTCCGTACAATTTTTTCGAAGCCGAGACCAAGTACTTGCAAAATTTTCTAGCCCGACACCAGGTTCATTCAACTCTCTCGGTGGGGGGGGGGGGGGGGGGGGGGGTCAAGACGGTCAAGACAGCTAGTCTCGAGACCAGCTAATATGTGAAAAGGGGGGTTCAAACCCCCCTTACAGCCATTTTTGGGTCAATGGGGGGGGGGGGGGGGGGTTGAACCGCCAAACCCCCCCCCCCCTGGGTACGCCTGTGCATACAACTAATGTTTTCTTTTTCACTCGTATAGATACACACAAAAAAATATATCCTTCCCTAAAACCTGGGGGGGATGATTGTACATGTCATCCCCCCCACCTTGTGAGGTGGGGGGGATGCATCCCCCTCATCCCCCCCGTTGTCTACGCCCCTGCTTACAGGTATGTGTGTGTGTGTATGTGTGTGTGTGAGTGTGTGTGTGTGTGTGTGTGTGTGTGTGTGTGTGTGTGTGTGTGTGTGTGTGTGTGTGTGTATATGTGCGTTATCTGTAATATTAAATTTTATATTTTGTATGGTTTATTTTATATGTATATTTAAGGGCCATTTCTTTTACAAGCTTTGCTTTCTTAATGGTACGAACCATAGAACAGTGTACTATGTCTTTATGTTGAGATTTGTTGTATTATTTTAATGGTTGAATAAATGAAATTAAATAAATGAGATGTTTGCTTGTACTAAATTTGAATACACTTAAAAGTCTCACATGGAGACTTGAACATTTGAACACTTCAATCAGAAATAAATATATTTTGAAGAAAAGAGAAAGTCTGAAAACCGAAACAGGCTCAATACAACGAGGCTTGTAAGAACCACTAGAGTTCTTAATACGTATTGTGTATTTTAACATAATGCACTTGGATTGATCTAAGCTAGACCAGAGAAAATATGCAAACTAGTAATGTATACACGTACCTGTGTGCGGTCTTCCTCCGACGTAGAAATTACCATGCAGCCTGTTTATTTCGTGTGCATTTAACATTTCATGATAATCACTTTAGAATGTCATGCTGTTTTACTCAAATGTAAAATGTGGTTACTCGATCGTCTACCTATGTATGTTTTATCTCACAATTCTCCTTTAGCACACACGGAAATGCGGACAAAGTGAGTAATCGCCACGTTTTCTTTGTTTTTGGAAGATGTATTTAGTTATTAGCTTATTTCATTTACGAGAAATACATATATTGTCATTTTTGTGTGGCAACAAATTAATGCGTTTATGTTAATGTATGTGAGAATATTTGACACTTAAACATTTTCGTTAAACCTCGATAAGAAATGTTGATAACGTTTATTTGGCAAATCAATTATTATTTAAATCATGTGGTCATACTGTTTATTTATAGCCAATAAAATAGAATGTCTTCATCTTTATCATTATAAATCTTATTGTCACATGATAATAATTAATATTACTATTAGTATATACTACAAATACTACTATACTACTACTAGCAGTATTATTATTATTATGATTATTATTATTATTATTATTATTATTATTATTATTATTATTATTATTATTATTATTATTATTAGTATTATTATTATTATTATTATTATCATTATTATTATTATTATTAATTTTGTTAGTAGTAGTAGTAGTATGAGTATAGTCGTAGTAGTAGTAGTAGTAGTAGTAGTAGTAGTAGTAGTAGTAGTAGTAGTAGTAGTAGTAATAGTAGTAGTAGTTGTAGTTGTAGTAGTAGTAATAGTAGTAGTATTAGTATATAGTAGTAGTAGTAGCATCGTTATCATAATTGGTATACGTATTCATATTATTGATATTATTATCATCTTGATATCATCGATAGTGTCATTATTGTTATTAGTTGATGTATTATCATTAAACTAAATGATTATTACGATTATCATAATCACCACCATAATCATCGTTATCATAATTATCACCATCGTCATCATCATCATCATCATCATCATCATCATCATCATCATCATCATCATCATCATCATCACCATTGTCATCATCAACATCAACATCATCATCACCATCATCATCATTGTTATTGTTATTGTTATTTATATGAATATTATAATAAATCTTAACAGGTCAGAGAATGGCATCGAGAAAGCAAACGTAAACGGAATCGGGCAAGACCAAGTAACACTGAGAAGAAAAAGTACGTTTTATCTGTTTCCTTGATTTACTATAAAATTAGAACACCTACTGTATATGTCACGGTCATTAAATCCGTTATCAATTCAGATCCCTATTATATCGGTTAGCATCTGACAAAACGGTAATGACGTATGTATACAGCTAACATTTAAATTGATCTAGTAAACCTTGTTGACAAAAAGTAATGATTGGAACAATGTGTATTGTTTTGATATAATATGTCCACTGAGTAATGTGTTAAATAGATGGGCAATTCCACGAAAAAGTGGACATGAACTCAAAAAAACAATTGGCTCTATTTCAAATCCTCTTGATTTGTTCTGGATTATTTTTTCCATACAACATGATCCTATGATTATATCTTTCAGTTCACATGATTTTTTTAATTCTCGGGTGTCTCCTTATAGGAGAAATGGAAACCATACATGAAACTCCACACATGGGACTACCCTGTGCAAATTTCAGGAAAATCCTTATATTTTCAAAATTTTCTGGTATTTTTATTATTTAAGGCACCAAATTTGATGACTGATAATCAAAGTACCTTTTCAGATTAAAATTTTAGTCTTTTGAGTGCTCTAAAGTATATATTTTAATTAATCAAATCCGCCGGACAAACTGTAATGTCCGTGACGCTCAAAAATGTAATGTCCGTGACGCAACGTTTTGTTGTCTAGATCACATATACCTGGCCCGTTTCGCAAAATCCAACTTGGATTCAATTCATCATTGCCTTGTATAGACAAGGCAATGATGAATTGAATCCAAGTTGGATTTTGCGAAACGGGCCTTTGTGAGGCCTTTGTGAGGTCTCAGAACTCACACATTTTTGCAAAGATGTATATGGATGCAAAAAGTCATGTCAAAAAAATGTAATGTCCGTGACGGCGCACATTTTGCAGAATTACTCAGTAACGAATTGGATAAATGTTCTGAAACTTTGTTTGCATACTTAACCAGGCTATTGATTTGTAATCAAAATAATAGTTAGACATTAGGTAGAGGTATGAATTAGTAGTGGCATTGGAAAGTCATGAAAATACTGTCTGTTTGTAATGTCCGTGACGCTGGAGTTGCCCAGATAGTTAAATAGATGTCATATGGCCGAGTAATGAGCGATATAGCAAAAAATGATATTCGCCAACTTATAGCACTGATTGTGTACACAATTTTAATTGTCCAGTAGATAGTTATACATCTGAGCACTTCAATCATGCATATCTTTATAACGGATGAGAAATTTGGAAAACCAAACGCTGTTCCACGCTCGTGTTGGTAATATGAATACAATGATGTATGTGAGAAGTCCTCAGACCGCTAGAGTTCCAAGTATGTTTTGAGGATGTGGACAATGTTACTAGATCCCTTTGATAATTTTCTTTGTAAAAAAAAAACATTGTTTATGATTCTGTAACAATAGTATCCAATTTGAAATTTCCGCGAGAAAAATGTAAGGATAACGATGAATTCATTGTCAAAATTCTGATCATAATACGGTATTCTTGTTAAAAGTAATAATATTTGTTGCTTTTTGCTATTACTCTATATAGGGTGGCCCCCAAACAACGGAACGGGGCACTTCCCAAAATTAAGTAACAAAATGATCATGTCCATCGGATAGTGTGTACTTTCCAATGAAAAACGATACCAAGAACAGGCATTTTGGTCGTGTGGACACCATGTCAGGTTCCCAGTTTGTCAATTTGTACAGAGGCAGTGTCTGATAAATCGCACTTACTGCCCGTCATAGCAACGAGCAACATAACAACGAGCAATACGCGCGCAATTGTTAGTGTGCCGAAAGAATTTGCATAGTTGTTCGATACTATGACTGGCACTGACTTGGTAAAAATTTACAAAAATGGGAACCTGACACGTTGTCACTCACAGCGCCCTTAAACAAAGTATCGTTTTTCATTGGAAAAGACACCCTATCTGATGACTACGTATGTCATTTTGTTACTATATTTTGGGAAGTGCCTCGTTCCGTTTTTTCTGAGTCTCTGGTCTTTGCGAGATGTGTCAGAAGGTGAGGCGAAATAATTATTAATTTGTTGGTAAATATTTGTATTGACTAATTATAACAAAACATAGATATCTTCTTCAATACATTTATTTCCTTTAGCGATCGCTTTGAAGAAGAGTAGAATCGAAATTCGGCGGGAAAACATCGGGATCACAGTGAGTCTGCGGTCAATTGGGGACGGCCTGTTTGGGAACGTGTGGAAGGGTGAAGCCAAGGGTTTAACCGTCAACGATGGTCACGTGATACCGGTCGCTGCCAGGGAACTGGCTGGTGAGAATTTAGGATTGCCGTAAAATGAATTAAAAAGAACAAATGCCTTATTATTTTCATAATTATGTAGTATAGTAATAGACTGATAGTAATATGTTGAAGTCTTTAACAAACCGTAATGCTTATGAGTGGAATGGTACGAATATTTGCATGATGTGAAAGATGGAATGTAACATTCAACGAGGCGAAGCCGAGTTGAATGGAACATTCAATCTTTCTGGCGCTAGCATAAAACAACAACATAAAAAGTACCATTCCACGTTTATAAGGTCAAAATCGTGGAATGGTACTAAAAAAAAGTTATATTCAATGAAAATGCCGTGAAAATCGTGGAATGGTACATTTCCACGAATGTCATGTGACCTGAATTCAACCAATCACATTGCGAGAACATTCTAAGGTGTCATATAAAACGACACATTTATGAAAATAGTGTAGTGCATGTTGCTCTTAATATAAAATACGTTAGAGACAATCATATATTTAAATGATCAGTTTATTAGTTTATCTTAGATAAAGGGATCTAGTAACTTTGATGACATGTGCAAGAAGTGATGAATGGTTGATACAATGGATATTATTGTTATTCGATATGTCCACTTTGTATTGTGTGAATATGTCAAGTTAAATGGACCTAATACGGCCGAGTAATGAGCAAAAATGCAAAGTAATATCCACTTAATCATTGCACTAAATGTATACACGATTACGACTATCCAGTGAATAGTTCAACACATGCACACTTAAATCGTAAATATCTATGTAACAAAAGGAAACTTCGAAAAAAAAACCGAAACCTGTATCATGCTTCTATTGTAAATACAATTACAACAAGGTATAATTGAACCGCTAGACATCCAATTGGATCTTAGGATTTGGACAATTTAACTAGATCCCTTTAATACCCCTAAAAAATGTTACTATACTCCTCACAAAAAGTTCCGCAATCCAAGTTTGAGCATTCATATCTCTCTTATTACTTAATTACCGTTTATGAATGTGGTATCATTGGAAAGCTTGTATTCTCCTCTTTACATTGATATGACATTTGCTATGATTTGTTTATCATGGAATGTGCATGACACTCGAATACCGTATGGGGCAAAGTCAAAAGTGAAATGTCACAAAATGCATTTATATGGTCAACATTGTACCCTCCTTTTGTTGGGAGAATAAAGTGTTCTGAATGATGTTAAGTCGGTCATGCGTGAATGACAATGGTGTATTATAATTTGATTTGGAAGATGAAATGTGTCTTAATGATTTTTAAGTTTATCTATGTTGTTAGGAAGATGTATTGTGTTTTATTGACTGATTGAGAAATTATCATTATGTTTGATTTGCAAAAAGATTGTTGCAAACATTTCCGCAATTTGAGTTTGAGCGTTCATATCTCTCCTATTACTTTATTTCTGTTCATAAATTTGGTATCATTGGAAAGCTTGTTTACACCCCTTTACATTGGTATGACATTTGTTATGGATTTTGTATCATGAAATGTGCATTACATCCGAATATGGGGCAAAGTCATAAGTGACATGTTGCAAAATGCATTGATTTTGTCAATAATATGATTTATCATGTAATTGGAAGAATAAGTGATTTTTGTATTGATGTTGAGGCGATAATGCATGATGTTTGGACAACGCAAAAGTGACGTTTGTTCTGTAATTGTGGTGGACAACTGACAAACTTGCGGCAATAGTGTGTAAAAGTCAAACATAATGATAATTTCTCAATAAGTCAATAAAACACATTACATCTTCCTAACAACATACATAAACGTTATTGTACCACCTCAAATTCATAAAGACACATTTCATCCCCCAGAGAAAATGATCATTCGCCATTGGCATTCACGCATGAACGATTTAACATAATTCAGAACACTTTATTCTCAAAAGGAGGGTACGCTGTTGACAATATCAATTCATTTTGTGACATTTCACTTTTGACTTTGCCCCATATTCGAGTGTCATGCACATTCCATGATAAAATATTCATAGCAAATGTCTTATCAATGTAAAGGGGAGAATACAAGCTTTCCAATGATACCACATTCATAAACGGTGATTAAGTAATAAGAGAGATATGAATGCTCAAACTTGGATTGCGGAACTTTTTGTGAGGAGTATAGATTCCTTTAAATGCAATTTCACTGTAGTGTTTTTTCTGGGCATTTACAATTATTCATTATTTATTTTTGTAACAGATTCCTTGTGCAAGGAGGATATTTTAAGTGTTTTTACGCCTCTTTGGAGATTAAAGACACACGAGAATATCGTTCAACTGTATGGTTGCTGTCTAGAAACAGGTAATGCAATAATTGCTATTCATATTTCAATATGCCCCCTCATTGTCATTTTTTGGTCCGACTTTATTTCCTCAGTCTGAATTGTCGGAGAATGTGGAGTGAGCTAGGGTTGTTATCCTTCCCTTCACTCTGCCTGCACCATATCCACCCAATAGATTTACAAATGTAACGTGAACTTTAGAGGGATAGTTGATTTTTTTAAAAGTTAAAAATGGTTGAAACCAATGAGATTTTAGAGAGCGCCCTTTGGGGTTTTAACAGCATTTTTTGAATGATAAAAGGCTTTTTACTTAGTCGTTTGTAATTTGTATACCTATCGAGCATGGTTAAGTAATAACTATTAGTTTGGTGTAGGTTTTGGAAACGAAAATTTAGTTTGACCCAAACTACTTTCTATATCAGAACACAACTATCCCCTTAAGTCTTGCCAAGCATAATTCAAGAGGCTAAAACCTACGTGTTTTCTCCAAAAACTATTTATCTTTCCAAAAAACTAGAAATTAAAAAGACATTTTAAAGGGATAGTTGAGTTTTGGTAGAGAGGGCGCTACATAAAATATTTGTGTTGGTGCAAAAAACTGAGTGTCAAATTTGAAAGAGCATACAATTTCAATGGCAGAATAAACTTTATTTGATCAAAATCGGTTCAGAAACGGCTGAAATATCCATAAACATAACCATTTGTAATAAATGTGGGGCCCCACAAGTATTCGATAATTTTGAACCAGCCGTTAAAATTCGTTTTAAAATGCTTCCTCTTTTCAAACAAATTCAAAAGAGGTATTTAGATAGTATCTCTCCATCTAATTACTATTTCAACAAAACATCACATGCACAATATTTTATTTAAAATGGTTTAAACAAATGCATTTTTGGAAGCACCCTCTTTAGTTTAAACAGCTCTTTTTGAATGATAACAGGCTTTTTACTTAGTCGTTTGTAATTGTTTTTGAGCATGGTGGAGTTATAACTAATAGTTTGTAATATAATGGTGCAGGTTTGGGTTACTAAAATTCAGTTTGACTAAAACTGTACTCTCTACTAGAACTCAACTATCCCTTTAACCGTTTTGTTTGACACATTCAATATAAAAATTGTCACAGTCAATTCGAAAGCCACTTTGTTTAAATCTCACAAACGTGGAAATGTTATATTTAACTTTATTAATTTTGTTTTGCCGGGAAAATCGCGAATAGTCAAAGCCCGCATTTGTTTAAAGGAACGCCTTATTTATACACTCATGATTCATCTATATACCTTGCAGCAAACAACGTTTCCGAAGGGCCCTCTAAACCAGAACTGTACTATCCCCTAAGATACCTTAGACACCTTAGACCCCTTAGACACAATAGCCGTCACCTGTGAATTATTGTTTGATAATTATGATTTCCCTATATAGTACCCCATGTACTCATTACAAACATGTATATTTTCAAGAGCACCTGATAAGAAAGTGTATCCTTGTGTAGTGATATGTTTTATTTGGCCATAACCAAAAATCAAAACATTGTCTTCGTCTTCTCATTACCCCTCTTCCACTTGTATTTACTTGGTGTTCTAATTGATTACGTATGTAATAATTTCATGACGTGGGATCATTTCAAATAATTGTTATTATACAATTATTATAGCAATGTTTGTGGTTTTTCTCATAATTTATTATTATACTTTACCCTATTTACATAGAGCCGTGCTATATCCTGTCAGAATACGTTACGAACGGCACCCTACTAACCTACCTCCGCACAAACGGCGGTATAGCCAGAGCTTCGATATACGCCAACGTAGAGAGTGAATATTCAGCAGATAGACAGATTACACCCATGGAGCAACACCTATTTGCCTTCGACATCGCGAACGGAATGGAGTACCTTGCAGAAAAGAAGGTAGGTAGTTTGGATCAACGCACATAGCCCATCACCTATGGGATCCTGGAGGGCCATGTCTAAACTCTATGGGGATTTACATAATCTAGCAGATAACGTGTTAACTATAGGAACGGGGTTGAAGCGGGATAGGTCAGTTCGTGTCAAATGTAAAATAATGCGTATCGTTTTTCTTTTCAAAGGATATAGTAACTTAGTTTACTTGAGCAATTCAGTGTTGATAGCAATGTGATTTGTTGTGGTCTGATATGATTGTGTACGGAGCAATATGTGAAAATCGCACGTTAAATGGAGAGTATAAGGCCAAGTAATGAGTGAACATGCAAGTGACATTCGCTAACTCACAGCACTGACCTGCTGACTTTGTACACAGTTATAACTTTCCAGTTAACAATTCATCGTTGTAGCTAACAGTAAGTTAGACTTATTACAATTCGAGTCATTTATTGGCTCAACACAGTCATGTGATTGCAATAATATGTTGTTATATTACACGGCAGAGCCCATTATTCACCGCATGGTGCTCGCTGCAAAAGAGATTGTATTATGACGTCATAGTGAGAGAAAGAGGGGGTTTTCTTATGTCGTCACAATGACTTGTCAACATATCACAAGCCACATTTTCTAATCGAGCTCAGAGAGGTTGAAACTATGACTAGCTTACTTTGTACACAGTTAGAACTTTTCAGTGGAAAATTGCAAATTACGACAATTGGCTCGTAAATATCTTTTGAGCGAAATGGATTTTCGAACCTTTTCCATGTTTCTATTGATAATGCAAAATGTACAAGGTATGAATGAACCGCTACATTTCTAAGTAAGATTTGTGGATTTAGACAACAAGATCCCTTTAAGGTATATTTTCAATCGAAAATAAATCATATAGACGCGGGGTGGGGGTGGCGGGAGTCAGTCCGTTATTCAATACGTGTCTAATTTTTGCAAAACCCGGCTTAATATGGCACTTATCGGTGACCAAGACTGTCAAAACATGTTTTTCTTCAAACCATCTACATTTTCTTCACAGGTCGTGCATGGAAAACTATGCGCTCACAATGTGCTGTTAACCAAGGAGCAACGATGCAAAGTTGCTGATTTTGGGCTTTCTGCTCAAGTAATTCAAGTAAGCGTAATAGACTCACTCTTCTAAAATCAATGACCATTGAGAGCGTCGTTATTATTCGAACTTCTCTTGTAGATAATACATGTACATCACTTATGGTGTTTAACGATTCATGTAAGCACTATTCATACGAACAATGCAGAAACATAGACACCTTACTTCTATTTTGGCCACTGCCTTATTCACAATTATACTTCACCCTTCAACATTTTGACTAAACATGTACGCTGTTGTTTTGTAAATGCATAACTTAATTTGTGCTTGTTTTTTTCCACGTAGATTTCATGAAAAGCATAATAAGGATTTTGTTTCAATAATCATCATCATCACAAAGTTGAGGTGGCGCTGTACGAGCGTTGCAGTAAATTCATGACATTAGGCTTCATAAGAGCACGCCATACCAACACTATCTTAACTGCCAACTGCCAAGTTGTCCCTCGTTTAAATTCTTGAGAGAGTGGACTTCATTAATAACATGAACAAAGCATACTCCTTTTCAGGAAAAGACGTCCCAAAATAATACATCTTGCCGCTGGATGCCGCCTGAACGAATGCTGCAGGGGGTCGTGACGTCACAGGGTGATGTTTGGGCGTTTGGCATAGTCATCTGGGAGATAATGAACTACGGTAAGACACCGCCGTAGCTAACAGTAAGTTAAATTATATGACTTATTAACATGCGCGTCACTAATTGGCTCAACACAGTCACGTGATAGCAATAATATGTTGTTATATTACACGGTAGAGCCACTATTCACTGCATGGCGCGCGCGCGCTGTATTATGACGTCACATTGCGAGAGAGAGGGGTTCTATTATGGCGTCACAGTGACTTGTTAATATATCATTTCAAAAAGCTACATTTTCTTATGACTTTTGTCATTTAATATAACAGATGTTAAATTTGGTGTTGGGAAAATCATGGAAATTTCCCTCGGGATTTGAGATGCTCTTTCAAATCCCTCGGAGAGGAACATTCTGTGACATTCCCACAACCACCAGTTAACATCTGTATAATAGCGCATAATATGGTACAATATCATCTATATTCGCTTTACACCATTACTTCCCCGGTCATAAATAGAATACAATGCAAGCCAGCATATATTATGTGCACCATTTTTACTCAATGGGGAGCATTCCTTCCAAGCAGCTTATGGGCATTGAGAAGATCCTTCACATAAAGGACATTTCCAACCAGGTTCCCCATTTAATACACCTGGGCCCCGTTGCAGAAAGAGATACAATCGATTGTAAGTTGCAATTAATCGTAAGTCAGATCACGTGTTCTAGATGCGCAAATCTGATTGGTTGAAACGCATACATTTTCTGACTTACGATCAATCGTAACTTACAATCATTTGTATCTCTTTCTGCAACGGGGCCCTGGGTAGATAGCAGAAATCATAAATAGTTTTGCTGAATGACAAACGCGATGGGCATACACAGGGTTCGAAATCAAGATCTCAAGTTTGGAAAGCGCGCGCTCTACCAATCTTGACGCAACATATCCACACAGCTAAGGGGGCGAATGGGAAAAATGTACTGCACGGACTCGCACCTTCCTACATTTCAAATCCTATAGTTCCATACACTCCACGTCGCACACTCCGTTCTCAGGAATCAACACCTCCTATAGGCTCCTGCACATCGTTGCCAGTGAAGAAAATACAATTATGCTAGGGGAGCAGCAAAAATTATGCTAAATCGCCAAAAATTATGCCAAACCCTCTTTTGGAGCAGAGAGTCATTTTTTAGACCGAGACCAGGAAATGTTGAGGCCTAGACCAGGACCCATTGGTTGAGACAAATCCTGTAAGGGGGGGGGGGGGGGGGGGGTAGTCGTATACAATTTTCGAAGCCTGGACCAGGTCCGGTCCCAAACTTTCGAGGCCTAGACCAGGACCCATTGGTTGGGAAGATCCTGTAAGCGGGGGGGGGGGGGGGGGGGGGTAGTCGTAGAAATTGTTCAAAGCCGAGACTAGGGGTGTTCGACGTTTTTGAGACCAAGACCAGGTCTAGTCCCACATTTTTGAGGCAAGACCAGGATTTTTACACAAATTCCAAGGCCAAGACCACGAGATCATTGGTGGTTGGTGATTGGCGAGACCTTTTTTTTCTTCTTCAAATTCTGCCAGAATTATGCTAAAAAGAGTAAAGTTATGACAGAAATTTGCTAAAAAAGGCCAAATTATGCCAGGCATAATGCCAGATGCCAAAAGGGTAAAAATTATGCCAGAAAGCATAATTATGCCAGATCTGGCAACGTTGCTCCTGCAGATACCTCTGGCTCACACACAGACCTATGGACACAGATCCATCTCTTTTGTCGCACCAACCCGCTGGAATAATCTGCCACTTCCCATCCGCACTGCACCAACACTAGCTACTTTTAAAACTGTACTTCAACGCACTTGTTTAGATCAAAATAGTCGTAATATTGTGTAGAAAAGTGATATTGTGTAAAGCACGTAGAGAACCTGATATGATAATTATATGTGCTATACAGTTTCAAGTATTATTATTATTATTATTATTATTATTGAAATTATTATTAGTAGTATTATTATTATTATCTTTATTATTATTATTATTATTGTCATTATTATTATTATCATTACTATTATTGTTATTACTATAGAGTGGTGAAGTGTGATGTCATAAACATCTTTTTTTTTTTTTTTCAAATTTGGACTTCATTTTCAGAAAGAGCATAACAAATAATGTCCAAATACCGAAAATCAATTGAACGTATTGGCTAAGATATGCCCATCCGAATGATTTTTGTTGTCAATGGGCAATCAGTGTGATAGTGCACTGGTTTATTAACCAGTGCACTATAACACTGATTGCCCATTGAAGTAAAATTCATTCGGATGGGCATATCTTAGCCAATACGTAATATATTCAATTGATTTTCGGTATTTGGACATTATTATTGATGCTCTTCCGGAAAATAGAGTTAAAATTTAAAAATTCGAAAAAGTGTTTTTATGACGTCATGGCTTCTGTACTCTATAGGTTTTCCCATCCATTTTCAAACAATCGTCATTCAATTTCATTAATTGTTAACTTCAATTTCGTCCAGAAAGTCTTTCGCCGGTCATATGTAATGTTCGATTTCGTCATTGCGCACCCAATTTCGTTCTTTCGCAATCAAATTCGTCATTGTACCGATCGTTTTAGTCAAAGCTTATTCAATTTCGTCCGATCACTCCAGCCGATGCACAATGTGATGATCAATTTCGTCATTGTGCATTCAATTTCGTTGTTCCCCATTCAAATTCGTCAAACAATATAGAAAGCTATATTTGATACTTTGTTTCATCATCCTTTCATTATTATCCTTTGTATATTTGAACCTAATGTCTATGTTTGTTTTGTGTCCCGGAATTCACATAATTTGAGTCTATCGTCTATTGAACAGTTTTTAAAAATATTTTTGCGTAACATTTGATATGTTAATGTGGCAAATGTATTGCATGAATCAATCAATCAATCAATCAATCATACTTTTGGTCAAGTATGTTTTTTTTTAATAATTGTAATATCGAAATTAATTGTTTTTTATGATCAGTTTATCGTTTTAGGAACACTTGAAGTTATTCATTTTGAAATGAATTGTATGAGCTACAATAGGGAAATATATATGAACCAGGGCAACCAGACTACGAATTTAAACGACGAAGTCTTGAAATCGAATGATCAATGACGAATTAGAACTTCACATTGTGCGTTTTTAACCAGTCGGGACGAATTCCATTGCAAAAAGACGAATTAGAATGAGCCAAGTAAATGACTAAATCGAATGTAGCAATTGCAGTTTCCAGACTTCTCGGGACGGAATTGAAGTAAGCATTGTTTGAATTTGATTGACGATAGATTGAAAATGGATGGGAAAACCTATACTATTATTGTTATTATTAATATTATTATTATTACATTACATTTTTGTGAGTTATTTTAAGGCAAAATGTATCATTGTTTTCCTCTACAAATTGGCAACTCCTTAATTTTGTTGACCGATCAATGACATAAAAATAGGTGGAAAATATTTAGTAATGACCATTTAAGATAAATATGAAGTGACTTTGCCGCAAAGTTGCCAATTTGAACGCCAATATCTGTTTTGAAATATCACAATGTGTTGCCAATTTAAGGATTTTTCTAAATTATAGTGATTTACGCAATAATAAAAATCATTAAAAAATAACTAAAGCAGGTACAGTAACAAGATAGGGCTCTAAAAATAGAGGAATTTATGCTGTTTCTTCCTGTACACTTCACATAACTAGTCTACTTCTTGTTTAAGTGTAGGACTACCAAACCACAAATATGTGGGCCTTAGGCACTGATGGCTTAACCCTAATAAGGCCGGGGGGGGGGGGGGCCATAATGGCCCCCCCCCCCCCCCTCCGCATTTTTTTTGTATTGCTCCAAAACGCTGTAAGATGACGCGCTGCTGCTGCTTGGTGACTTTTTTCTTTTCGGTCTTGCGCATATTTTAAAACAACAAATTTGAAAATCGGACCTACCGTTACAAAGTCACGTGACCTTTTGTCTATGCATGTCAGCCCGAAAATCGCTCAATTTCGTGATTTGTTTACAAAACATATGGAAATATCAGTTTTTGTAAAAGGAAGTATATCATTGGTTATTTGGTCTTGTTTACATTTTATATGTTTGTTTTGGGGTTCAAAATAGATGAATTATAGTTAGAAATAAAATAAACAACAAAAACAATACAATACATAAGTAACAAAAAACAAAGAAATACATAAGAAATTAAAAAAACAATAGAAAACATAAGGAAGAACCTGGCTCTACCAAAAAATGTTGTTGCATTATTATTCCAAATGCTCTAAAGAATATATGTAGTGAAAACCAATGTTTAATTATGAAGAATATATGATTTATGGGTAAAAATATGAATTGTATGACCTTATTTGCATAAATTAACATAAATATGCAAATTAATGAATACAAAAAAATTTCTAATTACCATTGTATTCTATACACTTCACTTATCATGCGTGCAAATTTTTACGGCGATCGGCCGCTCCACGGCCGAGATCTTAGGGGGGGGGGGGCATAATGGCCCCCCCCCCCCCCCCCCGGCCTGCTGAAGACCTCAAATAGCCCGGCCTTTTTAGGGTTAATTATTATTATCATTATTATAATTGCTTCCTCCGCTAGCCCCCTCTAAACAATCTTAACCCTCACTGTCCCACTGCACCAAAATAATTTTAAAAATACATGATAATAATTCTAGAAAAGGTAGCCCTGCCAAGGGCTATAGCCGAGCGGAAAGAAGCATATATGTGTGTCCATCGTGTTAATCAGTATAACATATTAATCACAAATATACCAATTCATTAATTTCTGGAGTGCCAATATCGCATATTTGCACCACACAATACACACATATGCCATGGAGCTGTATAATCCATTGCACTCGAACTTGAAGAGCCTAATGTTAGTCACAACAGTAAATGGTTGAAAAAAAAGCACGTATGAAAACGTCACACTTCTTTACCTTCTATACCTAGCATTGCCTTCTTCTTAATTTGTTCTTCGTCCTCCGTATCCTTCTTCCTCAGGGAGACTTCCATACCCAGACCTGGATGAGAAAGACATCTTAGGAAAGATCCAGTCAGGATACCGCCTACCAGATCCCCGACAATCTGATCCGCTCACGTAAGTCTGGGGTGTTTCACAAAGATCCTAAGTTGAACATAAATTCTAAGTTGGACTTAAAGTATAATGGAAAGCCATTATTTGTGGACCAATTGATTATTGTCATGTGCCATCACAACAAATTTCATGGCTTGTTTCGCGTGTCGAACAACAGTCCAACGAATAAATGGGGCTCGTGCGACGAAAAATCTGTCGTGGCATGATATTCGGACTATCCTATTTTATGCCACGAAAGATCCACGACTTGTGTCGTGATAACATAATACGACAATCCCACGACATTCACCCGACATTCCTACGAAACATGACTTGTTGTGGATGCCCAAAAGTTTGTGTAATTTCTTGCGACAATCGCACGTCATTCATGAGATTGTCGTGAGATATTTGCAAGAAATTCGTACGAAATCAAGTTTGTTCGTGCGATTATCGTACAAATTGGTACGAGTTACTCCTTGCTTACCAAGAAGTTGTAGACTTTTTAGTCTGCTTCTGACCACTTCCACAAGAGTCATACGAAATTTAACCAAGACGGAAAATGTTTATTGTGTACGACATAATCATTGTGACCAGGGCTTAACCAACGACATCCACTCCAAGTATAGTGCGTTTAAAAAACTCATCCTGATCTATTTCGAAAGTAAGTTGTTTGTCATTCAACAATATGCCTGCATATTTTTAATTCATGGACGAGATTACAAAAAATACATTATTTACACCATACAGTGGGAGTAAAAACAAACGAAACCGGACTTTAATATCTTATAAATCCACAATTCTAGACATACATATGTTGACATTGGTATCTTGTTAAAACTTGAAAAATTGCCTTTAAAATGATATATCATACACTTTGATCACTTTACGCGTCTCCGAACGCGACCTTATTATCAAAAGGCATGCAAAAACTACCCGTGTCCAAGTTTGCAGTTGTCTTGTTCCATCATGAACAGATGCGAACATTAGATGCAGCCATTCACAAAACAAGAAAACTGCAAACTTGGACACGGGTAGTTTTTGCATGACTGTAGATAATAATAATAATAATAAACCATTTTTATATAGCGCATAATCACAAAAAATAAATTATAATTAGGTCGCGATCGGTGAAGCGTGAAGTGATCAGAGTGTATGATATATACTTTTATCGACATTTGTCCAAACTTTGTGAGGATACCAATATTAGAGATGCCAAGTAGTACATTTTTGCCGTATTTAGTACGTTTTTTTAATGTAAATACGGCAGTACGTTTTCTAAGAAAAAAACACGTTTTTTGAAGGAAAAAAAAAAAAATAAATAAATAATAATAATAATAAATAAAATCGATTTCCCCCCTTCTCCTCCCCACCATATAGTAACGGTTGAAAATGGCAAAAAGAATTAGGTTGCACCCTGAAAAACTATTATTACAGTTATAAATTTGAAATGTATCACAAATGAACAAAACAAACTCATAAAACGCTGTGTGATTGACTGAATCAACTTTTATATTAGCGCAAACGTAAAGAGTATTTTTGCTGCGCGAAAATAACTTCACTAAAAAATATGATTTTTTACCTCATATGTTGGCTGCAATGAAAATACTTTTTTTTGGTCCAAAATACTGTTTTTTAGAGCTCAGAATACTTTTTTTGGTTTGTGAAGGTTGGCATCTCTTACATATGGGTCATTCCACGGGGTTGGGGCAATTTTTGTGACATACCAGAAGTGAGAAACTGTGTCTCCTATCAACTGTAACAATGTTTGCTCAAATTCAGTTTTGCATAAAAAGCATAGCCAACTCTCTTCAGAAGTACTCAAGCTTCATGGTGAATCAATATTATGGACCCAAAGTTTATGTAATGTTATATGAATATGATGTCCATGTAACGGTGGTAAAAAGAGAAATGTGTATTAAGCAAAGATTTTGAAGAAAAGCAACTGAAACAGGAATGATTCTGGTAGGGCACTACTATATAATATTCATTGCATAAAAATCTTCAACAGATGATTTCATCTTCCATATGTAGTAGAAAATCTCATACCACCGTTACATGGACATCGTCATATTTATTGCCCCAACCCCGTGGAATGACCCATATATACAGTATATGTTTAGAATTGCGTATGTATTAGTTAGTAAAGTCCGGTTTCGTTGTTTTCACTCACACTGTATAATGAAGATAGTGACTTGTTCTATAGCACGTTTCAGTCACTTGTGCCGAAAACCATCTGAGACTTGTTTAAATATGTTGTTTTTTTTTAAAGTAGGAAGGTGCATCCATCTTTCACCCCGCTGTTTCATGACTAGGTTCATGTACCAACTCCTATGGTGTGGGAGTGTCATGGTATATTGGTTCGGGCCTTCGCCTTTCAAAACTCAATATTCCTTGAAATGCTCGATGGGCTTTGCATGCTGTACTGAACAAATACCTTATACAATATATGCGGAACTGTTTTGAGGAGAATGTGGATGATAGACCTACGTTTAAGGGACTGAAAAGGCAGGTTTATCGAAGTAGTAGTCAATATACGAGACTAATGAATTAAACAAAATTAAAATATTCAATAACAACAAAAGCAATGATTGAATAACAATAACTGTTTTTGTGACTTTGCTTATCAATAGGAACGAATTCATGCGGAACTGTTGGAAGGAGAATGCAGAAGACAGACCAACGTTTCAGGCACTGAAAGACAGATTCGGGAGCAGGCTGGAAGAGGAAGCGGTGAGTTCAAAGTCAAACATATATGTATACTTACAGTTAAGATGCAAACATTAGTGGGGCTCGTCGATTTGAACTAGACCAGTTTATGCGCACTACATTACATAACAATGAGCCAGTTTGTATTCCACACTGTCGAAAAATGTGTCTTTTAGACTGCCTCTGTTAGTTCTGCACGGAGGATCTAAATACGATAACAGTTTTTCTTCGATATAATGCATATAGTAGAAAATAAACTCTAAGATCACCATAGGGATTGAACCTCACTGGTCGGTTACATAGTTCTATACATTATATTCCCATTATTTCAATAGCTGCATGGAATCTAAGGGTATTCGTTGAAATGTAATAGGTTAAAATAAAGACATCAACTGTTTACACAAAAAACAAGAATACAGATCAGAAGTGCAATATGTTATGCTGTCGACAGTACCCAAAAGATATGTCTCAAAAAGAAGAAAAAATCGTACGAGGAAAATTTAACATTATACTAGGGAGTTCCCCTCCCACAAATATAAGCCCACCCTACGCAACTAAATAAACTTACATCAATCCCAACCATTTGGAATTGAGGCTTACTAAAATAAACAAAGTTTTGTTTTGTTTTATTTCATTGTGATTTGACGATGTGTTACTTTCTTCTCATCTTCTTGTTATTACCAGGATTACTTCGCAGTAGGAAGCAATTATATGGAGAGCTACTACGCATGCGTCGATGTTATAGACAATTGAATGCAGAAAGTATAGAAATAAACGTTGCATCAAAGATTATTATTTTGGACATTATATAATTTAGGAATAGCGTTTGGATTTCGATATTGTATACATTATTTAGTATAAAGATATATACATCATGATACATAGGCATTAAATACGTACATGCAATAAATGATAGACCGTGAAAGCTGTATTAGATTGATATATTCTCTGTTTTGTCACCTTTTGTTGTTAATTTACCATGGTTAAAAGCAATGTATTCTTACCGGGTTAAGATATGCTTCAAACCTTTATGTTTATAACGGTTTTTGAGGCACAATGGTAGAGCGCCCATCTCATATACATGAGGTCATATACATATAGGGAGGTCGGGGGTTCGAACCCCAGCCGGGGCATACCAACTGAGTCCATTATAAAAAGGGTACCTACTGCCTTCTAGCCAGGCGCTCGGCATACATAGATAACGGAGTATAATAGTAACATTTATGTTATGCAGGGCCCGCTGGAAGATCAGTGCTCGTCACTGAAGTGGCTACCATGGGGGATGAGTAAATAAAACCTAAGCATTGCAGTTAGTATTATTATTATCAATATAATTATTATCATTTGTATTAATATTATTATTATTATTATTATTATTATTATGATTATTATTATTATTATTATTATTATTATTATTATTATTATCATCATCATTATCATTATTAGCATTATTATCATCATCATCATAATTATAATGTATATGTCTGACTTTGTGGAACCTTCCTGGAAAAAAAAATCTAATTTCGTAATATTCATGAAGAGTATTCAATGTTTAAGTCGACTGCACTCATACACAGTCATATTTCAAAACGTGTGTCTATTTATATCCGATTTATGTGTATATAGAAATGCTTTTATACTATTAAAACAAAACCTTTATTCCGAATTTCCTTTAAAAGAGAATATTGGGAATAAACTGGATTTTGTTTTTAGTTATGATTATGTTTAATTGCATGCACCTCATGTTAAGTCTTTAAAACTGTATCATGCTCCGAAAATGTTATTTATACCCATGCGTGAATAAACATCTTTGATTAGTAGTTGCTAAAATATAGTGCAATACTATAACAGACAACGTTTTAATGAAATGCATTGCCATAGTTTAAAAGTCACTCATACATGTACTTTAATAAAGCATTTTTGTCACATTTTACGAACGAATATAATGAGTGTTAAATAAAACTCTGGACAATTTTGATTATGAATTATTCAAAAAGTATCAAATGAATTATTTCCATATTGAAGCAGAAGATAGCTGAATAGTGTGAATGTGATTTGGATGTGGTCTTGTTGCATAATTCACTCTCAATTTCACACATTAATCACTAGTTTCAAAAATAGATTTCAAAATTTGGTCAAAAAACCCCTTCTGTACAAATTGTGTGCACTTCAATACGTGTTTATGTGAGTGTGTATCACAATACCACTTATGAACAATGAAAATATGTTTCCCCTGGATTTGAACCGGAGAATTGCGGCTAAGCATACGACCATTGCTCTACCGGACGGTATAGACGGATGTTCTTCCCTGGATCCCTTTCACTTTCTTGTCAGTTTCTACCTCTTGGAATTAATTAAGCAATGTAAAATACACTGTCAAAGAGCTCCGATATAATGCAACAAGTTCAAACTGCTCCTCGGAGCTCCTTAAATGTCATTTCCCTCATATAAATAGATCCCTAATATAACAAGGTATATAATGAATTGAAGGTCCAAGTTGTAACTAGCCTCTACTCAGAGAGTTTGATTTCATACGCAAAAAAGACTCAATCAATAGGTGATATATGACACAAAATAAACACAGATAATTGTATATACTAATTGAAGTTAGTATCACATTATTTAATCTGTATTTCGTTATCTTTAAACAAAAAACACTCTAGTTACTTTATGAAAAATAGACATTTCATTCAGTATAAAATTCATATATTCTTTAGTCAAATATTCACATTACAATTCATCGCAATATATTGCACATACAACATTAAATCATTATCATATTATCTTGTTTATAACATGTACTTTGATCATAAGTTGAACAATTTTCAGGAATATATATTGCACATTATTTCGTTCCAATTTTCAAAAGGATTTTTTTTAAAAGGAACATGCTTGGTGCGTATAATGTATTGCACATGAACAATGCCAATAATTAAACATTCAGATAACAAAAGATGTTACTTTCAAGCTTAGATTCTCGTACATATCTTACTCTTTAGCCAATCTACTATATAATTCACACTTTGACATTTAAGAGATTTGAAAGCTAAATAGTAGCCACTAGCCACTGGAAAGGTTTCTGAAAACATGATCATTGGCCGAACTAATTGATTAATGTTGTTAAAATAGTATAAAGGAAAGGATTAATATGAAACAAATAAGAACTATACAATCTATCATAGCAATAAATGCCTAGTGTAATATAATGTTTCTTTAATAGGAACACATACAGTGTATAGTAGGACTCATATAAAGGACATGTAAATTGCGTTGTAGGTGCCCCCCCCCCCCCCCCAATAATTTGGAAAAAACAATAAAAGGGGCTATTTTTTTTTACAAAATAAAGAAATACATAAGGTGTGCAACCCCCCCCCCCCCCCCCCAACACAAAAGTAATTCCCCACTAAAAGAACTAAAGAACTGCTAATAATTTCATAAGCAAACAAATATTTAATAATTTCCTCTCGACAAACAATTTCTATGGTAGTTAGGAAGACAATGTTTACACAAAAAAGGGCTCAGTAAGCAAAATTAAAGACAAAATGGTCATATTTCAACATTCGCAAAAGTCATAATTCCTTTTGCCGATTATTGAGACATGTCAAAATTGTACTGCAGTTGTACTGCAATGATACTATTTACTAGTGTACTTTGCAATGTTAGTATCGCAATGAATACATTTAACCATATATGCCATCAACAAATTATAATGGACTGAATTTCAAGCAGAATTGTTCCGCAAACCGTAATCAATGCATGCAAACACATGGTTTCAGAACAATGTTTGTTTTACTTTTGAAATTGGGTATTTTGTGTTTTTTATGTGCTCATTCAGCCATAAGCTGATGGATATCTTTGATTTTCACACACTGTCCTCCTAACTATACCATATAAATAGTTTGATGAGAGAAACTCTTGAAACAATATTTGGTTATGTAATAATTATACATTCTTTAGGGGGGACTTATTTTTATGTTAGGTTTATATCCCGAAGTGAATGTAGTGTTTCATGTTTATTCTGCTATAAACATGTTTTCAATATTGCACACACTGCTGTATCCAGCGCAGCCACATAGTCCGATAGGTGAATAATATTGTACAGTTCAAAACCTTTCTCCAGGGCAATCTAGCTACAATGAATCAGAAAGACATGCCTATATCAAAAGGTAAATAGTATCAAATCTAGTTTTAACAAAACATCTCGGACTAGCATCTTCTGCAGCGTTGTTTGCCTTGTGACAAAATTGGTATTCTTAAAACTTGATTTGAAATCACTTTATTGTAAATTCAATAAAGGAACAAGAGTAAAAGTGAACAGACTCTTACTTTTATACTATCTCTGGAAGTTTATTGACCCAGTAACTCTGCTATGATTAATCAGTAGGAGAACCCTAAAGAGTGTTTTGAAAATCTATTTCTTAATGAGTTCTCCATTATTTAGGGTCCATCTTCTTCTGCGCCTTTCCCGTTGACTTTGCCGTTCTTGTCCGGGCCGGCTTCGCTGTCAGTAGGTGCTACGTCATGAAGCTCCATCAGGTCTGCATCAGGGCTGGATGCGCCATGATATGCTGGATTCACATGTGAAGGCGATTCTTGAATCGCATCCACCAACGCTTGGCCATCTTCAACTCCTTGACCGCGCTCTGAAATACATATAGACATTTAAAACCAATCATTAAAGGGGTAGTTTAGTTTTGGTAGAGAGGGCGCTGCACATCACACTTTTTGTGTGAGGTAATGAAGAACTGAGTGTCGAATTTGAGAGAACATGCAATTTTAATGGCAGAATAAACTTTATTTGGTCAAAATCGACCCAGAAACGGCTGAAATATCAATAAATATATCTGATCTTATAATTATTTGGGGCCCAAATAATTAGATGATTTTTTCAAAAAAATAAAAAAATGCTTGCACTTTTTCCAAAATTTTAAAAAGCGTTTTTTAAATAGTTGTTGATGATCTCTCTATTTAATCATCATTTCAATAAAACATCACATGCATAATTTTTTATGAAAAATGGTTGAAACCAATGCCTTTTTAGAAAGCGCCCTCTTGTGTTTTAATGGCTCTTTTTGAACGATAATGGGCTTTTTACTTAGTCGTTTGTAATTTTGTATACCTTTCGAGCATGGTGGAGTTATAACTATTAGTTTATAATGTTACTGTCTAGGTTTGGTTACTAAAGTTCAGCCTTACCAAAACTGTACTACCCCTTTAAACAACAGTATCACATTGTGTGCATTCATATTTTTAAAATACCGGTTTAATTATCATCTCTTTCATATTGCACTTGCCCATTAGAATAGAAAGCAATAAGAAATGTTCATCAAGTTCGGAAAACACACAAATGGTGTAAAAATGGCTTATCGTCTTATGACACAACACAAACGTTACATAATCACCTTTATATTCATTTAATATACAAGTATATATCTATAAATATATAATATTCATAAAACTATGGGCGTCGATCCTTACGTAATACCTATTGTTAAGGGGGCCGGGGGGGGGGGGGGGGAATGAATATATCATCCCCCTGATGAGTATGTATTAATTACAGATGCCCATGCATACAGCACTTCACTATATGCTGCACTAGTGACTATTTTCCCATTTATCACATGAGCCATTATGAGATCCAAAATGTCAAGCAATACAAAACAATGTACACATCTATGTTGAGATATAAATTGGGAAACTTAGCCTCGCCAAAGAGTAAACTTACACTTGTAAGAAATCAACAATTCAACCCTTCGATTACGAGTCTCCAGACCGAATCGTACCCAGTACTCCCAATAACAGGGTTCTCACACTTTTTTAAAGTAAATTTCCAAGACTTGTCCATCATGTTTGCAACAAGAATGTCATGCCCTTCACCATGTTAAAGAAGGTTCTATGACTTATAAAATCGTAACCACAAGAGTAAAATTCCACGACTTTCCCGGTTATCCAGGCCCTGTAAGAACCCTGAATAAAGTTTGCAACTCACTTTGGGCAGATGCATCTGGCTTACGTCTGCACACTAGGAGGACTGCCACGACAAGGATGAGCAGAAATAGGCCCCCTGCTACTCCAGACCCGATGTAGATCAGACGCATATTCTTCTCGGAAAGTCCCATCAACAAGCCTTTAGCTGGAACAGTAATAATATTTAGATAAAATATATTAATAGCAATGGTGATGATGCGGAAAAGGAGCTTGGAAGAGGAGTAGGGGGAAAGGCATGAGAAATATTTGACAAGAGAGATGAGAGGGAGGGGGGGGGGGGGGAGGAAGAAGAGGATGGAGTTACGATGAAAATAGGTGGATGAGGAAAAGATGGTTAAGATAATGAAGATGACACTGATGACGATTATGAATATGATACTAATGAAGACTATGATGATGATGATGATGAAGATTATGATGATGATGATGATGATGATGATGATGATGATGATGATGATGATGATGAAGAATAACATACCTGGTGATGTTCCAAACATCTGTCTCAAGACTGTACCCCGACCAAGCTTATTCACAGCCCACATCTTCAGTTCATATGTAGCATTGCTGTTCAGTCCTCTGAATGTGTGCGATTTCTGGGTAGAATTAGGAATTCAATTTAAAGCGTCGTGTTATTTTCTCATACAGTGTAAAAATAACTAAATACGTTTCATATATAGTGGTACTGTTCTGTCAATCCCAATTCCCACCGACACGTGGATATAATTTCAATGCGTATAGGAAATCAGCAATGCAAAACAAAAAATTGATATATCGAGAATGTGCTCAGATTGTGTAAACGTTAACTATTATATAAATTAACTATAGTATAATAATATCATAAACTGAAATCTTAAGGTATTAAATTATCATACAAAATTACATATGACAAATCTTAAATATTATTACATTTGTTGTCTTATTACAAAGATTTCACTCGGGCACAATATTTCCTTACGATATTTATACGAATTGAAATGATTAAGCAGACCATTATACAAAGTTGTAAAAAGTCCACTTACGACATCTGGAGCAAGCTTCCCTCGAGACCATTTGCCAATAGAGGGGGCTATTTGGCGATACTCATACTTGAAGCTCGTGACTGGGTATCCACCATCACCGACAATATTCCATTCCAGCGCAACTGTTCTTCCCTTCACTTCAATGTTGAGATTCAAGAGCGCTGGTACAGCTAGTGTTGGACAAACAGATAAAAAGAAAGTAGATTGTAATTTATCAATATAAAGTATCGAGCTGTAATCATACGTGTGATTTCATTAGCACAACATTGTATGGAAATTTAATTTTCTTTGAATAATCTAATATGTGTGTGTTAAGATCAGATTTGATAACAATATGTTCAACTAATCAGTTTTAAATCCCTACATATCGATATTTTGATTATGTGTAACCTTGCAATATGAAAATACAAATTGATTGCAGTGTATAGCGGTTCAGACAGCGATTGGGCCACACCCCCCCTATACAATCATAATTGAAGCCTCCCGACCCCCTCTACAATTGCTACACAAATAAATATATATACATATTTGTTTACACTTACAGTTGACATGTATCCTAATATCCTGTCTTGACTCTGTGATGTTGTTTCTGGCCAAGCAAAGGTAGTGACCACTATCCCTAACCAAAAGTCGACGGAACTTGATTGTGCCACCAGAAATCTGTAAAAATAGAATTCATTTTTTAAAGTTAGTGTACTTGTATGGATGATCTACAATGATCTTCCATTCTCTCTTGCTGTCCCTTTTATTGTATACATGAATGACTTTTATTGTATACATGAATGACTTTTATTGTATACATGAATGACTTTTATTGTATACATGAATGACTTTTATTGTATACATGAATGACTTTTATTGTATACATGAATGACTTTTATTGTATACATGAATGACTTTTATTGTATACATGAATGACTTTTATTGTATACATGAATGACTTTTATTGTATACATGAATGACTTTTATTGTATACATGAATGACTTTTACTGTATACATGAATGACTTTTACTGTATACATGAATGACTTTTACTGTATACATGAATGACTTTTATTGTATACATGAATGACTTTTACTGTATACATGAATGACTTTTATTGTATACATGAATGACTTTTATTGTATACATGAATGACTTTTATTGTATACATGAATGACTTTTATTGTATACATGAATGACTTTTATTGTATACATGAATGACTTTTATTGTATACATGAATGACTTTTATTGTATACATGAATGACTTTTATTGTATACATGAATGACTTTTATTGTATACATGAATGACTTTTATTGTATACATGAATGACTTTTATTGTATACATGAATGACTTTTATTGTATACATGAATGACTTTTATTGTATACATGAATGACTTTTATTGTATACATGAATGACTTTTATTGTATACATGAATGACTTTTATTGTATACATGAATGACTTTTATTGTATACATGAATGACTTTTATTGTATACATGAATGACTTTTATTGTATACATGAATGACTTTTATTGTATACATGAATGACTTTTATTGTATACATGAATGACTTTTATTGTATACATGAATGACTTTTATTGTATACATGAATGACTTTTATTGTATACATGAATGACTTTTATTGTATACATGAATGACTTTTATTGTATACATGAATGACTTTTATTGTATACATGAATGACTTTTATTGTATACATGAATGACTTTTATTGTATACATGAATGACTTTTATTGTATACATGAATGACTTTTATTGTATACATGAATGA
Source organism: Echinarachnius parma (assembly GCA_037951105.1). NCBI lineage: Eukaryota > Metazoa > Echinodermata > Echinoidea > Clypeasteroida > Echinarachniidae > Echinarachnius > Echinarachnius parma. Next base: position 253,979 of record JBAMJV010003175.1, read on the forward strand.
CTTTTATTGTATACATGAATGACTTTTATTGTATACATGAATGACTTTTATTGTATACATGAATGACTTTTATTGTATACATGAATGACTTTTATTGTATACATGAATGACTTTTATTGTATACATGAATGACTTTTATTGTATACATGAATGACTTTTATTGTATACATGAATGACTTTCCAAATGCTTCTCAAATACTATCTTTTATACTTTTTGCGGACGATTCTAACCTTTTTTATTCACATCGTGATCCAGAGGCCTTATTGAATATAGTTAATAATGAAATGAAATTTGTTCAGAAATGGATTCATTTAAATAAATTGTCATTAAATATTGTTAAAACACAATATATGGTTTTTAGTAACACTAAATAATGAAAAAATGAATTCTAATTTTACAGACTTTCCAAATGCTTCTCAAATACTATCTTTTATACTTTTTGCGGACGATTCTAACCTTTTTTATTCACATCGTGATCCAGAGGCCTTATTGAATATAGTTAATAATGAAATGAAATTTGTTCAGAAATGGATTCATTTAAATAAATTGTCATTAAATATTGTTAAAACACAATATATGGTTTTTTAGTAACACGATAAATTCACTCCCTGGACATATTTTAATAAACAATATTCATTTACAACAAGTGAATACTATTAAGTTCCTAGGCTTATATCATAGGCGCCGGAAGTGGGGGGGGCAGGGGGGGCGGCCGCCCCCCCAATCCAAAAAGTGGGGGGGCAAAACGCGTTTTTGCCCCCCCAAAAAGCCCCCCCCCCCTCAAAAAAAGGAAGGAAAAAGAAAGAAAGAAAGAAAAAGGAAAATAACAAATTAAATGTATTAGCCAATACTTGTTAATTCTCACGTTTAAAACTGAGTGATTCATCCATTTAAAATTTTCGCCGCGCGCTTCGCGCGCAAACACTTTTATCTCAGTTTGTTGTGTAACTTGCATTTGGTACCGTCTGGGGTGGGTTTTTCTGTACCGGTCCACGTACTTCCTGTGTATGCTATTATTGCTCTGTTGTTTGTGCGACGTGTACCAAATCGCACCATTACAAGTAAATAAATGCAAAATCTTCCCCGTGGGAGGGGGATACCCCCTCCCAAACCCTTCTCCTCTGGCTCTGCTCCAGCCCTCGGTCGCTTCGCTCCCTCTGGACTCATTTTTAGTTGTAAGCTATGATGTTGGATCATACAAATGTGGCATATGGTTAATGTTTTTACGCCCCAGATTGCACCATTTCAGGTATAAAAATGCAAAATCTTCCCCGTGGTAGGGGGATACCCCCTCCCAAACCCTCCCCCCTGGCTCTGCCCCAGCCCTCGGTCACTTCGCTCCCTCGGTACTCATTTTTAGCTGAAAGTTATGATGTTGGATCATACAAATGTGGCATATGGTTTATGTTTTTATGCCCCAGATTGCACCATTTCAGGTATAAAAATGCAAAATATTCCCCGTGGGAGGGGGATACCCCCTCCCAAACCCTCCCCTCTGGCTCTGCCCCAGCCCTCCGTCGCTTCGCTCCCTCGGTACTCATTTTTAGCTGAAAGTTATGATGTTGGATCATACAAATGTGGCATTGGTTTATGTTTTTATGCCCCAGATTGCCCTATTTCAGGTATAAAAATGCAAAATCTTCCCCGTGGGAGGGGGATACCCCCTCCCAAACCCTCCCCCCCTGGCTCTGCCCCAGCCCTCGGTCACTTCGCTCCCTCGGTACTCATTTTTAGCTGAAAGTTATGATGTTGGATCATACAAATGTGGCATATGGTTTATGTTTTTATGCCCCAGATTGCACCATTTCAGGTATAAAAATGCAAAATATTCCCCGTGGGAGGGAGATACCCCCTCCCAAACCCCTCCCCTCTGGCTCTGCCCCAGCCCTCCGTCGCTTCGCTCCCTCGGTAGGCTACTCATTTTTAGCTGAAAGTTATGATGTTGGATCATACAAATGTGGCATTGGTTTATGTTTTTATGCCCCAGATTGCACCATTTCAGGTATAAAAATGCAAAATCTTCCCCGTGGGAGGGGGATACCCCCTCCCAAACCCTCCCCCATCTGGCTCTTCCACAGCCCTCGGTCGCTTCGCTCCCTCGGGACTAATTTTTGGCTGTAAGTTATGTTGTTGGATCATGTTTTTATGCACCAGATTGCAAAATTTCAAGTCCAAAAATGCAAAAGCTCCCTTGACCGTGGGAGGGGGGGGGGGGGGGGGGGGGGGGGGAGGTTGGCAACCCTGTGAGTGTGGTCGGGCATGAGCCCCTAAACACATAAATCGTGAGCCCCCTTCGGGTTTTGCCCCCCCCAATCCAAAACTGCTTCCGGCGCGCCTGGCTTATATATTGATAGTGATTTATCTTGGAAATCACATATTAATTATTTAAGTAATTTAATTTCCAGAAATACTAGAATTTTATATAGGTTAAGGAGTTTTTTCCCTACTACTGTTTTACATACCCTCTTTGGAACATTGATATTATCATACATATATTATGGAATTTTACCATGGGGCAATAGTTCATTATTTTTACCTGATAAACTAGTTAAAATACAAAAGCGAGCCATTAGAATTGTTAATAAAACAGGTTTCTATGCCCACACAACAGAATTATTTTATTCAAATAGAGTATTAAAACTAACTGACTTATATTTGTATAATATTGGGATATTTATGTATAAATTGTCCAATAATGAACTTCCTGAAAGTGTTATGATAATATTTAAAAAGAATAATTATTTTCATACTTACCCCACTCGGCAGAGTGGTTCCTTTCATTTGCCACGAACGCGTACACTATTTGCCCAAAAAACAATATTATTTTCTGGTCAAATTCTGGAATGATCTTCCAAACGAAATTACTACAAGCCCCTCTCTCCGTGTATTTAAACGTAAATTAAAATTATTGTTATTGCTCAAGTACTCGAAATAATTACTGTTTAGTTGTTCTTTCATAAGTAAGTTTTTATTGTTGTTTTCTTATTCGGTTGGATCAATTGTAATACCCTTGTAATATTTCTTTCTATAGTGGTCTAAAAAAAAAAAAAAAAAAAAAAAAAAAAATTGTTGTTTGGCATGGCACCTTGTCGTCTTTTTTCTTTTATTCTTTTTTTTTGTTTTGTCTTTCTTTGTTCGTTTTCTTCATTACATATTGTTTGATTAAATATTGATTAGACACAATTACCCCCTGGGAACCAAATGTTTTTACAAGCATTGCTTCTTTTTGGTTCCCCCATATTTCACGTTATGTTAATTACAAACAAATTGTTGATTATGTAATATTTTATTGTATATTAGTCTACAATTTATTTATTTAATTGTATTTCGTTTATGAATGTATTGTTTGTTTGTATAATTACTTGTTCAACATTTATTTGTGAAATATGGAAATAAATTCAAAATAAAATTCAAAATCAATTATTGTCTAATATTGATCATCAGTATGGATAGAATAGATTTCAAAGGAATATCCATATCAATAATACATCATATTATGCAAGAACAATGACCAAAATCATACTAACAATCTATACATCTTCTAGAGTCACTTCTGCCATTAAAAATGATAAAAGGGGATTATGAAGAAAACGATCAAAAGTAAAAACAAGGAAAAAGGAAGAAAAAGGGAGGAAAGCTGGAAGCATGATGAAGAGGAAGGGGAAGAGGTAGAACTAAAACAAAACAAAAAACAGAGCAAACGGGAATTATTCAAATACCATTCTGTGCGAGTCGTTTAGGAGGTGCAGTCCCCTGTACAGCCATTCGACAGTAGGGGGCGGGCTACCTCTTGCCTTGCACTCCAACGTCATTGGCTTTCCCTCGTCACCCACATACATGTCCTTCAGCCGAGGGTAGATAACAACAGGAACTGCAAGAGACAAATGCATTATAAGGATTTGTTTCAATTAATGTGAACAACTGACTTTTATGTACACGATCATTATATTAGTCATCAAATTCAATTGGGGGGGGGGGGGGGGGGGGGCACTTCACTAAATGTGCCTCCTCTCCAGGACAGCATTTACGCTTTTGGGAGAGTATTTTGTCAAGATTATTCAATGTTCCCCAGGGTTCCAATGTAGTTGTCTTCTGTACTTGTTATTGTTAAATGTTTAGGTTATGTTTCTTAGTGAAATATCCATGCTTAAAGTAATGTATAAACATAATTTCTTTTGTTTTGATTTTGATTCTGTTTACATGGGTTTGCCGTTAACAAGCACTTTGCTTCTAAGGCAAATACCTGTCAATTTTTACACTGTACCGTTTTTATTATTGTATTTTATCTGAAATAAATGAATAAATGAAATGAAATAACTGCAGGGGCTTCGGATCGGATCGCGGCGTTTGCAAGGGGGTCTCTAGACCGGATCACCCTCGCCACGTTTGCAAGGGGGAGCGGCGGAACGGCCTAGGATTTGCAGGTCTGCAGAACGAAACATTTAGCTGAAAAGGGGGTCTCGAGGGAGCACATACCTATAGAACCAGTCACATGGAGTATATACAGCTATGTATGTTCATTATAAATTGTTTCATACAATTCGTATGTACTCAAAAGGTCTGCCAAAAGGGAGGGACTGGTAGAGACTGGTAGAAAACCAATTTAGTTCAGGCAGAACTTTTCCACACGAGAACAAATCAAATGTGGATCACCATGGCCATTTTGGCAACCATCTCTCTCAGACATGTATACCCAATTACCCATAGTGATATTGTAGCAACAACAATCTGCGCAGCAAAACCCTCAGGACAATTCTCCCTTCAGACAACGAATATGTAAGCAATCAGCACCTTCAAAAAACATCCTCTGGAACCAATTAAAGTTAGCATTGGTTCAGGTTGCTATCATGATGGATCTATTAACTTTGTTGACATGTGCAAACAGTAATGAATGGTGGATTCAATGTTTATTGTTGTTATCTGATATGTCCACTGGGTATTGTGTGAAAAGTCCAAGTTAAATGGACGTTATATGGCCGAGTAATGAGCAAAAATGCAAAGTGATGTTCACTAACTCAGTGCACTGATTTTGTACACGATTTTGACGATCCAGTGGATCGTTTAACATCTGAACACTTCAATCGTAAATATCTTTTTAACGAAAGGGAAATTTGAAAAACCGAAACCGGTCCCATGCTTTTTTTGTTAATACGAACACAACAAGGTGTATGAGAACCGCTAGAATTAAAATTGAATTTTGAGGATTTGGACAATGCTACTAAGTCCTTTTAAGGATGAAATAGTCTGGACTAGGAGACAGGCAACCTGACTTGCAATTAATCGCAACTTTGTGATAGATCGCAACTCTTTATGCAACACCCCCAGGTTGCAGGTGGTAGGTGATAGTCTTATAGATAAAGAAGTATATATAGTAGATGTCCTGGGGACGCCTCTGCGTGGTAGTTCAAGGAGAGATGGCTTTAGAGGTTTAATTGTACAAAAGGGAGATAAAAAAAATTACCTGCAAGCAGAATTTGACTTGAAGCCTCTATGGTTTCCGGGTTTACCTTGCCCAGTTCCTTGGCTCGGCACGTATATGTCCCTAAATCTTGCAGTGATACCCTCAACAGGTGAAGAGTGTTGTTCATTATAATGTACTTGCAGTTGGGTGAGCTAGGGTCACATTAAGAATGAAAACGAATGCATTGATATCGATTAAAATTAATACAGATACAGCAAGGATGATAAACTCAAGGTTTGCATAGCTAAGTACCTCGGCAATACTGTCTCCTCCGTAGGTGGAGAGTGTTGTTCACAAGCACGAACTTGCAATTGGGAGAACTAATGTTACAGTAAGTAATGAACAAACTAAATTGTTACCGATAAATATCATTCTAAATATTTTGAAGAAATATGTATGGACTCTGTTGCACAACAAAGTTCCTTCGTTCGTTACACGCAAGATTGATGGCGAGTGTCGATACCAGCATTCACTTGTAGTTGGGAGAGCTGGGGTACAGGAACAACAGAAAATAATGAGAAAATACAAACAACACAAATACAATTCGAATGATAAAGAGTGACAAATAGATATTTTCTATTCTTCAAATCTGAGGAGCAAAGCTTCTTCTGTAACGTAACTTGAGCACCATTTTGTCTACCAATGCACAATGAGTCATTGATTTGATTCAGTTATAAATATGCATACATGGGGAAGTCTTGGTAGGGCAGTTACTAATCTGGAAGATAAAAAATGAAGAAGTTACAAATATATTGATTTGACCTATTTCTTACTTGAGAACTGTTTGTGGGGTGCACTGCGACTGAATTGGGATGCCATCTCTCAACCACAGAATCATAACGCCTTGGTCAGCCCCTCCTACCTCACACGGCAGCTCGGTGGAGTTCCCTTCCTCAACTGCAACTTGAGGGGGTGCCCTTTCTAGGAAGTAGATACCTATTTGGAAAAAGCAATATATCTAAGGAACTAAAGCGAGTATAAGGATATCATTCGAAGGAAATTAGGAATCATTACGTATAAAACCATGTAGAGATTGTATATTTATTGAAAACAAGGGTCTGGAGATATGTGAAGTCGGTACAAATAATCAAAACTACATGCATAACTCTGTAAAAAGTCATGTTTATACAGCAATTACCAAGGGAGTAGATCTTATGTATAGGAAAGCATCATCATTAATATACTATATCACATTGACTATAATTATATTGGGGAACTTGAGACAATGTTGGCTTATTTTCACTTTTTAAGAGTACGAACAAAAAATGATACAAACATCATATTGCGTATAGGTCTTTTTAGGCTCCTAGTCAACGGATCAAAATTAATTACCAAACACATCAAGCCGGGTCGTTTCGCTGTAGGCATATCCCACATCGTTGACAGCCTGACAAGTGTAGTTGCCTGCATCTGAAGTTACCACATCATTTATGGTCAACATGCCATCCCATCCCTCGTTGACGTGAGTGTTGCCAACTCGAGGTATCGCCTATAAAGATAGCAGGGATCGTAAATCGATTTTACAGAATGAATTATGGAATAATAGGTCGATTAAACAATAGGCAGTATAAATAAATTGTATACAAGTTGTAATGATTCCCGTTTTATATGAAGGAATTTATTTAATTACTCGTGAAACTATAGATATCATTCAACTGTTTATCCGTCGTCATCACCATCATCAAAATTACCATCGTCATTATCTTCACCAGCACTACCTTCACCACAACACCAATCACAATCATTATCAATTATCGTCATTATTATCACCATCACCACAACTAGCACCACAGTTAACTTCCATCCTCACGAAGCTTACCATTCCATTGAAGTACCAGGTGAACTTTGGAGGAGGGAATCCTGTGGCCGTGCATTGCAGGATGAGTTTCATTCCTATGTGGGCCCTACTGACAGGGGGGTGTGATGATGTAATCACGGGAGGGGCTAACACAAACAAAAACAAACAGAAACTAGAATGTATATTCTACTTGTAGAATGATCATTAGTGTGTATGTGTGCATTGCTTATCATGGGAGGGGCTACAAGGCACGAACAATTGAATTATGTATCTTCATATTGTCTACAACTTTTGTGAACTACCATTAGTGTGCATGTTTGCATTGTCAATCATTAGAGGGGCTAAACGACATGAAAAACAGCAAGTATTTATCATTGTATGGTTAACAATTGTGTGTCATTTGTTTTCAAAACTCACCATGTACTACAAGCTCAAAATCGTGGACGATTTGTGTGTTGACGTTGGTTGCCTCGCACTTGTACAGCCCGTTGTCGCTGACATTGAGCGTGTCAAACCCCAAATATGACCACGAAACCCGCTGGTCGTACCAGTTGTCGATCATCTGATGCGATGTGTTAGTCAGCATTTCATCATTCTGAAAAGTGGGACATTACAAATAGCAGAACATGTACAACCTTTACCATGTGTTTAAACATAATACTAACCCGTTTCCTTCTAGATATTGCAATCCCCATTGGAGTGATACATGTCCCACCAGTTTCCTGTGTGCAAAGGTTTAATATTCCACACTCACCCAATTATTTATCCTATTTTCTTCCTCTCATCGTGTGTTTTTTCCTATTTTGTCTCTACACATAATATTTGGTTGTATGTTTTCCGCACGCATACTACTTAAAGAGATCTAGTAAAAATGTCCAAATCCACAAAACTTGAACAGAAATCTAGTGGTTCTCTCATACCGTGTTGTATCCGTGTTACCCATATAGAAGCAAGGAACAGGTTTTTTTCCTACAAATTTTACCTTTTGTTAAAAAGATATTTACGATTGAAGTGTTCGGATGTTTAAATATCCACTGGATAGTCATAACCATGTACATAATCAGTGCAATGAGTAAGTGAATATCACTTTTCATTTTCGCTCATTACTCGGCCATTTATACCTATTTAAAGGGATAGTTGAGTTCTGGTAAGGAGAGTACAGTTTTGGTGAAACTGAATTTTAGTAACCAAAACCTGCATCATTACATTACAAACTAATAGTTATAACTAGAAAGGAACACAAAATTACAAATGACGTAGTAAAGATCATGTTATCATTCAAAAAGAGCCGTAAAAACGTAAGAGGGCGCTCTCTAAACACTCATCGGTTTCAACCATTTTGAATAAAATATTGTGCATGTGATGCTTTGTTGAAATAGTGATTAGATAGAGAAATAACCAACAACTATTTAAATACCTATTTTGTAACTTTTTGAAAAGAGGAAGCATTTTTTAAAATTTGTAACGGGTGGTTCAAAATTCTCTAATAAACCTGGGGCCCCAGGTTTATTACAATTTGTTATATGTATGGATATTTCAGCCGTCTCTGAACCGATTTTGATCAAACAAAGATGATTTTATTATTTAAATATTATGCTCTTTCAAATTTTACACTCAGTTTTTCATTACCTCACACACAAAAAGTAGTCTAGCGCCCTCTCTACCAAAACTCAACTATCCCTTTAATGTAAAAATGTTCACACCAAAACTCAGAGGACATATCAAATGACAAAACTACACATACCAACCATTCATCACTTTGTGCTTATGCTAACAACGTCACTTCAAGCATACTACTTTTCCCGATTTTTCATTCACGTAAACTACTTTCCCTATTTTGCCTTCAAGCGTACTATTTGTTCACTTGTTTCTTCACACATACTATGTTTTCCTATGTTTGCATCACACTTACTTTCTTCCCCTATTTTTCCTTCACGCATACTATTTTGTTCCAACTAATTTTCGTCATCCATACTATTTCTTTAACTGTTTCCACGCATACTTTTGGTGTCCTATTTTTTTCTTCACACATACTATTTGTTCATACATTGTATTCGTTTATTATGTTCCCTTCACTCACACTATTCGTTCATATCTTTTCTAGTACTTTTGAAATATTTGTTTCACGCACACTCTTTCTAGTTTTTGTTTTTCATACATCTTATTTTCGCCACGCATGCTTTGTTTGTTCTATTTTCTTCCCATCATCAAATGCTTAGTTTAAATATATGTCTGGCCTCATTCCTTCTTGCTACACTTTCCCCTTATTTGTCTGTATTAATTTCCCCCTATCTTTCATTACTAATACTTTTTTGTTCATATTGTATTTGTTCCTATTTCTTTCTCAATCACCCATGGTTTTCATCTTTACCCCCAATCACACAGACTGACACAAATGACTGTCCTACTTTAACTCAAGTTACAAGAAGTTAGATGGGGGAAAGACAGATGAGATGTGAACAGAAAGCCACATTGCTCTTTTGCTGGAGGTGAACAATGCATCTGAGTCATGTGATTTAATTTTGTCATATCCTGCCACTTGAGGCCCTCATTTATCTGATCATGTGACGACATTTATGTGTCAGGTGATGTCTTTCATATGTCACACTATAAATTGGTAGTACTTGACTCAAATCGTCGGTTGATCGAGAAAGAAAAGGGCACTAAGTCACTTTTAGTACTATGCTGATACTCGCGTTTGGACCACTGTGGAATCTACATTGAGCTCCCTTTTGCCTTTTCATCTATATCTCAATATTTAAACATTATTATTAGCAAAACAATTCGGCATCACGGAGAGAAAGTGTAAAAATAGATATTAATTAATTTCGACAAAAGTGACTTTACGGTCCTGGAACACCTTTTCTCCTATAATTAAATCTCCATAATCAGGAAGACATTCGACTTATCAAAACCCATTTCATTCTTCAGTTATACCATAATCAAAGTAAAAAGGTTCAAGAAAAAATGTGAATGCTCCGAATGATTTTGGCTGAATTTGACAAGGTCACTTTTTACCCCTTTCCCCGACACTAAAATGCATGGGTGACTAAGTTCAGGGACTTGCCAGCCGTGCATTGTCTATGTGCTTTAAGTAAATTGTGTGTATGGTATGTAAATAATCATATTAGGTAATGTGTAGATGTGGGTACTAGTTTGTGCTCACTACATACCACTTGGCCAACTTATGGCGTATTCTGCATGTCTGTCTTATGAGAATCTTAGCAACCTTTGAACAACTATCTTGCAGCTATCCTGTTCAATGATGTGTATTGTGTGATGCCAATATGCGACGTTGACACCCATGGCGTTACGTTAAACCCCTTGCAAGACACTTACCCTGTACCACAGTATCCTGGCATGAGGGAATCCAGTCACGTTACAAAGCAGAGAGATGTTCTGGCCCTCTCTCAGATCGATCACAGATGGCGGTACTTGCACAAACCTCAAAGGCCCTGCAATGCACATCATAAGAATAAGAATATCAATCTATGATAATCATGATGATAATCATAATAATAATAATAATAATAATAACAATAATAATAATAATAATAATAATAATAATAATAATGACAATAATAACACAAATAATAATCATGATGACAATAAGTACATTATATGTAATAATAATAATAATAACAATAATTACTTGGAAACACTTCTTATAAAAGAGTGACAGGAATAAAAGGCAATGTAAAATCTCTTCGAGATTTATGGCCAATTTTATGATTGAACAATAATAATAACACTGCATAAGTTTATCAATATATTACTCTTATTTCACCAAAGTGTGGATCATGGTGGATTCACAGAGGCTGTTGTGGTTTAACAGCAGAGTCTCATTGATCATGTGAGACCCATATTGAGTAATCAGCCATTGAAATGTGTCATGGCAAAACCTTTAAAGGAATATATTGTGATATGTAAATGCTAGTGGATTACTTTAAGACCAATTAAATTACTGTATTAGTTATAAGTTACACAATTTATCAGGGTTGCCAAACAAGAGGAAGATGAGTTTTACGTTGGGACTTAGAATTAATGTAGGCCTATAACCATAAACTGTTACTTTATCAGTGTCCCTAAATGAGTAGTACAGTTTTGGTAAGGCTGAGCTTTAGTAACCAAAACCTGCACAATAACATTACAAACTAATAGTTATAACTCCACCATGCTCGAAAAGGTGTAGAAAATTATAACCGACTAAGTAAAAAGCCTGTTATCATTCAAAAAGAGAGCTAAAAAGCATTGGTTTCAACCATTTTTCATACAAAATTAGGCAGTGACAACTATCTAAAAACCTCCTTAGAACATTTTTGAAAAACAAAAAGAAATCATCGAATAAAATCTGGGGCCCAGATTTATTCCGATTGAATATATTTTTTGATATTTCAGCCGTTTCTGAATCGATTTTTTATCAAATAAAGTTTATTCTGTCATTAAAATTGTATGCTCATTAAAATTTAACACTCAGTTTTTCATTATCTCACACACAAACATATTTTGTGCAGCGCCCTCTATACCAAAACTGAACTACCCCTTTAAAGTGGGAGTCATCTGTATTTAGAACACCCTTGTGGTCTTATAGCAGAGGATCTTATTGATCCCCTAGTATGACCCATATTGAGTAATCCGCAATTACAAGATAGGACCCCGGGGATATTTTTAACCACCTCGGTATATTTTCAGAAATGTGTAGGATTTATAAATATATATTTTTTTAAATAACTAAATAAAACATTTATTCCGACATATTTCTAGATATTTCAGCCATTTTTGAACCGAATTTAACCAAACAAATGGCTCGGCCCGGCCTTTTTTTCACTGTAAACGCTCAAAAGGCCAAATGCGGGGCCAAAAGTGGCCGCGCATTTGGCCCCGCTCTGGAGGTAGTCTCGGCCGCGGCCGAGCCGCGGCTCGGCCCCGCTTTTTTTCTCACTGTAAACGCACGCAGGGCCAAATGCGGTACCAAATTGGGAAAACAATTCATTGCAAATAACGCGCCTTTGTTCTGTGACACCGGCGCGCCCCCAAAATAATGGTTTGTTTACATGCAGAGCCCCACTACGACAATATATTGAAAGGGCGGCCGGGCCGAGACCGCCACTGTAAACGCACAAAATTGGGGGGGGGGGGGGGGGGGGGGCGAGTACCGCAATTTAGGCAGGGCCGAGCCGTGGCTCGGCCCGGCCCTGCACTGTAAACGGGGTCTTAGACAGTTTTTACAACTTTCCATTACCTCGCAAACAAATATTTATTGAAGCGCCTTCTAAACCAAAACTTAACTACTATTTGTTTAAATGTAGCTGCAACTACTTTTAATTGTGGAATGTTGATTTACAGTTGAATCAAATAAAACATTTACAATATTAGTTCAATCGATTTTTCCTATTTAAAACAAAATATCAGTTAAATGTGAAAAGTCGGTGTACATTTAAACTTACATTGTATGTTGACGACTGTGACTTGGCTCTGGAGATGACCAAACTGGTTTGATGCAGTACATTGATACTGTCCTCTATCCTGCTCTGATACAGCTGCGAAAGCAAAAATAGTATACATACAATTATGTACTGTTTCAGTCATTCATATAGTATACGAGTAACCTGTTGAAGGAGGTTTGATTATAGCATAGCATATATTTCCACAGATTCCTTCTTTTCTCTCTCTTTCTATCCGATGGCATCTATGGTTTATTTCAGGATTATCTACCAAATTGGTAGATAATCAAATAGTTATCAGAGAAGGAGGGATGAGGGAGTGAAAAGGAGGAATATATATTGAATATATATTCCTCCTTTTCACTCCCTCATCCCTCCTTCTCTGATAACTATTTGTATATTACTTGTTTCAGTATAGATGTAAGGACCAATCACAACCCCCTTCCCCTCTCCCCTATCTTGTGTTCTTTCCCTCTCAAAGATAGACTTGGAAATGAGACTGGACTGCCCCCTTACATCTTACCGGCAACATGAATACCCCTAATGCCCCAGGAAGGAAGCGGACCAATTAAGACAGTCCATAAGGAGAGGGGAGGTATATACGTACACCCATTTCCTACCTCCTATACAGGGTGGCCCCCCAAAAACCGGAACGGGGCACTTCCCAAAATATAGTAACAACATGATTATGTCCATCGGATTTTCCAATGAAAAACGATACAAAAAACAGTCATTTTGGTCGTGTATTTTCTGTTTTAGGGCGCTGTGAGTGACACCATGTCAGGTTCCCATTTTTGTCAATTTTTACCAAGTCAGTGTCTGATAAATCGCACTTACCTTCTTCATATAGCATCGAACAACGTGAGCAATACGCGCGCCATTGTCAGTGTGCATTCAGCTGTGTGCTGAGAGAATGGGCATAGCTGTTCGATACTATGATGGGCAGTAAGTGTGATTTATCAAGGACTGACTTGGAAAAAATTGACAAAAATGGGAACCTGACACAAGGCCCTAAAACAAAAATTATACGACCAAAATGACTGTTCTTGGTATCGCTTTTTATTGGAAAAGACACCATTTCCGATGGACATAAACATTTTGTTACTATATTTTGGTAAGTGCCCCGTTTTTTGGGGCCACCCTGTATAGTAGGGAGACAGTCCATAAGGAGAGGGGAGGTATATATACACCCATTTCCTGCTCCCTAGTAATTATCATGAAGCGTCTTCGTCTCGTCACTATATTGTGCCCTGGTAACATTGGACCTACAATAACCTGCCTGCAACAAAACAACATCGAAAGCCTTACCTTATAAAGTGTATCGATATGACTATAGGGGTTATTAGTGCTTATTTATCATAACACCAACTCTTCATGACTAGTAAGTTTATCACGAAGTGAATCCTTTACATAAGTGAGTGGTGAGGGTTTAGTTATTATAATTCTTATGTATCGAAACTATATAGAGACCCTAACCTTGGTGTGATATGCATGAAGAACTGTTTATTATTATTATTATCATGTTGACACAATCTGCCTTTTATATATGCATCTTTTTTTTCCATATCAATCTTTATTCCAATTCATAAAAATACAACAACATAAAATATAAAACACAATAGCATATATACAACATTTAGCAAGAATGGTACAAAATAATAATATTAGTTTTATAAACAATATTGTAAAAATGAATGGAAAAGGAGGCGTACATGGAAAGTGTACGACCTTAAATTTTAAAGAGCTTAAACATATAAACCGAACACAAAAAGTAACTTACCCCCTAAGCAATTGCCCATAATTTCATAACCAAGAATCATTTTAAGATTTCGTCTTGCCAAGATATCCCTATGGTAGTTAGGAAAACAATGTGTAAAAATAAGAGGTAACCATTAATCCATGGTTGAGTGAGCACACATTACAGCCAAAATAGTCATATTTCAAAATTCGCAAAAGTCATCATTAAAAATTATTGAGAATTGGAAAATTAAAAAATGCACTGTTTTACAATTGCAATTAATGCATTTTACCACATGTGCCATAACAAACCCCAAATGAATGGAATATCAAACAGCATTGTTTCATAAACCATGATCAATGCATTCCGCCACTTGTGCTGATTCACAACAATATACAGGCACGCGCAATACCTTGTGACTTTTGAATTGGGCAATTTTGTCTTTAATCTGCCATAACGTGATGAATATCTCTGAATTTTGTACATATCGAACATAACAACTGTGCCAATATTGTGGTAACATTACATCTTGAAACAATTATCAGTTATGACATTTTGGGCGATTGATTAGGGGGTAAGTTACTTTTTGTGTTCGGTTTATATTGTAACACAAAATACTAGAGAGTACCAAAAATACTGCATCATCATCTACCAACACACACAATAAAACAAATAAACAATTAAATCTCAATAATTTCCAATCAAATATTTTAAATTTTTACTAAAATCTAATGATCTACCTATCGCGGGTTTTTGGAGTGTGGCCAGCACCTCGCAGGTCCCATCAATGTTTTACTATGTGTGTACTAAAGATACCATTAAGCAAGAATGTCAGGGATTCGTGGATGTTTTCGTATTCCAAGTATACACATGAAATAAAGAATGTCGTCTCACATTACATTTATAAGTAAAACAAATAAATGTATTGATTACAATAAAACATCTCTCAAATGAATACAATTCAATCTTCAAGTAAACAAGAAAGGCAAATTTATCTGAAATGCAAACGACTCCTCAAGTCAAAAGCTATAAGCTTATATATGTATACTCCTCCAAAAGATATATGTAATCTAAATCAATAACTTCAAACACCAGGTTCAATGAGTGATTTCAAGTTCGGTGTTAAGGCTGGTGTTAGTGTTTATTAAACACTAACACTAACACTAACACTAAAACATTAAACACCGAACTTGAAATCACTCATTGATCAATCAAAATATAACATATACACAATCGGGCTAGTAAGTCAATAACTGTCCAATTGCTAACAAACCCTACAAGTCCGAGCTTATCTGTTGCCGCGATGCATCGACGTCCCACGTCTGCTTAATGTCTAAAGTCTAAAGTGCATTTCACAAACACAGTAATATATCAATTAATATTGGATGTTTGGCACTGTTTGCTCAAACTAAAATGTGTACATTTCAGTTTATAATTATTGTGAATTTTACAAAAATATACTTTAATGTACACATGTTTAACGTAAATGCATAATAAAGAATACCGCTGCCAGGATCATTCAGAGGGTTCCCCGACAACACAAAATATCCCAAACACTTCCTCTGCTACACTGGTTACCAATAGATAAGCGTATTGTATTAAAAATCCTTCTTCTTACATATAAAGCACTACATGGTAACGCCCCAGTCTACGTCAAGGACATGATTCTACCCTACCAACCAGTCCGCACTCTTCGCTCATCTGACCAGCATCTCCTCCATATTCCCAAAGTCTTCACCCAGAACTATGGAGGTAGATCTTTCACCATGGCTGCACCTCAACTCTGGAACACACTACCACTCAACATTAGAACTGCACCCTCCGTAGATAGTTTTAAATCAGCACTAAATACATATTTGTTAAATTCTCAAATGTAATACATGTATAAATGTTTGTATGCATGTACGTATGTGTATTTTTGTAAATAATAATACTTTTTAACAGTAGTGCTAATTTATTTGCTTAATTGACAATATTATTATTAGCTCTTTGTAATTGTAATTGTAACTGTAGAATTGTATATATAATCAGTGTAAAGCGCTTAGAGAACTATTCTAGTTATTAAGCGCTATATAAGTAGCAATTTATTATTATTATTATTATTATTAAAGAGAATTTCGAGTTACGCAAAGTTTCATACTATACATCCATTTGTATCGGGGAAATGTTTTAGATTTGTTTATAAAATCTACTTGCCCAAATCTAAGACATTGTACAACACTGTTCATTATCGAATCGTATACCTTTAAATTATTTATTTTAAGAAGCACACTGCAGTGCATGTGTATAATCATAATCAGGGATTGTTGAGTTCTGGTAAAGAGAGTACAGTACAGTAACCAAAACCTGCACCATTACATTACAAACTTATAGTTATAATTCCACCATGCTCAAAAGCCTGTTATCATTCAAAAAGAGATGTTAAAACTCAAGAGGGCGCTCTCTAAACACTCATCGGTTTCAACCGTTTTAAATGAAATATTGTGCATGTGATGTTTTGTTAAAAAAGTGATTAGATAAAGAGATAATAAACAACTATTTAAAAACCTCTTTTGTACATTTTTGAAAAGAGGAAGCATTTTAAAAAAAAATTAACGGCTGGTTCAAAATTATCGAATAATTGTGGGGCCCCACAATTATTACAAATGGTTAGGTTTTTGGATATTTCAGCCATTTCTGAACCGATGTTGATCAAATAAAGTTTATTCTGTCATTAAAATTGTATGCACTTTCGAATTTGACACTCTAGTATCTCACAAACAAATTATTTCGTGTAGCGCCCTCTATACCAAAACTCAACTAATCCTTTAAAGAACTAGAGGGGATGCCATTAATTTTAACAACCACACAATTAGGGTAATTCATCATACCTAACGACTATGTAAAAAGCCTGTTATCATTCAAAAAGCGCCATTAAAACACAAGAGGGCGCTCTGCTAATAAGGCATTGGTTTCAACCATTTTACATACAAAATTATGCATGTGATGTTTTGTTGAAATGATGATTAAATAGAGAGATCATCAACAACTATTTAAAAACCGCTTTTGAAAAATTTTGAAAAAGTGTAAGCATTTTTCAAATTTTTTCAAAAAATCATCGTATTTATTTGGGGCCCAAATAAATACGATCGGATATATTTATTGATATTTCAGCCATTTCTGAACCGATTTTGACCAAATAAAGTTTATTCTGCCATTAAAATTGCATGTTCTTTCAAATTCGACACTCGGTTTTTCATTACCTCACGAAAAAATTGTGTTGTGCAGCGCCCTCTCGATCAAAACTGAACTACCCCTTTAACAAATAAGCAAATAATTCCAGGTGCTCTTAGCACAATGATGTAGGTCCAGATGCATTAACACCATTACAAATACTTGGTTTGTATACTTACATATGACATTAAGGTCCAGTCCATTAAATCTAACATTTTGACTGGGGGCCAGGGTGCGGCCATCCTTGCGCCAGACCACTTCAGGTAGTGGTACCCCCCTCACGGGGCACGTCAGGACAAACGTCCGGGAGAAGTTGGCCATAAATGTCTTGGGGAAGTTTTCAACCAGCTCTGGGGCATCTGTAATGGACAGTACAAACAATTATAAAACAATATTTACCAAAATATGTCATTATCAATTTTACTGAGCACGTTGTTGAGTCAATTTGTATTGTTTGTGTTAGGTTCTGAATAGTCATATCAGTTACCAGGGTTGACGGCTCTATATAGGACTTTACAAAGCACAATCAGTTGACCACATTCTCATAAAATTGTATGTTTTGTTTCAATATGTTTGTCTATGTATCTTTTATAAAATTTTATCTGATTAAAGATACATTGTACGTTGTATCTATGTTTTATAAAGAATTCAATCAACTTGAATCGATTTGAATTCAATTGTACTGGAATGATTATCAGTGATTTATCAATAATTTCTGAAACACCTGAAAAGTCAGAGAAAACAACTGAAACATCTCAAGTATATTTTAATTGTATGTATTATATACATATTATATTATATATATAAACATGCATAATTGGAATGCATTAAATTTTATATTATAATATGATATCTCTTTACATGCATGGCGGTCGCCTGCCATATGAAGTCAGAAAGAATGTTGTGATATAACAAGTTCAAGTTTAAGTTAAAGTTCAATTTTATTTTATTTCATTTCTACAAGCAAAATATATATATTTACAATGAATACATCACAACAACATTTGATGAATTATTTATTTTAAATTATAAATTGCCAATCCAAAATATAATTTATATAAATATCATTCAAGTTACAATGAATTGTAAAATAATCATGTCATAATCATCATAACGTAAGTGTTGGCAGTAAACGTCACATGAAAGCTGTCAATAATATAGGTTTTCCTGCTCAATTTTGCACTTTTTTCAATCGAATTCATTTAGGGTCATTCGAATTCGCGCGTTGCCGCGTAATCGTTGGTATCGGTCTTCCAAATTCCGAATAAGTGCATGCGAATTCATGCATACGCACACGCTTTCGTGAATAGACACAGAAGTTCATTTATGGGCATTCGAATTCGCGAATGTGCAGCCAACTGTCAACGGCCTTTCGCGAATTCGAATGACCATTGATGAAAAGGTATGCACTTTGTGCAAATTCACTTGCTCCTACGTGATTTTGAACCGACTATTTACGAATTCGAATGCTGCTTTGGTACGGCGATCGCAAATCGCGCGAATTCGTTTGCTCCTATTATCAATTCGATTGACACAATCGCGAAATTGAGCGGGAAAACCTATAATAAATAAGGTGATAATTGCATAATGTTCACAGTTCACACACTTTGCAAATTTCCAAAGCTATTTATCACAATCTGATTGTCTGTTAGGAAACGCCGCAGGGTTGCCGAATTTGAGCTAGAGGTGAGAGTGAGACTTTGCGAGGGAGCGAAGCGACCGAGCGGGGAAGGGGGTTATTCCTCCCTCTCATTGTAGGGAGCTTTTGCATTTCGTGACTTGAAATTGTGCAATCAAGTGCAAAAACGAGTCTACGTTTTTAGTTTTTGCACTTGAGGAATTTCGGACTTTAGATTTGCTGTATATGGGTAAGCGTGGCTGCACAATACAACGTTATTGTCAACTGATATGAAGATGAATTCTCCTTTTGTTCGGAGAATGGCTGTGTTATGCTACAGTCATAAATGGTCCGATTTGGGCTACGGCGCCCGTACGATGCCACTTTTATGTGAAATCTTGCGGGAATCTTGCGGCGCCCGCACGGGTGCCGTGGCTATCGTACGGTCGCCGTTGCATTTTTCCTCGCCGTACGATGTCAAAAATTTGTTTAACGCGGAGTTAAAACAAAAAATGCATCGTACGATGTTTTCCTTGCCGTAAGCCCGTAGACACAGCGTAGAGAGCATCGCACGGGCACCACAAGGGCATCGCACGGGAACAGCACGGACATCGCATCCTTTTTTCGAATATCGTACGATTTTGAGACAGAAAATGTGGCCACTCAAATCGTACGGGTATCGTGGAGTCACCGTAAGAGTACCGTAAGGCACCCGTACGGGCACTTAGTTTGTGTTCACGGGGGCCGTGCGATTTATGTTTTATTTTAAGACAAAGGTCATCGTACGGGGCCCGGAGAATATGTGACTGCTACTCTAAAATACCACAGACATCGTACGATATCACGATTTCCCAAAATCGTAAAAAATCCGTCGTAGGGAGAAAAATCGTACGGCGCCCGAACCATTTGTGACTGTAGCATTACGTTGCAACGTTTCAATCCACCGTATTTAGGTGCAATGTACATTTTATAATTAAATGTACATTACAAATGGGGCATCAGTGTTCATGTATTATTATAGGACAAGAGAGTAATGAACGCTCCAACTTGAATGGCGGAAATGTTTGTAAGGGGTTTATAATTACATAACCAGAAGCCAATAAAACTCTTTTCCAAGTCCAGCTATCACGACGGACTTAAGCACTAATAAAGGTAACTATGATTTGCACATGTGCAGATTATCTACATAAATAAACATTGATTACAATTTAGGAGCTCATTATTTATATGAACAAGCTATGATATAATAAAGCAAACTTGAAGGATTCACATCTGGCGTTATAATCTTTCTGAAATGTATGCATTTGAAACTGTTTGCTATAGTTGTATCATGTTTATGCTCTGTTCTTGTATAAATATACTCGTTTTGCGTATTACAAACTTCTGAAAGAAATTGTTTCAAGCATTATAAGATATGTTGTTGTTGTTTTTTTGAAAAGCAATTAATATGTGCTTTCTGATGATTTTCTTGTTTTTATAATATTTCATGTTGTATTTTTTCCTGCTTTCAAGAGCTGGAGATTTCTCTTAATCATCGCTTACTTATTTATTTGTTTACTTTACTTGTATTTTCCCTGTACATTGTATTTCCCTGTACATTTACAAATTTAAAACAAACTAAGGGAGAGAATCCTTCTTTGGCAAGCAGTATTCTGACTGTGATTGTTACTGGTAAATCTTTTGTGGATACATTTTTCTTTATTTGTCATTATGGCGAAATTTCCTTTTCGATAACTTTCCATATCTGATGTCTTTTGTGATTTTATGATTTCGCATATCATGCAAATTATGTTTTATTAATTACAAAGATGAGTATATCATCTAAGCTGAACTTGAACAAATGATTTTAAAACTTTAAGTTCTAATCGGGCATCTCAATGCCAAAACAATAAAGTTGAAATCAAAGATTTCCATTTTAACAGTACATGTAGATGCTAATCGTTTCATCATTATAAGTCCAGATAAGACCATCATGTTAGCTCAATTCGAAACAAAAATTTGTTCCACAATTTCGGTCATAATTGGTCATTTAAATGCAATAAACATTGAAAACTATTGTGGGGCACCACACTAATTACAAATAGTTATATTTATGGATATTTCAGCCGTTTCGAAACCGATCCGATTTCTGAAACAATCCATGTAATTCCTTGGCCTTCCTCCTATATGTTAACAAGGTAATCTCACAGAGATCAAATATGAGATATGCAGATACGACAGATTAGATCACCGCTTCACATACAATCACACACATTTGGGCCCAGCCATGCATCATAACTTGTTCAAAACTATTTTACCTGATTTTGAATTCTATATTGAGAAAAGGTTAAACATGAGTGGGTAAAGAAACTTCGTTTGAGCTAGGGCACGAGTGGGTAGAATAATTGTCAGGGAAATGGTGACTCATCTAGAGTCCTCTTCTGAATACAAGTACCATATATAATTGTGTTGAAATATTGCATATGAGTGTCAAAAGTCGAAATTTCTACGTTTTTTCTCGCAAAAGTGTGTTAGTCTGCTCCATTCTATAACAACTTGTTATAAACAACAATAATAATAACCTTATGATAGTTAAAGGGATATAGTGACTTTGTTGACACGTGCAAAAAGTGATGATTGGTTAATACAATGTATATTGTTGTTATCTGATATGTCCACTGGGTGTTGTGTGAAAATTTCAAGTTAAATGGACGTTATATGGCCGAGTAATGAGCAAAAATGCAAAATGATATTCACTTACTCATTGCACTCATTTTGTACACGGTTTGACGGTCCAGTGGATAATTTAACATCTGAACACTTCAATCGTAAATATCTTTTTAACGAAAGGGAAATTTTAAAAACCGAAACCTGTCCCATGCTTTTATTGTTAATACAATACAACAAGGTATGAGGGACCCGCTATAATTCCGATTGGATTTTATGGATTTAGACAATGTTACTAAGTCCCTTTAAGTGGCATAATATTAGTATTTTCAGCAATGTATGTACATCAACACAATTATATGCTACAGTTTCCATAAAATATGTGTGTATGGTACACCAGATACCCATAAGAAGCTTTGTCACTACAACCACTGTACAAAGGAAGGAACTTGTGCTTATACATGTATATCACAAAAACACTAGTTAAGTTCAGGTTCTGATGTTGATTGAATCATTCAGACAGAAATAGTCTCAATTATTGTACGGCAAGGATGTTCCAAACAGCGGTTCTAACAGTAGTTATATCTTGTGATTAACCAAGAAGTTCATAATGCACACGCAGATATGCACATTTAAAAACAATTTTTGCATAACATATAATTTTTGTACCATATGTGTGCATGTGTTTCTATATGTTTATTAAATTATACATAGGAATTTTGGCAATAATGATTACATTTTACCTTTGACAGCTGCTATTGAGAACTAACCACGATCAAAAACTTTAAATTGCATTTATTAATCACGTTTTGCGGAGGGAAGTGGCAAAATTGAGGATGAAAGGGTTGCGTAGGTCAGACCAAGGTCATGTGTGTAGAAATGTTCCCAGTATGACACCTTAGAGACACATAATGAACATAATAAAATGCTCTGAGCAAAATGTACATGTATGTTTATACAATTGGCACATGCGTGCACATATTATGCATGTCATTGATATGCAGGGGAGTAGGAAGAGGAAGCTCATAGTGCTGTAGAATGTTGGTTATTCAAACAAAAATAGTTATGTAAAAAATACGGAGTGTTATCGGGTATATTCAGCGTTCTTTCACTTGTTCTTTTGAACAAATCGCGATTTTTTTCAAATAATAAGAAGCACTTTCCTGAACATTCATGTGATTAAATACAGATAGGACAACAAGGTGATTGTTGTTATACTAATGTTGCTGCATACATTTATAGGAACCTGACAACATCTCTCTTTGAAATTTGACCTTTACAATAAATGGTTAGCTGAAACCTATAAATAAATAACAGTTTTGGCTCCAGACAGTTGGTTGGTTATACAAACAGTTGTCCCTTCCACTATAGCAATAATCCTCATGCAGAGCCTTGGCGGTAAGTACATTTATATAATATTGACTGGCCTTGAGTGGTATATCAGAAATATTGCATTCGCTAGGATCATATTGCACGAGTCGAAGACGAGTGCAATATTATCCTAGCGAATGCAATATTTCTGATATATCACGAAAGAACAAGCCAGTCAATATTATTATTATTATACATATTATCCAGAGCAAAACATAAATAAACACAAACATATATCATACTCCGTCTTGTTCAGTTAAAAAAAAAAAAGGTATTGAATCTCAAATTACTGATTAAACATTTTCAACCCATGAAGGGCCATTTGCGCGTACTATAGCAGAGGTGCGTAAATGTATTCATACGTCACAATTAGACACGCGCAAAGCCATTCATACGTCATTAATAAACGCGCGTATGAATTTGCGCACTCCCGGCCGCGCGCGCTGGATTGAATATCAGCTACATGGAGCTCAACGTACAGGTCTATGGAGCTAGTAATATTAAGGAAATAATTGATGATTTTGAGTGCGATAGGGCACGTCTATTTGCACGAATCGTGCAGCCACGTCAGGTACTATTGAACGAGCTACGAAGTAGCGAGTTCAATAGTACCTGACGTGGCTGCACGCTGAGTGCAATAGACTGCCCTCGCACGAGAAATCATTAATTATTTTCTTTATATAACAACTACACTTTTGACACAAAATATGTTTTTATAATCCCGGGAAAAACGATGCCGTTCCAACATGTCCATGAAGCTCTAACCAGTTCCAAAAGAACTCGCCGTAAAATTGAATGCTCTTTTTTGTGTACAATGTCCCGTCATCCTTTCTCAAACCAGCATAAAAGCGACTCAACACTTTGTCTAGTTCATCCGCTTTCAAATGATCAACATCCTCAATCAAGAGAGTTTAGCCCTACACATTTTGCAAAAGCTTCAAGAGGATTCACTGCATATTTAGTTAACTTTTTGGTATACAGAGTAACGTTCAATCAAGAACATTTGCTAGGCCTAGCCCTAGTTCATCTTCAGTTTAATAACACAAAATTCGCCATCGTAAAAGTAATATACATACCATGTTCGATCCAGTGTACAATAAACAAACAATGTCAATAATGTTATCCAGATAAACAATCCAAAGAAGGTGCGAGTCAATATTTTAATCCAGATGAATAATCCAAGTGAAAGTGCGAGTTCAAAGTGCGAGAACTAAGCGTAGACGTAGTACCAGTACTTAGAACGCTTAAACGCGACGCTGTCTTTGAATTGTACACGGGAGAATTAGAAGTACCTGACGTGTGTACAACCTTTATGAACATCTTAACGACGCGACCAGACAGCTTGTGCGCGCTTAGCGCGCTTGTTGTCCGAGCAACAGAGTAAACTCGCAACGCAGTATAAGTAAACAAACAAACAACGATTAAAGCACGCTTATAAAAATGCAGCGAAGCTCGCTGCATGCATGCATGTTCACACGACGCGTAATGTACGTTTAATAACGTGTAGGGTGTACCGCCGGTACATCACTCCTTTAATTGATGACGTCAGCCGTGCAATAGTCGACTATAGCACGGCTGACGTCAGTTACTGAGTGCAGATAGATCATTTTTTCTGAATAGCATGTGACCTGAATTCAGCCAATCACAACACGAGAACATTCTAAGGCGTTATATAACGTCTGATATTGCACTCGCAAATACACATTTGTAGAGCTGCATAATACACGTTAGGATGGTAATATCATAACAATATTGAGCGCTATGACTGACAAACCCAAGACGGAAACAAAATACATGATTTATTGAATCGAAAAACTGGCCTGTATGTGTAATAATATATTATGTCCAATGATGAGCTTGCTTGGTATTTATGTTTGACCAGTGCATTACATTCACGTCATGTTATTAATACTATTCTGAAATTATGTGAATATCATATCATCAGATCAGAATCTTTCATATCAATAAGGATATTAGCCTACTAAAAAAACAGTCAATAGCAAACTAAGCAAGAGGCCCAGTAAATGCCAGTTAATATGAATTTACTGTCCTTCTCATTTTCGCTTAATAATATTAACCCGCACTACAAAATATACTAACTACTTATATCCGATAAAAGACTGAATAGATGTTGTTGTTGTTGTTGTTGTTGTTGATGATGATGATGCTTATGATGATTACATGATGAGGATGATAATGATGATAGTGGTGACGAGAGAAATGGCCTTTCATATTTTTACTGGTAAGATTTATATGGTTTCTTTCGTTGGCACTGGGTTAAAATAAGGTCATCTTTATAATGCACTTACCGTGCAACTATTTGATAGATGATGATGAGGATGATGATGATGATGATGATGATGATGATGATGGTGATAATGACGATGATGATGATGGTGTATATATATGGTGATGATTATGATGATGATGGTGGTAATGATGATGATCATCATGACATGATGATGATGATGATGATGATGATGATGATGATGATGATGATGATGATGGTGATGATTGTCATCATGGTGCAGTATTTTCACAGTGCACAGGGTTTTCTTTAATTTCCATGTTGACATGGGATAAGAAAAAAAGGTGATATAGATGTCAATACAGTGTAACTTTGCTGACAGGGGAGTTAATGGACATTCGATTAATGAGATAACTTACATCCGACAAGAACCTCAATAGTGCATGTGACGACCCTCCTAGTATCGTCTGTCACACTGGCCGTATAGAAACCTGCATCAGTCCTGGACACCTGGTTTACGATCAGCGCATCTGCCTGCAATGAATACTTGGGTGATTGCACAATCTGGGAACGAACATATCAATAAGAAGTGAAAATAATAAATCTTGAGTTATGCAATATAATCAATGATTCACTTCACAAGTGTATGTTTTGACGTATATTATGATGTATTCACCAAATTCAAGTCAAACATGCCCCACAGAGACCACACCAGGAATATGAAGAAGTGATCTTTATGTTAATATATACTGTATAATTTGTATAGTCACATCTGAATTTATGTTCAATCCAAAGGGACTGCAAAAGAGGCACGCGATTTAGGTGAATTCATTTCAATGTATTTATAATTGCTTTCCACTCGAAAAAACCCACAGCATTTGTATCTAAAATGTCGTGAGTGTCACATTGATCCTTATCTCTCTACTGAAAACTAATCAGATGATGCTTAATCGCGAATAATCCCTGTCCTAACTCTAATCGTAATTTCACTAAATTAACAAATGTGGCGATACACCCTCGGGATAAATATTGTGTAACTTTATTTAAGAGTTATTACTTACCCATGATAATCAGTATGGAATCCGATCACGATCCCTAATTCACATATGTAAGTGCAGACACTAACTATATGGGTGCAGACTCACTATATGGACCATGTTTATTCTGATTCTGATATTATTTTCAAACTGTCCAACATCCATAATGTACAAACCTGGTTGCCTGGCACAAGATGTCTTGCAGGTGAATAGCCCCAGGAGAATAAGACTTGACCAGCGACACTGGTTACTGGACAGTTCATCTCAAACCTTCCTTTTCCTTCAGATGTCGTCAACTGTCTATTGGCCTGTGTCGCCAGCTGTAGAGCTGAAGGAAAGAATGAAACAAACGAATTGTGATATGTCCGATCAGACCTTTTACAAAACAAAGTTTCACTTCAAATAAATACGAGGCTATTCCATAAGAACAAGACTTGACCAACGACGCTCCGATAAGAAGCGATGTTTGAAATAATGTTACTATGAGAATAATATATCAACTACTGGATTGTTGACCGCACCCTTTTGTTTTTGTTCTGTTGTAAATATGTTCATAACATTTGTTGTACATATGTTTTTTTGTTCAATAAAAACACAAAGAAAAAAATAAAATAAATAAACTACTGGATTGTTCTTCTCAAACATGTCAAACCTTACTGTTTCTTCAGATGAAAACAAAATACATTTGATCCAGGAGTAAAACAAACTTCTAATGGGTTCAGTTACTCAAATACATTCCATGAAAAGATGGTGGCAGTTATTTGATAGCTATGTTAAAATCCCTCTGTTTCCTTGGAGGTCCGAGGATATTTGTTCTTTGTTTGTAGTTTCATTAAAATAAACAAAAACCTGACCAGCCCGAGCATTGAGGGATTGTATACGACGAGCCATGTGGCTCAGTCTACTGGTCTAGCAATCGAGATCAGGGGGTGTTTCACAAAGATGATAAGTTGAACTTAACTCTTAAGTTGGACTTAACTATTATGGAAAGCCATTTGTAGCGTTAGATTACAATACATTCAAAAGCAACAAAGCAGTATTTTTTACTTTTCATATATGTTGCATCAAGAACATGAAATCTCCTTGATAATAGACAATATTAATGGTTTGAATCAACATTTTATGCCTTTGAAAAAGGATATTTACAACAAATTTTCAAAGAAACTAATGGCTTTCCATACTTTTTAAGTCCAACATAGAGATAAGTTCAACTTAGGATCTGTGTGAAACACCCCCCAGACCTCACCAGTAAGATCTCACTTGAGAACAAGTGAACTCTAGATTGTATCTTTTTAAAGCCTACTAATAATAATACATCCCCTCGTCCTCCAGGATCATGACAATAATATTCAAAATCAACTTACAACAAACAAAACGGACACCAGTGAGTGTTCACTTATAAATATAACCATGTAAAGGGTTACCATGTACCAGGTACACACATGGATTTACTATTCCTGGTGGTTAAAGGGGACCACCAGGCAAAGCACAACACATTATTATATCTTTTGGTACCGTTTTGTGATATCAAATAGATACCCAATATTTTGCAAAGGGTTGTGTAATTCATAAACAAAGCGATTAATTTCCACCACTTACGGAACCACTACTATTTCCTGGTTCCTCACGGGCTAAACATTTGCGAGTGCGCCAATGCTATTCACGCGTACGTTTGTAGACAATAGAATCCCGGGCGATTCCTTCGCTCTGCACGTATTAGTCTTCGCAATTCAGACCGCATGAATGCATGCTTTAGAATGGTGAGGCATTTTCCAATTATATATTTTTCTGGAAACATATTTTTGTGAACTTGTTGATGGAATGAAATTCTTAAGATGATACCTTTCTTTAATAAGAATATTATTTTTGGGTGGTGGTACCCTTTAAAGCATTACACGAAGATGTTCTATAGGTAAAAGGAGGGTAAATGTACGTATAATGTTTGTTTGTACAGCTAGAGCTGTTTGGTTTATATGGGCACTGAACTGTTTAAAACTAATGTTTAACATAATAATTTGTAACACGGAGGGTGTTCGAGCGATGGCTGGTCGCATCTTTAAGGATATCACGGGCGATTCGGTGATCGAGGAACAGGTCCAGGAGCTGAAGAAATTTGTGGCGCAAGTCGACAAGAAAGCAGACTGATTTAACATAACTCCGCGACAATCGACATAACCTATCCTAAACAGTTTATGAAAACATGTATTGTATAAGGGACAGTAAAGACAGTACGCTCACACCAACCCCATTCACATAATCATGCATATTGTACGCAGTATACTACATTGTCTATAATATCCTACAATATGTTGCCGCGGTCCTTGCAGTGTAACGATTCACATGAACACAGACCAATGGGACATCTTTACCCAGTGGTATTGTCTTGATTGTTTACTGGGCTTTTATATTGTTATGATTGATATTACTGGACTATTAATATTTGATCAGTTCGTATAGTTTTAGTGTATTCAATTATATGGTGCATTAAAATATTATCACGTCGGTTCTTATACATGTATATCGTATACCGTTGATTGATGTATCTCATTTGTCACAACTGGCAAATAATATGAGTAATGTATGCACATTGGGACCAAAGAAATGTTCATGTTGCATGGATTTCAGGTTTCTTATTCATTGTACCAGGATTATTCCAGTTAAGAAATGAAAACAATAAACTTGAAACTTGAAGAAACAAAAGACTATTATATATAGTCCTTGGACCTGCGAAATGACCCTGTTATGAGAACATTTTGTTACTGAATACAGTGCTCGAAAGGCACAGGCCCGCTGCCCCAGGGCCACTAAAATTAGCTTGAGGCCATTAAATGTAATTGATCCTTGGTTCCACTGGCCTGAATGGCCAACCAAATATAAAATGGGCAATTTCACGACCTATGGGACATAAATGACAAAAATCGATATTAGATTGGTTTTGAAATAGCTCATGATTAGTAGACAATTCAGGAATCATAATTTTTTAAAACCAACGACAGTCATTTTTATGTTCGAAATGGCCGGCGAAGTATGTCAACACTCTTTATATGAGAAAGATTAATTGACGTAAAACTTGCTTTCGGTATTTTTTACCAAACGATGAATCCAATCGATAAATTTATTCACATGGATGTAATTACCAGAAAAAACACTAATGACCAAATGGCATTTGAAATATTGCGTGTTTTATTAATGAATTCAACAAAAGTTTTGATAAGATTGACCATGATGGATTTTTAAATATTGAATCTTCAGACTTAATTGTAAGATTGCGCTTTATAAGAAAGGATTATTTATTATTATTATTAAAGAAGGTTATAATTATATTGGATATGACTTTGGATCAATACAAACAAATTGGGAACCCAACAAACCATTGCTCAAACAGGACTCGTGTAATGTAGCGTCAGTTACCACCCAACAAACCATTGCTCAAACAGGACTCGTGTAATGTAGCGTCAGTTACCACCCAACATACCATTGCTCAAACAGGACTCGTGTAATGTAGCGTCAGTTACCACCCAACAAACCATTGCTCAAACAGGACTCGTGTAATGTAGCGTCAGTTACCACCCAACAAACCATTGCTCAAACAGGACTCGTGTAATGTAGCGTCAGTTACCATCCAACAAACCATTGCTCAAACAGGACTCGTGTAATGTAGCGTCAGTTACCACCCAACAAACCATTGCTCAAACAGGACTCGTGTAATGTAGCGTCAGTTACCACCCAACAAACCATTGCTCAAACAGGACTCGTGTAATGTAGCGTCAGTTACCACCCAACATACCATTGCTCAAACAGGACTCGTGTAATGTAGCGTCAGTTACCACCCAACAAACCATTGCTCAAACAGGACTCGTGTAATGTAGCGTCAGTTACCACCCAACAAACCATTGCTCAAACAGGACTCGTGTAATGTAGCGTCAGTTACCACCCAACAAACCATTGCTCAAACAGGACTCGTGTAATGTAGCGTCAGTTACCACCCAACAAACCATTGCTCAAACAGGACTCGTGTAATGTAGCGTCAGTTACCACCCAACAAACCATTGCTCAAACAGGACTCGTGTAATGTAGCGTCAGTTACCACCCAACAAACCATTGCTCAAACAGGACTCGTGTAATGTAGCGTCAGTTACCACCCAACAAACCATTGCTCAAACAGGACTCGTGTAATGTAGCGTCAGTTACCACCCAACAAACCATTGCTCAAACAGGACTCGTGTAATGTAGCGTCAGTTACCACCCAACAAACCATTGCTCAAACAGGACTCGTGTAATGTAGCGTCAGTTACCACCCAACAAACCATTGCTCAAACAGGACTCGTGTAATGTAGCGTCAGTTACCACCCAACAAACCATTGCTCAAACAGGACTCGTGTAATGTAGCGTCAGTTACCACCCAACAAACCATTGCTCAAACAGGACTCGTGTAATGTAGCGTCAGTTACCACCCAACAAACCATTGCTCAAACAGGACTCGTGTAATTTAGCGTCAGTTACCACCCAACAAACCATTGCTCAAACAGGACTCGTGTAATGTAGCGTCAGTTACCAAGAGGAGTTACCAAGGAAACAATGATAAATAAATTGGCCTTTTCCAAGAGTCACTTGCAATTGCTTAAACTAGATATTGTTATGTAAATCGATATAAGGTTCTTTCTAAAGAATAAACATTTGTATTAGATTTAACACGATATGTAAAATCTATTACTAGAAACACAGATGTTAAAATTTGAATTTTAAGTCTTATTTTCCTCTATTTCTTTGTTCGTTTTATTTACCATTAGTGGAAAGGGGGTGTAAAGCCCTAAATTTAAATTAAAATGTGATGTAAAGGAGGTAACATCCTCTCCTTATGTAGGTATGTGTTTTTTGCAAGGGTGCTTGCCCCAGAGCCCTAAACCCTATTGTTTGGATCTTTTGCTATTAATATGAATATTAAACATAAAATGTGACTATAATGCTCGAAAGGTATACACAATTACAAACGACTAAGTAAAAACCCTGTTATCATTATAAAAAAAAGAGCCGTTACAACTCAAGAGGGCGCTCCCTAAAACCCATTGATTTTAGCCATTTTTTCATACAAAATTGTGCATTTCATGTCTTGTTAAAATAACAATGACACCTGGATGCTCTTGGCACCCACATAAATGGAAATATTTTGCTCACAACAGTTTACTGTCAGGGCAACTAACGAATTAATTCAAATTGTTTGCATACCTTTATATCAATGGTGTGTACTCGTGTGAGGTTTTGTTGTTGAAGGATGTGAACAAAATAATGAAAGCCATAAAGGAGGAAGAGCTCAAATCAAGTCTTCCATGAGTTAATGATTTAATAAATGTTCACACCTTACTAATGTTTGTAAAACTCAGAAATATGATTCCCTTTTACTTCATTTCATTCATTATTTATTTCGTTAGCAGGAAACAAGAAGTTACTTTCTCAAAAGATATGTTTGTGCGAGAACACAATGAATGTAAAGGCGTGAACACAATGGACAACGCGTCTTCCTACAAAACCTGGAGGGAAGGGACATCTGACATGATTTATAAAGATCCCCATTCTCCATGACCACTGAAGCAAATCAAATAGCGTTTTATGCAAGATGTAGGTAATCAGTTATAGTTTCATACCCTGAAAAAGCATTATGATTGATCTACTATCTTTTAAGTTATCGTTACAGAAATCCGATTGTATTTTTGGGGGGACAAACGGTATTTGCATTCATATGGGTGCCAAGAGCATCCAGGTGTCAAACTTGGAAGAAAAGGACCCATGACATGATTTACAACGATCCACAATTTTCCATGACCACTGAAGCAAATCGAATAGGGTTTTCTGCAAGATGTAGGTAATAAGTTATAGTTTCATACCCTGAAATATCATTCTGATTGATCTACTATCTTTAAAGTTATCGTTGCAGAAAGTCCCGTTGTAATTAATTTTGGGACATTATGGTATGAGAGCATTATTTTGAAAGGGAATGATTCTCATTTTACATGTTTTATTCAAGGAACTTTCAAATGTAATTAAAACCAACCAATTTAGTGTCAAGGGGCATTTCGGGAAGTACCAATACTCAAGTGTACCTTTAAGAGTCAAGATATCGCCTGGCTAGACGATACATAAATACACTACTTTGAAATCAAATTTTACATTTACATGTATAAAAGCATTCGAAAGGGAATGATTCTCATTTCACATGTTTTATTCAATGAACTTTCAAATGGAATTAAAACCAACCAAAACCCTTAGAATTCTTTTTCCGGGAAGTACCAATACTCAAGTGTACCTTTATCCAAGTGTTACGCATCTTTTATATTATATTTGATATTATTATTATACTATTTTAACTGCCCTGCGATGGCAGTTATATGCCAGTGTCCTGGGTTATGTTCTTCCTTTTTTTGTTGGCAGAATTTGCATAATAAAGTGATAATAAAACAAAAATAATCAGAGTAAATTCTTTAAAAAAAATAAAATACTGCAAATTTGTAAGCCTCACTAATTTATGTTTAAAAAAATGGATATTTAAAATGCAACTTGAGTAGCACTGTAGCATAAATCAGTGATCATGACTCATATTCAATTCCCTCCTGTTCAACCTCAGA
Source organism: Echinarachnius parma (assembly GCA_037951105.1). NCBI lineage: Eukaryota > Metazoa > Echinodermata > Echinoidea > Clypeasteroida > Echinarachniidae > Echinarachnius > Echinarachnius parma. The sequence goes on from JBAMJV010003175.1 coordinate 287,174, forward strand.
TTGTCTTACTACATTCAAGAGAATATATATTATGATGAGTATTTTAGTATCTCAGGCTGTTTTTATTGTTGTATTGTTTGCTGGGTATTTTGATTGTTTTGTTGTTTACGGTATTAGTTAATCGGTCTTGTTTAGTATAAAGTGTGTGAGGGGTAAGACTTGACATTGTTGTAATTACCCACCTCGTTGCCACCTTGGTTGGCTACTACGAATAATAATACAGGTTACTTATATAGCGCTATTCACAATCTACGAATAATTGTTCTTGATTCATAGTAATATTCAATTCCCTCTTTCACTTGAAGACTCTTCTGAGATAATTGTCTACTGGGCTTTATAGGTTCTGTCGTTTACTCTATCTAATTAGTCCTCATTGTATAACATTTTAGTGATTCCAATTGTAATCCACTTTTTGCTATTTAGAAAATTATAATTATGTCTGTTTAATGGTTTTTTTTTCAATATAGAAATTGGAGGCATATAATGATAATAGTCATGATAGTTACGTGTTTTATTTTGGCATAATCCATTTGTAATCCATGGTATAATGTTGACTGTATTTGTTTTACATTTGTTATGGCTTAAACTTAAAAGTATAAATACCTTTGAATTTAAATTCAATTCACTGATACATTTCGTTTACACCTTTTCAATTAAAGTACACCTTTAATTCGAATAAACATGCTTCACCCCCAATCGCCCTCATTTCTCTATGATTAATTTCAATGTTTATGATGACCAGCGTCAGCGAACAACGGCTGCTCTAGACAGGTGGCCACATCGACAGGTTTGGCAGTACAAAGTGAATTTTTGGACTAGTCGAATTCAGCAGATTTTCATGGAAACCTTTATTCTTCCTTGTGGACCCACAATCGATACATCGTACTTGTATGCATAAATAGACAGATATAGACAACTGTTCATATGCTGAAAGCTAGGAATAAAAATTGAGATTTAAGAGAGAGAGAGAGAGAGAGAGACAGACAGACAGAGAGGGGGGGGGGGGGGGGGGGAGTGGGGAGAAAGAAGAAAAGACAATTGCGTAACTATTTATATTTTTGTAATGCCGGGGATGTTTCACGATGATTTTAAATTGAACTGAAGCTCTATTAATTTAGAATTACAATTATGGAAGACATTCATTACTATGTATTAAATATATATGTTTTCTAGTATCAAGGAGATGCATATGCTGGGAGGGGGCACTATACCTCCCCGCCCCTGTCTAACCTGCAATCACCCCCCCCCCCCCCGCCTCCAAGCTCTGTTTCTCTGTATGTGATTCAGAAGTCCCACAGGTCCTCCCAACGAGCCATTTGCCCCACAACAATAACATGTAGTATAAAGAGACTGAGCCTTGGTATACTGTAGAAACATGAGCCACACAGGAACATTATGATCAATCGAACGGACATGACATGTTATGCATTACATGTACATGTACCATAATAATATAAGTTTTCCCGCTCAATTTCGCGATTGTGTCATTCAAATTGATAATAGGAGCAAACGATTTCGCGCGATTTAGGAATAGCACGCAGC